>CM074310.1:8528939-8966439 GCA_037194245.1 Opsariichthys bidens | reverse complement strand
TTTTACATATTATACCTTTAACAAAAAACAAAACTGCAGCTTTAAACCATATCGTCCGCGATGCGACACGCGATAAATTGATCTATTTTAGAAAGTTTATATGTATAACAACAACATATCATGATAATGATAATTTCAGATACCGATTATGTGCTTAAATTAATGTTATAAAAGCGTTTGTGAGTTTGAATATCATTTTGTGTGTCTTTTTCATAGTCGTACTGAAAGCGACGATGGACAATTCACCTCAGATCTTCAAAATAAATAAATGCGCACTAGAACGTTCAAACGGTCAATTCATTGTGAACGGAGTAACTGCAACAATGTGAAAATGGTTAGAATTTGATTATGTTAATTTGCACTTGTAACAGGGTTCAATGAGTTCGGGAAGGAGGAGGCGGGAACCGGCAAAATAAATCAAAAAAATAAAACACAACATAAAGTCCAGACCTGGTCCTCTCTCGTCGCTCCTCTTTTATGCTTCCGGAGCTCCTCCTCCACACGAGACCGGTGTAGCGCGCAGCTGACCTCGCGCCGTTCCCTCCCGGCTCTCGCCCGCCCTGCTCGTCACAGCGCTCTTCTGATTGGCTGTGATTTTTGATACTCATACTCACGTCGACTCTGCTGTGGACAGACTAGATGTTTATCGCGTCACGTTTGGTTACCGTTCTTGGTTCAAATTAGTAGCAGAATTAAAAACAATTTCATCAAAATGCCATTTATTTTAGAGCAAGAGATGCAGGGATGTGAATTTATTGCGTCAAATATTGTTTACTCCCAGCTAAAAACCGTCTTCATAAAAAAACTAGTTTGCTCAAACTCAGACCACGGCAGCCACTGAGCTCGTTTATTTTGGACCAGGATCTTCTCTTTGTGCGGAACATTCATGAGTCTTCGTGGAAAGGTTTTATCGTCTGGATCATTCGTGCTCCATTATTAGCATGGCTGATGTTGGTTGTAAGGTGATTATATGCGGTTATAGAATGAGACAGATGCACGGGAGCCATCTGTAAATATAGCAGTGAATGCAGACGCGCCTGCAGCTCTGTGAGCGTCTGCGCAGACCCATCTGAGACCTTCAGAAACGGACCTGTCCGGATCAATGAGAAAACGTTGACAGCGTCTTCCGCTTAGACATTGTCAAGCTTGTTTCCGGATGATCAGAATCGTGTGCAGAGATCAATCCCATCATTCCTTGTTTGTGCTCTGGGATCGAAGTCTCTCGGCTGCTTTAGTTTAAGCCTCTTCCTCATCCGTGGATAACGGGATAATATATGCTTCATTACCGAGTGCAGCTAAATCCACTGTAGCTGCTGAAAATATATTGTGCCATGAAACATGATCTCAAAGCAGCCGTGGCGTCTCTGTTTCAGTGACACGATCATAAATCAAAAACACAGCCAGGCATTTTAAAATCTATCTGCGCTACTGTTCAAAACGTTTCGTTTTTAATGTTTTCGAAAGTCTCTTCTGCTCACAAGGCTGCATTAAAAAATGCAGGTTTAAATCATCTGTTTTCTATGTGAATAGATAGTAAAATATAATTTATATACAGTGGCGTAATGATGCTGAAAATTCAGCTTTAATCAGTCTTCAGTGTCACATGATCCTTCACAAATCATTCTGATTGGCTGTAAATATTTCTGATTATTATCAATGTTGAAAAGATCGTTTTTTCTGGAAACCGTCATACATGTAGGGATTATTTAACGGTTTCTCGGCGTGCACCGCAGCATGAATGTTTGTTTTGACGTTTGAAGACCGTAGCTAGTCCTAATCAATCTATTAAAATAATTAAAATATTCCAATAGTTCTAAAATTTGATTTTTTTTGAAAGTATGTAAGGTTAGTGTTATGGATTTAAATATATTTGTAAAGAATGTTTACATCATAGTTCTCATAATTCACAAACTTGTTAATGAATGTATTTGTAGGTAAATGTCGGTATTTTTTAACGGCGTGGTCGTGGAGCTTTTGAGGGGCCTTACTAGGGAAGCCCGTTCCCACCACTGTTGAGAAAAAAAATTTCCGTAAGTCATAATGAGAAACTTTCTCATAATAATGACTTAGTATCTCATAATAATGACTTAACATCTCATAATAATGACTTAGTGTCTCATAATAATGACTTAACATCTCATAATAATGACTTAGTATCTTTAACTTAATAAAAAACTTTTTTATTTTTTTATTAAGTTAGATACTAAGTCATTATTATGAGATGTTAAGTCATTATTATGAGACACTAAGTCATTATTATGAGATGTTAAGTCATTATTATGAGATACTAAGTCATTATTATGACTTATTTTTTTTTCTCAACAGTGGCGGGAACGGGCTTCCATATCTTACCCCTCTTAAGTTTGGGAAGCTCTGTTCTATAAAGTTGACGTGGCCGGCGTTAATGTCAATCCTGAATACAGTGGTCAAATCATGCGGGATTTCATTCTTAGTGATAATATAATGTACAGTATTCGCATCAGATTCATCATTATTTCAGATCGCAGACACCTTTACTATGAATGCAGAACATCTATCAGACATTAATCACGTTACAAACTCTGTTCTGCTTTTCCATCGAACTCTCCTGTATGGAGTCAAATCAATGCCGCATTTATTTACAGAACAAAAGTTTTGCAAAGGAAAAAGTATTGAGTGAAAAAATGTGGGGGATTTTCAAACAAAAAGAATCACTTGCAAAAGAAAAAAATGTCAGAAAAAGTGAAGAACTGCAAATATATAAATAAACCAGCAAAAATCAAGATAATTGCACAATCAGTGACTTCTGTAAAAGAAGCTGAAGAACTTTGATCAGGTTTTTAGCAGCAATGATTTTGCAACATATTTTCCATGGCGGCGCCTACAAATTTATTTTCTCTTCTCCTTTTAGTCTGTGCAAAAAAAAAAAAAAATTTTTGCAAAAATATTTGGCATGGATTTGATTCCATAACCTTGTTCTTCAGAGACAAAATAGTGTTAATCTGTAATCCTTCGGCACATCAAAGATGCAAAACGCAGCGATGGCGTTACAGACGAATGAAGACAAGAGACTGAATTTCACAGTTTTATTCTTCATGAAAAGTTCAGCTGTCTATGAATGTCTTTCGCAATGTGCATCTTCACAGTTTGAAATGTTTCCCTCTTCTGTTTTTCAAGTATTATTGTCAATGCTATAAAACAAGCCGAAAAGCCATCATTCCTTCTGAAATGAGAAAAACAAAACAGCCCCATAACGGAGTCTGACGCCACACACACACACACACACACACACACATACACACGCACAGATTGTTGTACATCTGTCTTTGTGAGGACATTCATTGACACAATGTAATCTCCAGCTCCTTACCCTATCCGTCACAACTGTGCCTAACCCGAACCCTTACCCTAAACCTATTATAACCCGATCCCTAAAGCCAAATCCTGACCCTCAAACAGGCCTCAGAAAGTGAGGACCGGCCAAAATGTTCTCATTTTACTCTGTGTCTGATGGTCTAAAACCGGTCCTCACAAAGATCTATGCAAGCTTGTTTCTGCCTTAAAATTAATAAGGTAATTCAGTGTCGTCAGTGCAAGTTACTTTCAATTAAAACAGCTCGAACATGCATTTTAGTCTAGGACTAGCTAAAGCCTTGTCTGCGAAACCGGGGAATAAAGCCAGAATTGCGAGTCATAAAGTTTGAATTTCGAAATATAAAGTCAGAATTGCAATTTACTGTCATAATTTCAAGTTATAAAGTCAGAATTGTGAGATATAAAGTCAGAATTTCGAGTTATAAAGTCAGAATTGAGATATAAAGTCAGAATTGTGAGATATAAAGTCAGAATTTCGAGTTATAAAGTCAGAATTGCGAGATATAAAGTCAGAATTTCGAGTTATAAAGTCAGAATTTCCTGATATAAAGTCAGAATTTCGCATTATAAAGCCGCAACTCTGACTTTATCTCGCAATTTCAAGTTTTATCATGCAATGCTGACTTTATAACTTGCACTTCTGACTTTTATTCTAAGAATTTCATGATTAACAATTGTGAGTTAGAGTCAGAATTGTGAGATATAAATTCGTAATTCTGAAATAAATGTCTTTTTCCCTCACAATCGGACTTTATAACTTGCACAAGTGAGTTTATATCTCGCAATTCAGAGAAAAAAAAGAATCGTGAGATAAAAAGTCGCAATTACCTTTTTTATGTTTCATTTTGTGGCGGAAACAAGCTTCCGTAGATATCTGTGCAAGTACACACACACACACACACACACACGTTATAAACATGCTGCTAATCGAGCGGAAGGAACTCAACACATAAATGACTATATTGTGGATATATTGTCTGACTCTGAATGTTCTCAGAACATTCTAAAACAAGTAGTAACATTTAAAAAACCAAAAGCTTTCAGAAAAAAAAACGCTCCATGAACGACGTTTAAATGCTGACGCTCTGAAAACATTATTAAAGACCAGATAACGTTGAACAAACGTTCTATTAATGTTCATAAATTCTGAGAACATTCCCTGTTCACTACAGACCCCCAAAATATAAGTTTTGCATCCTAAAGTTTCATCTTGCATCGATTTAATTTCTTGTATGTATGACTGCCCAATTTATATTACGGAAAAATTTATATTACTAATACATTTTTTTCTAGTCATCATACCACCATACTCCTTAGATGCATTTTTTTATTGGCTCATTTACTTTTAAATCTAATTTATATTCATTGTAATCAAACTTTTTGTATTTCTTTTTTTTAAATATTAAATATTTTTATTATTAATTTTAATATGCGTACACTGCTTTGAAAGCCCCAGGTTTAAGCCAAACAGCAGGAATCATGTAGCGCAGGATTCTTGACATGAACAAGATGGATAAAATATAATTCTTCAGCCATGTCTACAGGCGAACACACACACACACACACACACACTCTCACGTCATGTGAATGTACCAAACGCACATGAGCATTAAATAAAACATCCAAAAGCATCTTCTGAAATGACACAAATAGTGATGGCGGAGACGTCCGGCGCTGAGGTCTACATGAAGCTCAGTGTGTGTCGTGGCGTTCGTGCCGCTGTCGCTCAGCGTTCCACTGCAGCTTCACTAAAGGCGTCACAACATGAAGGCTCATCCGTCCTGACCCGTTTCTGGCGTCGACACCTTCAGCGAATAAGGCCTTCAACGTGATCGATAACAAATGGCATCGGGAAGCGCTGAAATGTGTGCGTTTCATCTTACGCTCATCAAAAGTGTGCATAATCTATGAATATATTAAGCTCTCAAATTCTCCAGCTGCAATGCAAAATAAAAAATATATATCATTTAAGTATTTATACACTATCGGTCAAAAGTTTGGAATTATTACTATTTATTATATTTTAGAAATATCCAACGCTGCATTTATTTGGTAAAAAAGGAAATTTGTTTTTCGATTTAAAACGGCTGTTTTCTATGTGAATATATAGTAAACAATCATTTACTCCAGTGCTCGAAGCTGAGTTTTCAGCGTCATTTACTCCAGTGTGTCCTTCAGAAATCACTCCAATATGCTGATTATTAATGATTCCAAAGTTTGGACTGCTAGTGCTCGTCATCCGCCCTTCATTTTCGCCGACTTCAATAAACGTCGCTGTATGACAGCGAGGAGAGGAGGAAACGCACTCGTGAAAATGACGTGCAGTTCTTTTTGATTTTGTGCAGAATCGTGGCCAGCAAAACACACATTTGTCCCTCGCAGCTTCTGCTGATTGCGTTTGATTTCAGGAGCAGATCGATGAGATGCAGCCTTCAGCGCTTCTGTCGACTCACGCATATACGCGTCCGTCGTTCGAACACCCGGATTGTTCGTAATAACTCTATTGATTGGCCACGATGTCTTGACATCTTGACAACTCGCATGTAGTAGAAAATATATATTTTTGGACTCTCCGCTCTTGTAAAATACACCAGAAGTGCATCAGTGGCTGGTCGACGGCTGCTTTGGGAACTAAAACACTGAAGCTCCTGTTGAAAACACTAAATGCATAATAACCACGTCCTGCTCCGGTCAGGTGTCCTGGTTTGGTTCGCCGCCGCCGTCCCCTCAGACCGAAGACTAACTAGGACACGGTCGGTGCGAATCTGCCGTCTGACAGGTAGGATGTGCGAGGTTTACCGCATTGCACTTGATTTAAGGCGAAAAGTTTGCAGTGAAAGCAATGTAAACTTAAGGCAGCGTGAATTGAACAGTTTGGGTGCGTCTCAATCAGCTCTCCCGTTCCCTAAGCCGTCAATCACGATACACTGGGACACTGACAACCTCGTTACTGGTATAGAGCTCGTTCTGACATTATTGTTGTAATGCAATTTAAAGTACATTATGATAAACACTGTGACATTTCCCTTTCACACTTTTCAGCTGTGAATTAATTAGAAGTAGTAGATAGATCATGTTCATGACTCTGTGTTCTCCTGTTTATCACTGAAAAGCTGCTTTGAAACAATCTGTAATGTATAAAGCCCTGTAAAAATAAAGCTGACTGGACTTGACTAATATATATGTTATATTCCCCAATGAGGTGAGCGGAAAAACTGTCAATGCTTTTGTGTTCCTTGTGAGCAAACGCAAAGTTTCTCTGGGAAAGTTTCCCTGGAAAAGTTTTGCGAGCGAATGCAAAGTTTCTCAAGGGAATGCAAAAGTTTTGGAAGCTAGCGCAAAGTTTCTCTGGGAAAAGTTATGCAAGCTAATAAAGTTTCCCTGGAAAAGTTTTGCGAGCGAAAGCAAAGTTTCTCTGGAAAAAGTTATGTGTGCTAACAAAGTTTCTCTGGAAAAGTTTTCCGAGCGAATGCAAAGTTTCTCGGGGAACAAAGTTTCCCTGGAAAAGTTTTGTGAGCGATTGCAAAGTTTCTTAAGGGAATGCAAAAGTTTTGGAAGAGAACGCAAAGTTTCTCTGGGAAAAGTAAAGTGTGCTAACAAAGTTTCTCTGGAAAAGTTTTCCGAGCGAATGCAAAGTTTCTCGGGGGAACATAAAAGGTTTATATAAGAATGCACAGGTTTTGGAAACGAACGCAAAGTTTCTCTGGGAAACGCTATATTTTTGCGAGAACACAAAAACATGGACGAATATATTTTCCTCCCATTTCATATTTTTCCATCACGAGCTCAGAATTATTGAGTTGATTTGACAAATGTGTGTTTCACGTTTCAGAATATCCATTAATGGAACACAGTGCCGAGGCGACGCTCCCTGGTTCCCTTTCGAGTCTCACAACACTGCGTCATCGAAGATGTCGTTTATGAGGGGTATCCTCCTTCCTCATAGCGACATCTCCGATGACGCAGTGTCTCGTTCCCTCCTCTCAGGGAAACGAGGTTACGTTTTTGAGGTGCGTTGTGGAACTTTTTAGAGAGCGAAAGTTTCGGTGGAAGGATTCGAGGTTGAGACGGCCCCCCCGATCAGTCAACTAGGGCGCTAATTGAGACGGACCCCCCTTCCATTCGTCAGAGACATCGCATTTCATCAAGCAATATTCCCACACGAAAAAAAGCCTTGTTTGTATTTTGCAGTGGCGTTTAGCACAGTGATTCCCGACCCGTTTTGCAGGTAGACGCTCATCCCAGTCTCAGTGTTTGGGAGGGATGACCACCACCGGCTCGCCCACTCGCGGCCGCCACATCAGCACCTGCGCGTCGTTGGCGTTGGGTTTGACCATGGCGTTGGGCGGGATGGCTTCGTTCTTGCCCAGCACCTGCGGCTGCTCCTGCGCGATCGGCTCGTGCAGCTTGGCTCTTTGTCCCAGCGGCTTGTCCGGATCCACCTCGATGTGCAGGCGCATGCGCCAGCGCACCGTCTGCAGCACCAGGATCTCGGCCGACGCCTGGTTGATGGCCACCAGCCACGTGGTGAAGCTCTGGTCCCTCCAGATGCTGCTCAGCATGGGAACGTTGCTGTCGCTCACCGGGACGCCCCACGTCACGCTGGGATAGAAGTTATCGTTCATGCTGACGGTGAACTTGGTGTCCTTCTTGGTGGGACCCACAATGGTGCACGTCTCGGTGGTGTTGCCGTACCACGGGTAGTTGACTCCGTCCGAGTCGCTGATGGCTTGGATTTTTCCGTCTCTGAGATCCGGAAGCTCCCAGCTGGACCTGCGGGAGACACCAGAGGATGAGAGCGCGGAGACACGAGGGAACTGGGCCGAATGAAGCGCACTGACTCTAGAGGAAACGAGAACACTAATCGCCAAAGGCAAGAGATGCTTTTTAGTCCGGCATTTAGAGGAAGTTAAACATAGAACAGGGAGTCTGAACAAGAGGCCTTTCATTAAAAAAACCCTCACATCTCTATTGGGTCGCATCATATTCTGGCTCTCTGTGTTCATCTCTACCCTCGTGAAAACGAAGTGCACTTATTTACATCTTCCAAGTATATTATTGCTTATTTATATTAAATGCAAAACTATCCCCCATTATAAAAGTACTAAAATGCAACTTCAGCATTGTTTTGAGCAAGATTTGACCGCAACAAGAGCAGCGTGAACACCTTCTTTCGTGTTTTACAGAAGAGAGATGCGACATGATGGGGAGTAAGTGATGGTAGAGGATCTGTGGTGAACTGCGCCTTTAAGCAGCGATGCTCTCAATGACCTTCACCATACAGTGGAATCAGCACATGGCGCGGGTGATGGCAGGACGAACGCTAGAGCTATCGATTCCCTGATGCAGGAAAACCATGACCTTTCTCCTAGAACTCGTGCATCAGCAGAAGAGCTTCATGGGAAAGAGGCACATGACATGAACACATGAGGGGCTTTGATTATCATCAGGGGAATAAGAATAGAAACACTGAGCGTGTGTGTGTGTATATGATAGTGTGTGAGGGTCTGTGTGTGTGATAGTAACCGTAAACCAAATGGCTTAAAAAACATTAAACTTTTTTTTATTAAAAAAAACGCAGAGAGGTTTAGGTGTATGGTTAATGTAAGGGGAGAGAATATACAGTTTGTACAGTATGAAACGCCTACAAAAGTGTCCAAATGAGAAATCTGCTCTACATTCATACGATATAGTGTCTAACTGATGAAAATGTAAGTTATGGCTGGGTTTTTTTAGCGTTAGGCTTTAACTTGCATGTCTTACTAGTATAATTACCAACATTCTTTTTACATGATTGTTTTTCAATGGAATATCAGTCCATTTCCATGTCATTTAATAGGTTTTATACAACAAAACATTTGTCGGTAGTTATTAGGAGTCAAGCACTGAAATTGCGAAGGCACATATTGTATCCGTTGACGTTCTTCTTCCGCTCTGGAAGTCTGTGGCAGCCCATAGAACCACTTGTGGGAACGTTGTGGAATTTGGCATACATATAAACGCGCTGAGAGAAACTATAGGTAATTTGGAGTCTCTAACTCAATCCCTCTAGCGCCACCAACTGGCCAAACTTGCATTTCTATTAATGCAAATAACTTTTAAACCATAAGGGCTAGAAACAAAATCTTTTTCCTCTTATTCCTTGGCTCAGGATGATTCCCTATGACGTCATTTTCCATCATGAAAACGTTCCCCCGCCGTTTTGAAATTTTTCCGAAAAAACTACTTTTTCCAACTCCGATTTTCAGAAGAATTAAAACCAGATCATCTTCAGGCGATGCTGACAAAAAGTTGTGGAATTGTTGATCTGTCAAACCGTTTTTGAAAAACGTGCAAACGAATGTTACGTAGTGCTTCCGAAAACGGGCTGTATCTCCTATATGCTTTATCGTATTCAGACAAAACTTGGTCAATGTCATCACAAGCATGACCCGAGGTTACATGCCAAGATTCGCTGCAGCACCACCTACTGGTCTTGATAGATTTGGTTCATCCTGCCAAGTCAAATGATATCCAATTTTCCCATATCAGCCATTTTGGCTTTTTTGAGATTTTTAGTAAAATGCTGTAGTTTACGGACGCATGAATGTATCATTATGAAACTTGGTATGAGTCAACGGCACAACCCTCTCAAGAAGTCCGAGAAGTTTCGGACCAGCACCACCTAGTGAAATGTATTTACATGCTTATAACTTTGGATATGCTTGACTTATTTTCGACATCTCCGAGTCCAAATATGCTAGGTTTCGCTTCATGGTTAGTGCAACGTTGTGATTTAGCATTTAAACAACATTCCCGAATATCTTAGAAACCTTTAAAGACGAAACTACCACAGGAAAAATCGTAAACATAGGTTGTAGATTAAATGCCAATGGCCAAATGTCAAAATGTTGATAGTAAGTGGCAAAAAAAAAAATGCAACCAAAGTCAGGTGGGTAATTTTTTTTCATATTTCTATAACTCCTTAACGAAATGAGATATTTCCACCAAATATGGGATGCTTATGTATGGGGACACTCCGAGGACACGGACACACACAAAAAGCCGTGGGGCTGCGCCATAAAATATGAAATTGGCTCTAACTACAGTACTGTTGGTCTGCTGCTCGCTTCTATTGTGGTCAGCCCATTGATCGCTGCTTGCAGCTATATTTCTATTCGTATTTGACTCAGTTATCTACCTAAATCACTGTTACGATGGGGTTAAAACAACGTAGTGCTTTATGGCTCTGCATACATAACTGATACGAAAGTTATACAAACTAATACAAAAAGAAAAGGACATTAGATGTTTAAGGTTGCAATCATAATCTACTGTAAAGTTCTTAATGTTCATATTTATGATCTCTGACACGTCAGCTGATGCCAATGGAAGGAAACAGCGTAAGGTAACGCGTGGTTTCCGGCTCAAACCACCACCGCTTCAGCTCCACACACCTCACAGAAACCTGGATCTGTCAGTTAACCTTTACGAAAACAACCGCTTCATCTTAATGTAAAACAATCTGGAGTGTACGATATTATAATCCAGCGAGGAGAAAACATGCTTAGATAAATGTTTTCTTGCTTGCTGGAGTGTGCAAATGTTCGACGGGACCAACGTTATCAGGCCAAAACAGCAGTTGAAATATCAGTCAGAGCGTCACGTCCGCCGTGTCAAGCAATTCACGTAAAACTCGTATTTGCTGTAACGTCCTCAAAGGAGCATCTGGAAAATTGCAAAATGTGGAACTACATTAAGCAACCGGTTACAATACCTGCAGTGAATGAATGTTGCGTCACGTTATTGCGCTGGAATAAACACAACACTATCAATCAAACACGTTCTGTCATTCAATTTTACATAATATACTTTAAATGCACTAAAGCATCACAAATAAAAGTGTATTTCAAAACGCTCATCAGCACATTCGAGCCATATTTCAAAGTAGTTCCATATAATGCTGTACTAAAGTTGTTCAAAAACACTTCAAAAAGTGCAGCTAATTTACACTGCAATACATTTAATTGCAATTAACAAGCAACGAAAACACTTCTTTTTTTAATAACGAGCCGTTTTATCGGATATGATGTCATCAACTTACACAGGAAGTGGAGCGAGTAATTAGTGTGCACTTTTCACATCAGTCGTTTCGTCTTTTATTTTAAATGCGTCCGATTTCTGTGCTGGGTCTTTCCAGGAATGTATGAAGGCCGAGCATGTGCTTATCTTAAAGTCTCCAGACATCATTTAAAGAGGCTTTTTTCGTTTCGCACAGGAAATAGGGCAAAGCGGAGCCTCTTCAACAGGAAGTAGGACAAGTGAAACCCCTGACGATGTGCTGTAATGCCACGACACGCTTGTGTTGCATGATCAAATCATCATGCTTAAGGGCAGATTTCACGAATATCCTACAGTAAATGTTCAGTTCACGTGTTTAGAGATATTAGACTCTTACATGTGTGCGATTCTGAAAGTAAAGCGCATCTAATCTTGTATAAAGAGCACGTGCGGCGCTCAAAGAACACTTGTTACACGTGTCACATGTAGTTACTATATTAATATGCATGCAACTTAACCCTACACCTTTAGTAAATACATGTAGCTAATTAATATTACTCTGTCAGAAACACAAATCCAACAGACAGAGTACAACATAATTACATTAGTGTTAATAACTGCATGTAATTAATGTGTAATTAATGTGGAGCTGCTGGTAATTACAGTTATTGTTTCTAGTTACACATGGGCAGAAATACTAATAAACGTCATAAGGTTCAGGTTAATTGCATGTATTTGTGCATAATTTACTGTTGTTATGGTAAGTGCATGTAACAACAAGGATAAAAACAAGTGTTACATTGTTTTCCTGTCATTCTAATTATATTTTCTATGTTTGTATGAGTGCATTTTACTATTTCAGTCTTTCCACATCAAAATTTCAAGTTGGATTCAATGCGTTACTTGCCGTTTCAGTAAATAATTATGAAATTTACTTACTATTTCTGTAGTAAGCAATCCTTATAAAAAAGAAATGGAATAAAATGAGTTACACATACTTTACCGACATTCATACAGTGCATTATAGCAGGGGTTTCCAATCTTTCAGATGTCACAGACCCCAAATAAGATCCTAAAATGTAAAAGCCAGCTGTATATGTTTTCATAAAGACCCAATTTACTGTGAAAAATTACTATATCATGTACTGTTAGATCCATTATTACATATATTTATTTATTGCAATTCTATATTTTTGTTATTGATTTATTTTAATACATTATTCAAATATCTTTTATTTATTTTGTTTGATGATTTTTATTTTTCACATTTAAAGCCCCAATTTATACTGGGAAAAATTAATATTATACATTTTTAGTTTCTATTACATATTTTTTTGTACTTACTAGCATTGTAGAGTCCTATATATAAAAATATAAAAATAAATAATATATAATATTTAAATATATAATAAAATGCATTTAAAAAAATATATATTTCTTTTTTAAATTGTTAGATTTTATGATTATATATATATATATATATATATATATAAAATATAACAATTAAAAATTATATATATATATATATATATATATATATATATATATATAATTTTTTATTGTTATATTATTTATGAATATAATGCATTTTTATTGCATTTTTTTATTATGTACTTTTACATTTTTTTACACATTTTTTCTCTCTCACCTTTTCCATGGACCCCAGTTTGAAAACCCTTGCATTACAGTGTAAAACTTTGTGTTCATGTCAGTTGTACTTACATCCCTTTCGATCCGTATTTGTTGTAAAACTCCATGTGGTTGCACGCCTGAATCCAGCCGACCGTCCAGCTCTCTTTACCGGCCACCGGCGGCACGACGACCCGGGCAGACGCGCGGAAATGCGGCGTGCGGTAGCGCAGCACCACGCTGGACGACTCGTCGATGCTAGTGGGGTTCGAGTCGATGGAGGAGTTGAGCTCCAGAACCATGACGCTGTCGCGGAAACTCTTGGGTTTGCATCTGATACTCTGAATACAGCCCATCACAAGCAGCGCGAGCGGCCAGCAGAACATCAACCCTCAGAATAACACACACGACGCGCGAGTCCCTCAGAAACGAGCCGCGCCGACGCTGAACGTCGCGTCGGTCACTCTCGTTTACGAAAGCGTTCGGATAACAGAAAACAAACGAAAAGAAATAAAAACAAAAGGTTCGTCAACTTTCCGTCATTGGCGGACCGTTAAACCGCTCGACTGTTCGTCATCACAGCGCTGGGTTTAAATGAAAACAAACGGTTTAAACCCATCGGCTCAGAAAACGGTTGGCATGTTGCGGGCAAAGAAATGATTTTTAATTGCTAGAGAGTGTTTGGGTGTTAAAAGGATCGCTGGAAAAGTCATTTTCCCCCCAGTCAATGTTCACACTGAGGTGGTGTTCTGAGAGTTTGTCCTTGAGGTTCGGTCGGAGGAAGCTGACTTTCTCGTGCACTAATGAGTGAACGATCCGTCTCGCGCGCCGCCGCAGCATCCAGGTGATCTTCATCAGCCCGCGTGAATAAACATGAGATGGATAAATGAGTCCCGCTGTCACGAACGCACATGTTGCGATGAGCAGCCCATCATTGCCCCGTCTGGCTCTCTTCATCAGTCACACTCCATCCTCGTCCTCACTCAGCCTCCGTCCCGCAGCGCTGTGAGCGTCTCCGCATCAGCTGCAGCTGCTGTACTCCGAGCGCCTGTGACGTCACTTCCGCTCCCCGACGCACGCATTGTGGGGCGTGTAGTTCTTTTATCGTTCTTTTTATCGTCTATTATCGTTTTAGTTCGTGTAGTTCTGTTTCACCAATGATCGTTTTCAACAAAAGAGATGTCTTACGCTAACGACTGTTCTTTATCGAGATTAAACCCAAGCAAACACTGCGGCGGGTACGTGTGAAAACACAGAAAACCCACACAGGCACCACTGTGGGTAACCCCACAGGACCCACAGTAGTTTTTCACGACTGTGGAAATGATAGGCATCCCTTACAAAAGATTGCTGCAGTTTTTTTAGAAGTAATACTACAGTTTATGTTACATATAGAAAAATGCAGTTTTTTGGACACGAAAAAACTGCAGTATTGCAGTATAACCTAAAATGTCTGTCGTTTTACTGGAGTACAACTATACTGCAATACATCTAAAGTACTAGTGAAATAAAACTGCAGTTCTACTGTTTTTATACTTCATGCAACTTTCAGTTGTACTTATACTACAGTTTTACTGCGGTTGTACTGTGACTATACTTCATTATACTGCAAATCTGAATTAAACTGCAGTTAAACTACTTGGCACTGCAGTTCTACTTCAATATACTGCAGTTCTTTTTTGTAAGGGAAATGCTTTTCTCCACTGACTTTCGAAGTTGTTCAAAGCGTTTTCTAAGGATCCTGATTTTTTTTAGAAGTCAGAGTGTGTGAAACCTCAGCAACAGTATTATCTGTTTGATTCACGTATAGTCAAGCAAAAGGCTAATCATATGAATTAGCGCAGTTGACCGAGTGGATCTCTGAGCTGCGTGAGCGAGTGGAGGCGGGGCTAATTAGCATATTCATGAATCTGCTTATACTAAATGAAGTCTATTCAAGCTATTGTAAGGCATTAAGTTTTTTTCACAGGGGGAAAAAAAACGTTTAAATATGTTATTTTGGCGATTCGTTATTATCATTGCTCATCAGTGATGTATTTATCACTATAAACATGATGTATATTTTTTTTAGTAATAATAAATGTCACTTTTTTTTATAGAGTATTATATGACTCGTGCAGAACGATGTGATTTGAGGTCTATATGGAGATTTCAGACGCTTAGCATCAAACGTGTAAAATGCAAGAAAAGCACCGATTTGAAATATCCAAAAGACAATAAAAAACGAACTGCGCGCGCCCGTTTAAGCACCTTGGAGAACGCCAACCTCCAACGTGCTGTCCGATTGGCGATTCCTACTACGGCGAAAACACAGCTCATTAATATGTATTAAGCCATGTGACGTCACGAGTCTCTCATTGAAGCGTCCAGTCACGTGATCAAACATACATTCACGAGCAGGGCCTTCATTCGCCAGCTGTCTGCCTCGCAGCCAATCAGCGTGGCTACTGGGCGTGCCTCATTAATATTCAGAAATCGTGCCTTCACCATAGTAGTGTTGTGAACTCGCTGTCGATGGATGCTGAAGCACCGCTTACAAATTCACTGATGTGTTCCGTGAAGATGGTTTCCGAACCTGAGGTGATTTACGACGTTTGAACTGACGCGACTGTGAGCGGGATCACAACAGACCTGAGGTAGGCCAGCTGATGGTTTCCATGTGGTTTAGGATCAAACATGACGAGATGGCTGCTTGTAGGAATTGTTCTTATTGTTTTCAATAGGACGCGTATTTTTCACCATTTGGACTACAAAGTTGACCCTCAAACAAAATGCTCCATTGAGATTGAGTATTTGTACCTAAAACCAATATTTTGGGACAAATTTGATCCCAGAGGAGAGCTAAATCCTAATCTTTCTTAGGTAAAACGATACAAAAATTAAAATGGTTTGCTTTCAAATATTTTTCACTCACGAATGACAAGAAATTTTCACAAATAATTACAAGACAAAGAAGGAACGAGTAAGTAGAAACCCTGAAATGTATTTTTTTTTTTTTTTTTTTTTGTAAAACGTACTCCTATAATCTTCATAAAATTTTATTTTACAGTGACCGAAATGAAAATGTGTGGAATGATAGCTAAGATGTAAACATGTCGCCTATCTGTGTCAATTATTATTATTATTTTTTTTTTTTTTAGGGTTTTAAAAAGTCTAAATTATGACATATATTCATTAAAAAGTTGAAGTTATGGAATAAAACAGTGCGATATTTTAGCCGCTTTTCCGGTTCAAGTTGTGTAAACGTTCCATTCCGTGCCGATCCGGGCCAGTTGGAACGGTTACATTCTCCACTGCGGGGCTAATAATGGCGCGCTTTGGAATGAAAAAGCGTCAGTCGTTGCCTTGGTAACGCGACGGTTTACTGATGAAATGAGATGTAAATAGCGACCGCGATATGGAAGATAATTGAATAATCCTTTTCATTTCGTTTACGCCAGCTACAGAGAAACTGTGGGCCAGGCCAATCCTGAGTCGCAACGATTCTTCACGATTTCTAGCAAGATTCAGCGGTTATCCGGGCCGAGAACGGTTTGTACTCAAGCGGAAACGCAACTGGATCCGTTCCTTTCCATTCTAAGGGCTTTTAATGGTTTTTAAAAAGCGCAACCGAGGGTCTCGAGACATACTTTTGAGACCTGAAGCAATAACTGCAATAAAGAAAACCGATTGCCCCGCCTCCAAGTTCTTCTGATTGGTCCACTGTTCTGGAACTGACGTGATAAAAGTTGACATTCTTTTAACTTGACACTGTGTCTTAAAAACGTGGCGCTCATGTGCAAGACACGATACGCATACTAGCGCTTCTGAAATTAGAAAAACAATGGAAAAGCAGCTCATTGGAATAGAGAAAACGGCCCCTAAGAACCGGAAAAGTGTGTTTTGTCACGTCAGTTAGTCTTTCTGCAGGTTCCACTGTTGCACCAGTAGGTGGCGACAAGTGTTTATGAGTGAGTCATTGAATTATTCACTCAACTGATTCATTCAGGAATAAAACGGGTGTAATCATTTTCGCATTGTAAAATGAAATCAAAACTGTGATGTTAACCCTTGTGCATTGTTCAAATTCACCACCCTTTCTTTTTAACGGCTTTAAAAATGTATCAGATAAATATTTTTTACAATTTTTTTTTGCTTAAATCTATTAATCAACCTCAGTCCTGATCAAAACTACTAAATTTAAAAAAAATAAATAAATCAGGATTTTAACTCTTTAAAACGTTAAAATCTGATGCTGCACAAAAACGAACAACGTTGTTTCTAATCTTTGACACGTTTTTTTCCCAAATCAGGGACATCATTTATGAATTTGGCAATTAAAGAGTTAAAATCCTGATTTTTTTTTTTTTTTTTTAATTTAGTAGATTTGATCAGGACTGAGTTTGATTAATAGATTTAAGCAAAAAAATATTTATCTGATACATTTTTAAAGCAGTTAAAACGAAAGAGTAAGTGAATTTGCCCACAGAGTCCTGTTGAGTTTTTGAACATTTTCAAAGCATTTTCCCAAAATATGTGTCAAAATAAGATGTTTCACCAAAAATCCTTCCATTTGCTGAAAGTTATGGCCAAATTAAGACTCAAAAATTCCCCACAGTGGATGAAAACATCCCGAACAGGAACATCCTCACTTCTATCGCACACTCGTGCGTGTTTTCACAGAGCACAGCCACATCTGAAGCTCCCCGCCGTACGACTAAAACGTGCGATGCCTTCAAACCAGAGTCGCTCCAGAGCCAAAGATCGCAGCAGCGTTTTGGGCCGCCCCGAGTTTCTGTCCCTGAGTGTGCCTCCACGAAGCAAAGCGTGGAGAAGAGCCGGCTCCTCCAAGAGCCAGCAGAACCAGCCGAGCGAGAACCCCGCGGAGCCGCCGGACGAAGACTGCATGCTGCTCAACCCGTCCTTCAAAGGCATTGCCATCAACTCGCTGCTGGCCATCGACATCTGTCTGTCCAAGCGTCTGGGCGTGTGCGTCCACACCTCGTCCTCGTGGGGCAGCGTCCGGTCGGCGGTCACCCTGCTGGCTCTGACGGGTCACGGCATCACCTGGATCTGCGGCACTCTGGTGTGTCTGACTCAGAGTAACACGCCGGCGGGACAGGAGCTCCTCATCAACCTGCTGATAGGTGCACTAGTTGGAATTAGTTCTTATTTTTATCATTTTAATAAAGTGTTTTTTGTATGTCTATGGATTTTATTATTATTTCTTCAGGTTTTGTTTTTGCATGTTCTGCTTTTATTTTAATTTTAGTTAAAGTGTTAGTCATTTTTTGCTTTTTTTAGTTTAATTTTGAGTCTTTTTTTAAACGTCTGTATAAATGTTATAAATGTTTATTTCAGATTTAGTTTTTATTTTATTATTTTTATACTTTAGTTAAAGTTTTAGTCATTTGTTTTTGTCATTTTTAGTAGTTTTTAAAAATATGTCCACAGGATTTATTCATTTATTTCAGAGTTTGTTTATTTTTGTTTTCCATTTTCATTTTAGTTAATTTTGTAATTTTTAAGTGTTTTTTAAATATCTATATTAGTTTAACTTCACATTTAGCTTTTATTTTCTTTTTAGTTAAAGTTTTAATAATGTTGTTTTGTGTTTGTCATTTTGTTGTTATAAATATTTTATTTAGTTTTAATTTAGTTTTAGTTAAAAGTTTTAGTGATTTTCTTGTGTTTTTGTAATATTTAGTAGTTTTTAAAAATATGTCTACAGGATTTATTCATTTATTTCAGAGTTTGTTTATTTTTGTTTTCCATTTTCATTTTAGTTAATTTTGTAATTTTTAAGTGTTTTTTAAATATCTATATTAGTTTAACTTCACATTTAGCTTTTATTTTCTTTTTAGTTAAAGTTTTAATAATGTTGTTTTGTGTTTGTCATTTTCATTTTGTTGTTATAAATATTTTATTTAGTTTTAATTTAGTTTTAGTTAAAAGTTTTAGTGATTTTCTTGTGGTTTTTGTCATTTGTAGTAGTTTTTGAAATGTGTCTAGATAGTTTTTATAAAATTGTTTTTTGCATTTACTTTTTATTTTTGCATTTTCTGCCTGTATTTTCATTTTAGTTCAAGTTTTAGCATTTTTCCTGTGTTTTTGTCACATTTAGTAGGTTACATCTCTTCTTTTGGACTCTCTTTCAGCGCTGATTCTTGATGTCCTGACTGTGGCAGGGGTTCAGAAACTGGTCCGCCGCAAAGGACCATGGGACATTAGTCCCGGCTTTCTGGACTGCGTGGCTCTGGACACGTACTCGTTCCCGGCGGCGCACGCGAGTAGAGCGGCCATGGTGTCCAAGTTCCTCCTGTCCCATCTGGTGCTGGCCGTCCCGCTGCGGGTCCTGCTGGTGCTGTGGGCCGTCCTGGTGGGCCTGTCCCGTGTCCTGCTGGGTCAGCACCACCTGACCGACATGGCGTGCGGCTTTGCTCTGGGCTTCCTTCACTTCGCTCTGATGGAGACGGTGTGGCTGTCGTCCGGAGCCTGTCAGACGCTCATCTCCATCGGGACCTTCAGCTGGGGCTCCGTCCATTAGCTGGACACTCAGTCGCCGTACGTTTACATGCCGAGCTCGAGCACACAGGACACAATCAGATGGATCCGTCTTTCATCACGGAGGACAAATCTGGTGAACAGGTTTATTAGCCGGACGAAAGCGAGCATTAATCAGGTCTGTTCAGGTTTGGACTGGCGTTGTTTCAGTCTCACTAAAGCGTTTACGTAACATCCAGACTTCACTTCAGTCCTTGTACAGTGCATGCAGCCACTGGATCTCACTGCACAACTGAGTTTCGACTTTTATTTTCACTTCTTAAATTCTTCAGAACCGAGACGTCAAGAGGAAGTTGCTTGGAAAGGAAGTTGAGAGTGTTTTTTGGGCGCCTGATATAACAACTACCATTTTTAGGATCCCATCAATGTTGATTGGTTAACTGCGTTTGGTCTGGGCGGAGTTTTGGGCGGGTGAGCAAAGTGAAAACTGGAAGCTTGTTTCCACCATGAACAAAAATAACTTTTATCTCACAAATCTTACTTTTTTTTCCTCAGAATTTCGAGATATAAAGACAGAATTGCAAATTATAAAGTCAGAATTGCAAATTATAAAGTCAGAGTTGCGAGACATAAAGTCAGAATTGTGAGATAAAGTCAGAATTTCGAGATATAAAGTCAGAATTTCGAGATATAAAGTCAGAATTTCGAGTTATAAAGTCAGAATTTCGAGATATAAAGTCAGAATTTCGAGATATAAAGTCAGAATTTCGAGATATAAAGTCAGAATTTCGAGTTATAAAGTCAGAATTTCGAGTTATAAAGTCAGAATTTCGAGATATAAAGTCAGAATTTCGAGATATAAAGTCAGAATTTCGAGTTATAAAGTCAGAATTTCGAGATATAAAGTCAGAATTTCGAGTTATAAAGTCAGAATTTCGAGTTATAAAGTCAGAATTGTGAGATATAAAGTCAGAATTGCGAGAGATAAAGTCAGAATTGCGAGATATAAAGTCAGAATTGTGAGATAAAGTCAGAATTTCGAGAGATAAAGTCAGAATTGCGAAAGATAAAGTCAGAATTTCGAGAGATAAAGTCAGAATTGTGAGATAAAGTCAGAATTTCGAGATATAAAGTCAGAATTTCGAGAGATAAAGTCAGAATTTCGAGATATAAAGTCAGAATTTTGAGATATAAAGTCAGAATTTCGAGATATAAAGTCAGAATTGCAAGATATAAAGTCAGAATTGCGAAAGATAAAGTCAGAATTGTGAGATATAAAGTCAGAATTGTGAGATAAAGTCAGAATTTCGAGATATAAAGTCAGAATTTTGAGATATAAAGTCAGAATTTCGAGTTATAAAGTCAGAATTTGTGAGATAAAGTCAGAATTGTGAGATATAAAGTCAGAATTGCGAGAGATAAAGTCAGAATTTCGAGTTATAAAGTCAGAATTGTGAGATATAAAGTCAGAATTGCGAGAGATAAAGTCAGAATTGCAAGATATAAAGTCAGAATTGTGAGAGATAAAGTCAGAATTGCGAGATATAAAGTCAGAATTGTGAGATATAAAGTCAGAATTGAGATATAAAGTCAGAATTGAGAGATATAAAGTCAGAATTGTGAGATATAAAGTCAGAATTGTGAGATATAAAGTCAGAATTGTGAGATATAAAGTCAGAATTGAGAGATATAAAGTCAGAATTGTGAGATATAAAGTCAGAATTTCGAGATATAAAGCCAGAATTTCGAGATATAAAGTCAGAATTTCGAGATATAAAGTCAGAATTGTGAGATATAAAGTCAGAATTCCGTCTTTCATCACGGAGGACAAATCTGGTGAACAGGTTTATTAGCCGGACGAAAGCGAGCATTAATCAGGTCTGTTCAGGTTTGGACTGGCGTTGTTTCAGTCTCACTAAAGCGTTTACGTAACATCCAGACTTCACTTCAGTCCTTGTACAGTGCATGCAGCCACTGGATCTCACTGCACAACTGAGTTTCGACTTTTATTTTCACTTCTTAAATTCTTCAGAACCGAGACGTCAAGAGGAAGTTGCTTGGAAAGGAAGTTGAGAGTGTTTTTTGGGCGCCTGATATAACAACTACCATTTTTAGGATCCCATCAATGTTGATTGGTTAACTGCGTTTGGTCTGGGCGGAGTTTTGGGCGGGTGAGCAAAGTGAAAACTGGAAGCTTGTTTCCACCATGAACAAAAATAACTTTTATCTCACAAATCTTACTTTTTTTTCCTCAGAATTTCGAGATATAAAGACAGAATTGCAAATTATAAAGTCAGAATTGCAAATTATAAAGTCAGAGTTGCGAGACATAAAGTCAGAATTGTGAGATAAAGTCAGAATTTCGAGATATAAAGTCAGAATTTCGAGATATAAAGTCAGAATTTCGAGTTATAAAGTCAGAATTTCGAGATATAAAGTCAGAATTTCGAGATATAAAGTCAGAATTTCGAGATATAAAGTCAGAATTTCGAGTTATAAAGTCAGAATTTCGAGTTATAAAGTCAGAATTTCGAGATATAAAGTCAGAATTTCGAGATATAAAGTCAGAATTTCGAGTTATAAAGTCAGAATTTCGAGTTATAAAGTCAGAATTGTGAGATATAAAGTCAGAATTGCGAGAGATAAAGTCAGAATTTCGAGATATAAAGTCAGAATTTCGAGATATAAAGTCAGAATTTCGAGATATAAAGTCAGAATTTCGAGTTATAAAGTCAGAATTTCGAGTTATAAAGTCAGAATTTCGAGTTATAAAGTCAGAATTTAGAGATATAAAGTCAGAATTTCGAGATATAAAGTCAGAATTTCGAGTTATAAAGTCAGAATTTCGAGTTATAAAGTCAGAATTGTGAGATATAAAGTCAGAATTGCGAGAGATAAAGTCAGAATTGCGAGATATAAAGTCAGAATTGTGAGATAAAGTCAGAATTTCGAGAGATAAAGTCAGAATTGCGAAAGATAAAGTCAGAATTTCGAGAGATAAAGTCAGAATTGTGAGATAAAGTCAGAATTTCGAGATATAAAGTCAGAATTTCGAGAGATAAAGTCAGAATTTCGAGATATAAAGTCAGAATTTTGAGATATAAAGTCAGAATTTCGAGATATAAAGTCAGAATTGCAAGATATAAAGTCAGAATTGCGAAAGATAAAGTCAGAATTGTGAGATATAAAGTCAGAATTGTGAGATAAAGTCAGAATTTCGAGATATAAAGTCAGAATTTTGAGATATAAAGTCAGAATTTCGAGTTATAAAGTCAGAATTTGTGAGATAAAGTCAGAATTGTGAGATATAAAGTCAGAATTGCGAGAGATAAAGTCAGAATTTCGAGTTATAAAGTCAGAATTGTGAGATATAAAGTCAGAATTGCGAGAGATAAAGTCAGAATTGCAAGATATAAAGTCAGAATTGTGAGAGATAAAGTCAGAATTGCGAGATATAAAGTCAGAATTGTGAGATATAAAGTCAGAATTGAGATATAAAGTCAGAATTGAGAGATATAAAGTCAGAATTGTGAGATATAAAGTCAGAATTGTGAGATATAAAGTCAGAATTGTGAGATATAAAGTCAGAATTGAGAGATATAAAGTCAGAATTGTGAGATATAAAGTCAGAATTTCGAGATATAAAGCCAGAATTTCGAGATATAAAGTCAGAATTTCGAGATATAAAGTCAGAATTGTGAGATATAAAGTCAGAATTGAGAGATATAAAGTCAGAATTGAGAGATATAAAGTCAGAATTGTGAGATATAAAGTCAGAATTGCGAGATATAAATTCAGAATTTATAAGTTTAGTGACTTTAAACTCACAATTCTTAGAAAAAAAAGTCGCAGTTACCTTTTTTATTTTTTCATTCGGTGGTGAAAACAAGCAAGATCTTTAAAACACACACACACTCAAAACACAGAAGAAGACTGAGCTCGATCTGGACTTTCAACAAATTACCGTTTCAACCAGACGATTTATTGTCCTGCCTGGTCTTCTTTGTGTGCATGAATGTATTAAATCATCCAGTACTGTAACGACACATGCAATATTCAAGAGATCAGCTGCCTTTGTATTTGTCAGAACATGAACTTCTGCACTGGATCTGTACATATTTGTACTTGAACTATAAATAAATGAGCCACTCTTTGTTGATCTTGTTCTGATACATCTGTGAGTCTCAAATGCTCAACTTCACAATTAACTAACGACTTCATCTTCAACACGACTTCTATTGATTCAGAGTCTCAGTATGAACAGCGAATATTAAATATATTTGATATATTTTTGCTTCCAGAAACTGCCATGTGGATTTCATTTTCTGCTGTGCTTCATGTTTTCCTCCCGAGATGATAGAGACGATGTTCCTGAAGTTTCTTGCTCGTCTCTTGCAGATTAGCGTATCAGCGGCGCGCACACGCTTCACGCGCTCTAATCTCTCCCGCCGCCTGCGCTGCGGGTGGAGACGCGTCACGTCAGCGTGTGTACGAAAGCGCAGAACTTTAAAGCCAAAAAAGTCTTTCAAAATAATCAATTTTGCCCTGTTAAATATTTTATTTAAATAAAAATATAAAACAAATATTGATACAAGATGCTCATTTTGCCAAGTTCACACAGAAACGGTCAACACATATTTAATATTTATTAACGATAATATTCAGCAACTTTTAAAGAAATTGTTTTTGGATACTAAACCCTCATGTTTTTTTTTTTTTTTTTTTCCTCTCTCTTTTCTCCATTGTTCATTTTTTTTCTCTTCTATACGTTCAGATGACATCGGACTTATTGATACATTTTGTTGCATATCTTAAATGTCATCTCAAGTTTGCAATCATAATAATTTTTTTTTAGAACAGAATTGAGACTAAGTGTCCAATAGTATGAGACGTGGTGGCGTCTGATTCGATGGAGGAAGTGCGTTGGTTTCCGGCAAGAACCGTCAGTTTAACCGAATCAACTTTAGCACATATGAAAGAAGCCGTGGTTTATAAAGCATCGAAATAAAACCAGCGGAACGCTTCTGAAGAAAGAAGTGTGCACTTGTGTGGCCTACTTGCAGATACTATAAGACTAATGAAATAAAAAAGTGCACTTAAAGAGTGCCTGTCCCAATTCACACGGATCTACTTTCATAACATATTTCCTGTAATTGTTGGCGTGAGGATCGCAAGCCTATACTTTTGATTACCCGATGGCATAGTGTTTACAGAGCTTTATTTTGATTTTCAATACTTTGCATTTTAAAAAATAAACTTTGAAAAGTTTGTTCAGTAAAATAAAATACAATCAGTAGCCTAAGTTATAATAAACTTTATCATGCTTTAAAGGATCAGTTCACATCAGAATGAAATGTCTTTTTTTCTTCAGTGGAAAAGAAATGAAGATTTTTCTCCATATAGTGGACTTCAATGGGGTTCAACGGCTCCAAATGTCATTTTCAGCGCAGCTTCAAAGACTCTACATGATCCAGACGAGGAATAAGAGTCTGATCTAGAGAAACCATTGGACATTTTCTAAAAAATAAATACAAAATATAATTTCCACTGAAGACAGAAAAACTTAAACATCTTGAAGTTTCATTTAGACCTTCATTCAGAAGTGAACTAATCCTTTAAAGATGAGTTGAATTAAATAGGCTACTTGATTATAATTTTAACTGTAGTGTTATTTGAGGTTACATTTAAAGTTAATATATTTTAAATGTACTATAATGCAACTAATTACAAACATATTAAAATACATAGAAGTTACAGTGTTCGGCTGGACGCCAACCGTACACACGCATGCGTCGTGCTGATCACGTGATCAGCTTTGGCCAATACTGAGCCGGCATTCGGACGTAAACGCGGAAGCCTTCAGTGAGCGTCACCTGCGCAACGATAATGACAGGGAATAGAAGAATAAAGTTATTTTTGTTTTGTTTTTGCGCACAAAAACTATTCTCGTCGCTTCATAACATTAAGGACGAACCACTGCATCACATCGACTATTTTAACGATGTCTTTAGTACCTTTCTGGCCATGAAAGTGATTATATGTGAGTTAGAAACCTCTCAAAATATCTTCATTTGTGTTCTGAAGATGAACGAAGGTCTTACGGGTCCAGAACGACACGAGGGTGAAGAATTTTAATTTTTGGGTGAACTAACCCTTTAAGTATGCTAAAGTGTACTTCATTTCCGAAGGAATCGGGCGAACTCTGAGATAAACGTTTTTTTTATATTATTTATAATAAACTAAGAGCTAAAATCTAACAGCTTGTTTAAATTAGTTTCAGATCAGTGTGATTTCTCGGTTTCATCAGTTGTTTTCGAGGACTCTATCTATAAAGAGCTGCTGTTTGTGAATGAAGGTCCAGTGCTTCTGACAGCATCATTCTGCTCGCGCAGACGGCGGTCCAGATGCACATGATGTGAAAAGATAATGAGAACAGCTAAATTAACCACAAATTAGTGTTCAAACTGTGCCGGAGGAGCAGCAAGAACCCCGTTTCTCCAGTCATTTTACCCAGGATTAAACACGCAGAACATCTGCTTTCATAGATGTGGCTCCTCAGCTCACAGATGGGAGGATTTGATTGATTCTTCTGCCCTCTAGTGGTTCACTCAAGCTAAAACATTCAAGAGTTTAAGCTTGATGCGACAACTGTGTGCATTTGGCGGAAGAACATCGTATTGGCTGTGCTTCGGCTCTGCGTGACTGCGCGGATGAATAGGGTTCTTTCTCAAAACTAAAGAAATAGAGATTATCCTGATCATAAAACATTCACCACTAGACTAAAGAGATATAACCAGTTTAAAAGGAAACGATTTCAAGCTGACTATCTGAAGACGTTACTGTAGCTTTAATAGACACGGTACTTAAAAAAAGTCGCTGGTACTAGCTAACATACATACAGCCGTGCCAATAATGAGAAAACTACACTGTTGTCAACGTTTAATTAACTTTTGAATAATGTTTTACACTTCGTTTACCTGACTAACGTTTCCAGGATTTGTCCTTCAGGTCAGGTGGTTCTCGCTTTAGGCGCGAAACTAGGTCAACTTGTAAGCTGAGGTAAAATACAGACAATTGATAGGAAATGCTTAATAATTAACTAATTATTGAATAAAGTATTACAAACATAAGTAGGTTTAGTTGACTACTAACTTGCTTTGAGAAGAGTGCAGACGGCTTTGGACTCGTCGATAAGGAAAGCAGCACGTGATCACTTTTAGCGCCAAAATTGTCTTAATTTATTCAGCTGCAGTCCGTAATTTTGCCTGTTTGTCGCCATCTCTGTTTGAAACCTGCAGTTGTTTGCGGAATTATTATCTTTATGTGCGTTGTGCCTCTGCACATATGCTATATATACGCTAAAGGTTGTTTGACTGAGTCTTTGCACATTCGTTTTGTAAACACTGGATCGGTACCACTGCCTACATCACGTGACCTTTCCAACGTGATGACGTAATGCGTGGAGCAGTGCAAGACGAGCATTTATGGTTAAAAAGTATATAATTTGAATTTATTTTTAGAAAGTGTGCGACGGTTTCTCTAGATCAGACTCTTATTCCTCGTCTGGGATCATGTAGAGTCTTTGAAGCGGCGCTGAAACTGACATTCGGACCCGTTGAACCCCATTGAAGTCCACTATATGGAGAAAAAATCCTGGAATGCTTTCCTCAAAAAAAATTCATTTCGTTGGATGCTTGGAATGTATGCCAGAAAAAAATAAATATTAAAACAAAATATTGATGCACCTTTTACAGTGGAATGAAAATATTTGGAGTTTATTATATTTGAATGTCATCGATAGAGCAACAACACATCATCAGATAACAGTGTGTAAAACAGTTTTTACTCTGGTAGATTTCTGAATTCTTTACTTTGTGATCATCTGATCACTTTGAGAATGATAACCATAACAATATTAGCAACAGTTTATTACGCAGTTTTGTCGTCTTGTCACTTTAAATGCACGCGCTCATTAAAGCAGGATGGATTCTGATTGGCTGTCAATGTTTTTATTGTTAATCAGCTGAAAAAAAGTGAATTCGGGCGATATCGTTTCTGTTATCGGGCCTTAACGCTCACACTTTACACTCTGATCAAAATCCAAACCTCTATGATTTTCATTTTTCTAGTGTTATGACTGTTTCTTTTGATTAAAAGTTTGTATTGTTCTGTTTTCTTGTTCTGTTGCTTTGGTCTGCTCTCCCTCATAGATTGCATGTCTGCGTCTGATTGGTCGCTCTATTAAGGTGGAGTCCCATAAGAAGGCAAGCTACGAGCAGTCTGGGAGCTCATTGTTGGTGCGAACACGAACGGGTTCGGAGCTCCTGGATTCCCTCTCCGGCCGGCGACCAAACTATTACCACCATCATTTAGATTCAAATGTTTGTCTTGTGAAACTGAGCGTAGGGGTGTCCTGCCTATTTTTCTTTGAACTTGTTTGACTTTGTTTTTTTAGTAGGAAGTTAGGTAAGCCACTTGTATTTTATTTTAACAAACTGATTAGGTTATTTATTTACTCTTTTCTTTATTAGCACTGTTTGTTTGTTATTTTGGCCTGTGGTCACCCTGAAGAGATGCTCTTTATGTTTCATCTAAATATATACAAATAAACTTAACAGTTTACTGTTTATGTGAGTAGAGTGCTTGTTTGGTCCCCGACCGGAGTGAACGTTTCTAATTTATTTTTGGAATCCACGACCATCAGTACATTCTTGTTATGCCCCTTTTGGTGCCTAGACGCGGGGCGTAATAATTGGGGGCTCGTCCGTCCGTTCCCTGTTTATATTTTCGGGAAGTCATTCGATGCGGTCTGAGAATTTTTTTTGGACTCTGCTGGTAAGTACCATTTATATTTTTGGTTTTTGTCTTGATTGGCAATTTTTTCATGTTTGGTGGGGAGGTGTTAGGCTTATGGAGTTTAGCATTGAAGAGTTTAGACAGGCTCCTTCGTGGGAAGCCTTGGATGTTTGCCGTAAAATTGATTTGTTTCTGGTAGCGGATTTCTATAAAATTCCCGTTGTGAAAACCGCCAGGAAAAAGGAGGTGCGAGATGCAATTCAAGCTGCGCTCCTACAACAAGGTATTTTACAGTCTAGTTCTAGCGTTGAAGTCGATGCGATACAAGGTTCAGAGGCACGTATTGATCCTAGGTTGCGTTCGTTAAGTGAAGTAAGTTCGGAGGATTTAAAATTAGCTATTCAGTTAAAACAATTGGATCTTGAAATTAAACGACAAGAACATACCACTCAACTCTTACGTTTTAGGCAGTGTGAACTCGAAACGCAAGCTGACCATCGTACACCTCGAAGTCCAGTTAGAGCTCAGTCGGTTGTTCCTCCGCATGTAAGTGCGGGTCATTTATCCCGATCGCCTGCGCGTTTGTTGCCTGCACTTTCTAGTGATAATGTAGATTTTGATATTAGTCGTCATATTTCGCTTGTACCCCTGTTTAGGGATAATGAGGTTGACTCATATTTTGGCGCGTTTGAGCGTATAGCTATGGCGTTGCGTTGGCCGAGGGAGACTTGGTCCCTCTTGATTCAGTGCAAGTTAACAGGAAAAGCTCAGGAGGTTTGTTCTACTTTATCTGTTGATGACAGTTTGGATTATGATAAATTGAAGAGTGCAGTGTTGAAGGCCTATGAATTAGTCCCCGAGGCATATAGGCAAAAGTTTCGTTCGCATGTCAAAATTGCCAGTCAAACTTATGTAGAGTTTGCTCGGGAAAAGAGCATGCTCTTTGATAAATGGTGCCATTCCAGCAGTGTCAATGATTTTGAGCAACTTCGTGAATTAATTCTGATTGAGGATTTCAAAAATTCGTTACCAGACAAAATTGTGGTTTATCTGAATGAGAAGAAAATCTCGACTTTGGCAGAAGCTGCTGTGTGTGCAGATGAGTTCATTTTGACTCATAAAAATGTGTTCGTTGCACGTCGGGAATCGTATTATTCCGTGCCTTCTGAAAAAGTGTTAAAATCACCTAAGCAGGCAAAGTCAGGTGAAGTTCGTGAATGTTTCTATTGCCACGAGATTGGTCACCTGATTGCGCTGTGTCCGATGTTGAGAAAGAAAAATCAGAAGAAATCCACTAAAGGTGTTGGTTTCATTCATAAGGTAAAAAGTAATTCTGATTCGAATGTGGATGCGGTATATGACCCATTTGTATGTCAGGGAATGATTTCTCTTAGTGAATTGTCACAAGATGCTGTCCCTGTGACCATGCTCCGTGATACTGGTGCCTCGCAGTCGTTTGTGTTGACTAGTGTTTTGCCATTTTCTGAGGAAAGTTATTGTGGATCTGATGTCTTAGTTCAAGGCATTGAATTAGGTGTACTGAAAGTGCCCTTGCACAATGTATACATTAGGTCTGGGTTAGTAACAGGGTTTGTGAAACTGGCTGTACGTCATCAGCTGCCCGTTAAAGGTGTTTCTTTAATTATTGGGAATGATTTAGCTGGGGAAAAAGTTCTCCCACTTCCCGAAGTTATTAAAAACCCAATGTGTGAACCTGTTACTTCGAGTGAGTTAACATCAGAATTTCCGGCAGTTTTTTCTGCATGTGCGGTTACGCGGGCGCAAGCGCGTAAATTCTGTGATTTAGTTGACATCTCTGATACTTTTCTGATGGAAAGGGACAAAGATGAGAAGTCCGTGATATCGGTACCGCGAAGTTTGGAGTTGCTGTCCAAGGCTGGTGGTGCTGAATTAGATTCAGGCGATTTGCCGCTGTTTGCTGATAAAGTTCTGATTTCTGCTGAACAGAGAAAAGATCCTTCTCTATTGCGTTGCCGAAATGTAGCGTTAAAGTTGGAGGAAATCGAGCATAAACCGATTGCTTATTTTTGGGACAATGACGTCTTAAAGAGGAAATGGACCCCAACGAGGTCTGAAGATTTTGGCTGGGATGCCGTGTTCCAACTAGTCGTGCCTAAGAGTTTTCGTAAGCAGGTTCTGAGTGTGGCACATGACAATGTTGCTGGACATCTGGGTATAAACAAAACTTACCATCGGATTCTGCGATATTTCTTCTGGCCTGGAATTAAATCAGACGTAGCCCAGTATTGTCGTTCGTGTCACGTGTGTCAGGTTGTGGGAAAACCTAACCAAATTATTCCTCCTGCTCCACTTAAACCTATTCCTATCATGGACGAACCTTTTGCACGAGTAATTTTGGACTGTGTAGGACCGTTACCGCGAACGAAATCGGGTCATGTCTATCTGATCACAATTATGTGTGCGGCCACACGTTATCCCGAGGCCATACCGTTACGTTCGCTGAAAGCGAAGGTTATTGTGAAAGCCTTAATTATGTTCTTTTCTACCTTTGGTTTTCCAAAAGTGATTCAAACGGATCAGGGAACTAATTTTATGTCTCGACTGTTTAAGCAGGTGCTGTCGCAATTGAGAGTCAAACATGTTACATCTAGTGCTTACCATCCTGAGTCCCAAGGCGCCCTGGAAAGGTTCCATCAAACCTTAAAATCCATGTTAAGTAAATACTGCGCCGAGTCAGGGAAAGATTGGGATGAGGGATTGCCTTTATTATTGTTTGCTGTCCGTGAGTCTGTTCAGGAGTCGCTGGGATTCAGTCCAGCGGAACTAGTCTTCGGTCACACTGTGAGAGGTCCTCTTAAAATGCTGCAAGAAAACTGGGTATCCGACCAGAAAGTGGAGTGCAATTTGTTGGACTATGTGAGTTCATTTCGTGAGCGATTATATAATGCGTGCAAATTAGCTCAGACCACTTTGGAGAATTCGCAGTCACAAATGAAAGCACGTTTTGATAAGAATGCTGTTTTCCGTTCTTTCTCTGAAGGAGACAAAGTTTTGGTCTTATTGCCAGTTCAAGGAGCTGCATTGCAGGCTAGATTTTCAGGACCATATGTTGTTGATCGAAAACTGAGTGACACGAACTATGTAGTTCGAACTCCTGACCGACGGAGGAAGACTCGTCTGTGTCATGTAAACATGTTGAAGTCGTACGTAAGCCGAGAAGAGGATTCGGAGATCAAAGGCTCTGTTATCACCCCTGTAGCTTCTGTTAGTGTTACCTCTAACGGCGACCCAGATGAGGATGGACTAAATTTGCAAAGTCCACTAGTTTCGGGAGGCAGATTAAATAATTCCGAAGTTTTGGAGAATCTGACTTCACATTTGTTGCATTTGTCTGATGATCAACAAACTGACATGGTAGCGTTAATTAAATCTTTTTTGAGTCTGTTTTCAGATGTGCCATCCCGAACTCACGTGCTAAAACACGACATCGATGTAGGTGACCATCCACCTATTAAGCAAGGTGCCTATCGTGTGAACCCTTTTAAACGGAAAGTTATGGAAGAGGAAGTTAAGTATTTGGTGGAGAATAGTCTTGCGGTCCCGAGCTCTAGTGCATGGAGTTCTCCATGCTTATTGGTTCCGAAATCGGACGGTACTTACCGTTTCTGCACGGATTATAGGAAAGTAAACGCCGTCACGAAGCCAGATTCGTTTCCCCTCCCGCTTATGGAGGATTGTATTGATAAGGTAGGCTGTTCACGCTTCGTCACAAAATTGGATCTTTTAAAGGGGTATTGGCAAGTCCCCTTGACGGAGCGTGCTGCCGAAATATCTGCTTTTGTTACGCCGGATGATTTCCTTAATTATTCAGTAATGGCGTTCGGGCTGCGAAACGCTCCTGCCACCTTCCAGCGCCTAATGAATAAAGTGCTAGGTGGAGTGTCAAAATGTAAAGCTTACCTAGATGATATTGTTGTTTATTCGGACACATGGGATGAGCATTTGTTGACACTGAAGACTGTTTTTGAGCGTTTGCAGGATGCTTCTCTTACGCTCAACTTAGTTAAATGTGAATTTGGGAAAGCAACCGTTACCTATCTGGGAAAACAGGTGGGTCAAGGACAGGTTCGACCTGTCGCTCTAAAGGTACAAGCTATTTTAGATTTTGCAGTTCCTCGTACGAAACGTGACCTCAGGAGATTTCTTGGCATGGCTGGGTATTATCGGGGGTTTTGCAGAAATTTTTCGGATGTTGTGTTGCCTTTAACAAATATGCTCCGTGCTTCGCAAGACTTTAAGTGGACAGATGAATGTCAGTCTGCGTTTGATGCTGTTAAAACTCTTCTGTGTTGTGCTCCAGTTCTTGCTGCTCCACATTATTCACGTTCCTTTAAACTAGATGTTGATGCAAGCGCTACAGGCGCTGGTGCTGTCCTCCTGCAGGATGATGAAAATGGAATCGAACATCCTATTGGATATTTTTCAAAGAAATTCCTAAAACATCAGTTAAACTATAGTACCATCGAGAAGGAAACACTAGCATTACTGATGGCCTTACAACAGTTTGAGGTTTATATTGGCTCTAGTTCTCTCCCCGTGACCGTATTTACGGATCATAACCCGCTAGTTTTTCTATTCCGCATGAAAAATTCGAATCAGCGCATCATGCGCTGGTCCTTATTTGTTCAGGATTTTAATATCGAAATTTGTTATAAGAAGGGTAAAGACAACATACTAGCTGACGCATTATCTCGATCATTCGATCTGGCATAATCTACTTTTTGTAGATTATTTTTGTGTGTGGGAGTGTTATGACTGTTTCTTTTGATTAAAAGTTTGTATTGTTCTGTTTTCTTGTTCTGTTGCTTTGGTCTGCTCTCCCTCATAGATTGCATGTCTGCGTCTGATTGGTCGCTCTATTAAGGTGGAGTCCCATAAGAAGGCAAGCTACGAGCAGTCTGGGAGCTCATTGTTGGTGCGAACACGAACGGGTTCGGAGCTCCTGGATTCCCTCTCCGGCCGGCGACCAAACTATTACCACCATCATTTAGATTCAAATGTTTGTCTTGTGAAACTGAGCGTAGGGGTGTCCTGCCTATTTTTCTTTGAACTTGTTTGACTTTGTTTTTTTAGTAGGAAGTTAGGTAAGCCACTTGTATTTTATTTTAACAAACTGATTAGGTTATTTATTTACTCTTTTCTTTATTAGCACTGTTTGTTTGTTATTTTGGCCTGTGGTCACCCTGAAGAGATGCTCTTTATGTTTCATCTAAATATATACAAATAAACTTAACAGTTTACTGTTTATGTGAGTAGAGTGCTTGTTTGGTCCCCGACCGGAGTGAACGTTTCTAATTTATTTTTGGAATCCACGACCATCAGTACATTCTTGTTATGCCCCTTTTGGTGCCTAGACGCGGGGCGTAATACTAGGCTTATCATGTCTGGACAAGGAAAAATCCTGATTATAGTAAACGAACGACACACTCAAACTGTAGAAGCGTTAATGATGTTGTCTACCACGCACACGACATCTCAGATGCGGCGTCGCTGTTGCGTCGAGTGTGGACGGGAGACCAGCCGTACTCTGATTGGACGTCATCGGTCACGTGAGACCGCCCCCAGCGGGAGGAGTTTCTGAGCCCCTGCTGTTTGCCCCTAAAACTGCGGGGTTTGGCGTTCATCTGCAAAAATCATAAATGATTATAAACACAGCAAGGCTGCTCCAAAGTGAGTCTGTCACATGACATTTACAGCTCAGAGGATTGGCTGTGAACAAAGACGGCCAATTTCAAACCAAACGCTTCCAGAGAGTCAAAACTGCCGTACAAATGAATCAAAAATGTGTTTTACTGCTTCATTCTTAGTATTAATGTTTTCCAGTACAAATAACCTCAAGATATATTTACTTGGAAAGCAAAATTCATTAAGATTAAGTCCTGTTATATGAAAACATTTATCAATATTAAGTGAGTTTATGCTTAAAACAAGAAAGACTATCTATATATATATAAAATCTGTACATAAATCAATTTATTGTTCATTCTTAAATCGATCTTTTGTCTGATCTTGTTGTCCATACAAATAATCTCAAATACTTGGAGAGCAAAATGACCAAAGATATTAAAAAATGTATAAAATTTGAGTGAATTTATGCTTAAAAACTCGGCAGATATTTTGTCTTGTTTCAAACAAACGCAGTCGATACATTTTTCAGAAAACAAGAATATAATGTAATTTTGCTTCTTAAATATATGTATCTTTTGTCTTGTTTTCTGTACAAATAATAATCTCAAGATATATTTACTTGGGAAGCAAAATGAAAGCAAAGATCTTTTTTATAAATAAATAAATAAATAATATGCTCTTTTTTTTAATAAACTTACTTCAAAAGGAAAACAAGATTTTTCTTCTCAGCCCATTGGCAGATATTTCTCATTTTAAACAACAACAACAAAAAAGAATAATTAATACAATGCAATTTTGCTTCTCAAATAAATGTATCTTGATGTAAGAATGTTTAGATAACTGTACTGGAAAGTAAGACAACAATAAATAAGAAAATCATTTCCACTGCGGTAATGCTTGTTCCATGTCTGGAGCTGGAGTTCACAGACCTGCACAAACACGGCCGTGTTCATCTGTAGAGTCTCCACGCGATCGGTCAGCTGTCCGAGCCAGTCCACGTGCTCAGAGATGCACTGTTTCATATCGTCATGATTCTGTGAGGATCAGATGAAGCACATGAGACGCTGCTATTCAACAATCACACAACAGCAGTGATGAGGAGAGAGACGCAAACCCCTGATAAAGCGTCCCGCAGGTCCGTGGCGGACAGACGGATGTGCTCCAGTTTATCGGTGTGTTCCTTGAGTCTGTCCTCCAGCTCCTGCATCATCATCAGACCTTCATCAGCCTTCAGCGTGTGTCTGCTGGACATTCCTCACACAAACAACACAACTCACACTCATTGCTTTGTCATGTGACTCATTTCATTACGCTTTCAGCTGCCAGTCGTACCAATGCACAGCTGCAAAATAACATCATCACTGCCACATTTGCACTGTAAATTTAACACATACTTGTAACATCAAAAAAGTCATCTTATTACATAATACGTTACTTATTTCATTTGTAACATCAAAAATAATCTGATTACTTAATGTACATTACTTGTAATGCATTACTCATAACATCGAAAAAATAATTTATAATGCAATGCATTTTACTTGTAATGCATTACTTTACTCCTTACATTAAAAAGTAATCAGATTACATTATGCACGTCACTTGTAATGCGTTACTTTACTCCTTACATTAAAAAGTAATCAGATTACATTATGCACGTGACTTGTAATGCGTTACTTTACTCCTTACATTAAAAAGTAATCAGATTACATTATGCACGTCACTTGTAATGCGTTACTTTACTCCTTAGATTAAAAAGTAATCAGATTACATTATGCACGTCACTTGTAATGCGTTACTTTACTCCTTACATGAAAAAGTAATCAGATTACATTATGCACATCACTTGTAATGCATTACTTTACGACTTACATTAAAAGTAATCAGATTACATTATGCACATCACTTGTAGTGCGTTACTTTACTCCTTACATGAAAAAGTAATCAGATTACATTATGCACGTCACTTGTAATGCATTACTTTACCCCTTACATTAAAAAGTAATCAGATTACATTATTATGCACGTGACTTGTAATGCATTACTTTACCCCTTACATTAAAAAGTAATCAGATTACATTATGCACGTCACTTGTAATGCGTTACTTTACTCCTTACATGAAAAAGTAATCAGATTACATTATGCACGTCACTTGTAATGCATTACTTTACCCCTTACATTAAAAAGTAATCAGATTACATTATGCACGTCACTTGTAATGCGTTACTTTACTCCTTACATGAAAAAGTAATCAGATTACATTATGCACGTCACTTGTAATGCATTACTTTACCCCTTACATTAAAAAGTAATCAGATTACATTATGCACGTCACTTGTAATGCGTTACTTTACTCCTTACATGAAAAAGTAATCAGATTACATTATGCACGTCACTTGTAATGCATTACTTTACCCCTTACATTAAAAAGTAATCAGATTACATTATTATGCACGTGACTTGTAATGCATTACTTTACCCCTTACATTAAAAAGTAATCAGATTACATTATGCACGTCACTTGTAATGCGTTACTTTACTCCTTACATGAAAAAGTAATCAGATTACATTATGCACGTCACTTGTAATGCATTACTTTACCCCTTACATTAAAAAGTAATCAGATTACATTATGCACGTCACTTGTAATGCGTTACTTTACTCCTTACATGAAAAAGTAATCAGATTACATTATGCACGTCACTTGTAATGCATTACTTTACCCCTTACATTAAAAAGTAATCAGATTACATTATGCACGTCACTTGTAATGCGTTACTTTACTCCTTACATTAAAAAGTAATCAGATTACATTATTATGCACGTGACTTGTAATGCATTACTTTACCCCTTACATTAAAAAGTAATCAGATTACATTATGCACGTCACTTGTAATGCGTTACTTTACTCCTTACATGAAAAAGTAATCAGATTACATTATGCACGTCACTTGTAATGCATTACTTTACCCCTTACATTAAAAAGTAATCAGATTACATTATGCACGTGACTTGTAATGCGTTACTTTACTCCTTACATTAAAAAGTAATCAGATTACATTATGCACATCACTTGTAATGCGTTACTTTACCCCTTACATTAAAAAGTAATCAGATTACATTATGCACGTCACTTGTAATGCATTACTTCACCCCTTACATTAAAAAGTAATCAGATTACATTATGCACGTCACTTGTAATGCATTACTTTACCCCTTACATTAAAAAGTAATCAGATTACATTATGCACGTCACTTGTAATGCCTTACGCCCAACACCTCTCATTTCAGATGAGACTGAAAACACCTGATTGCTAGGTTTTATCAGAGGAAAGCTATGGAAGAAATGTGTCCTTCTTGAACATAATCGGAATTATCAGCTAAGTAAATCAACTTACTCCAATCAACATTTCATCCATGAAAGGGTTCATATTAAAACACTTTAAAAGTGTTATGAATGCAATACCTTTGTTCTGAATAAAACGATCAGTGTTTGAATGAATGTTTGATCCGTCAGCAGTCACACACTGTAAAAAAGAAATTGAAATTGTAAAGATTATTGTAGTGTTTTACTAAAATCAAGTGACGCTTTCATGTTGCTTTGTAATTATTGTTTCAGAGCGGAAAGTGTGAAAATAATAAAGTGAAATCTTTTAGCACAATCCAAAACATTTACTTCATGAGCTGAAAGTTTCCTTGTGAACATTCGCCATCAGAAATCTAAAACCAAAGAACGAGATCAGACCTGCCCAACACACACACACACACACACACAGCCAAAGAAACTCCTGAATCAGGATGAAGTTCAAATCCCCCCGTGTTGAATACAGCTCGATATGCGCGATACTCACCGTTCAACTCCGCTTCTCTTCTGAGAATCTGCCGTAGATCCGTAGATCCGGGGCTCACGGGGAAAAATGCGCGGAATGCACTCACCGAGCCACGTCACCAGCCCACGAACTACACACACAACACACAATAATGCAAAGTACACACACCGTGTGCGTCGCGCTGGATAAAAGCATCTTCTACCATCTTATTCAGGTCACTAACATAGAAATATGACCACAAAAACAAACATTATTTTCTACGGGGGGAATAATGATTCATAAGCCTGCGATTTAATAGGATTATTTGGAAATATAGTAGGCTACATGTACATTTTTCTCATGGGAAACAAAATCTCTACTTAAAGCTTGTATACAATTGCATGTAAGACTAAATAATAATGTAATAAATTTTAAAAAGAGTAAAAATATACAGTAGCGGTGTCCGAAAGCGTTCACTCGTTCACTAACCCCTATATAGTGCACGACAGTCGAGTGCACTATATCAGCAAAGTGAACGAAAATGAGTGAGCGAATTCAGACGATCAGTCATTAACATTTCCTACACCCGTCTGTAATATGTCCTGTTTAGCTTCATGAATTGTATATTACTGTTTATTTGTCATGTTTATTGAAAATAAAAACACCTGTGTCATGCTATTTAGTACATTTATATTTAAAAATAACAGAACAAAAACACTACACTGTCACATTTGTTTATAAAAATATAATAGTATGATAATAATATAATAGTATAACGTATGAGAAAAATCCACCAAATTATCATATGATAATAAGTATATATATTATGATATAAACCTGTATCATTTCGCTTCAAAATATCTTTACAAAGATGTTCTAATCAATAAAAAAATGACACTTACATTTGTAGAAGTTGCCGCTTCCCGTATTGCCGTCCGCCATATTTATTTTTCTTTCGCGCTCTTATCGCGTTGGATTTTGGGTAACGGCGCTTTAACGAGCGTACGTCGAATGTACACTCAAAATCAGAGAGGATTGTGGGTAAAAGTAGTGAATGAATGTAGGGAATGAAGTCGTTCACTCAGAATTCGGACAGCACTACAAAATGGCCGTTATAGTGCGCTAGATAGTGGATAGGGAGCGGTTTCGGACACAGCTAGTGTTTTTGCACAAGATGCCATCGATCAACTCCCGGGCTATGAGTGTGCGCGTCAGTACTTCCGTTCTAAGCTTTTCCGCACTTCTAATAACCAGAGTTTTGACATCGACACAAAGAGATAACGCTAGTAATTACAAATGAGCGGATTCAAGATTAAAGAAAGGCGACTGGCCTTCCAACGGGTGAAAACGTCGGCATTGCATCGTTGTGCACCACTTTGAAGTAATTCGTCACGCTATAACTTAAATACGTTTTCACTCGTTGAGATAATGCGGTACCGGCTCACTGGCTTATCAAGATCCGTAGGGCAGCGCTACAAAAATTACTCGCATGTGTAGAGATAATTTTTCACGCTAACTCCTTAAATGGCTTTTCTGAGGTAAATGTGACGTCATGCGACATCGCTCTATTAACGTCTTTCTGCGGTTGACATTTACATTTAGTCATTTAGCAGACGCTTTTATCCAAAGCGACTTACAAGTGAGGAAAACAAACAAGCGATTCTTCATGAATTGGCAAATAGACACAGGAAGTGCTCACAATACAATTGCTCAGTACCATAAGCTAGAGTAGGAAGGGAAAAGGGAAGGAAAGGGCTTTTTTTTTATGAGGGGATCAAGTGTTGAAACACTGATTGAGCGATCACGAGGCAGTAAGTTGTACTTTTTCTTTCAAAATATCCTCAGTTATGTTTAGTGAACCTTAGTTATGTAAAGACAACATTATGGAAGGTAGAATCTGCCAATTTTAAACAGGTTCTAAAGTAAAAAAAAACAACAAAAAAATTAACTTTTACTATTGAAAGGTGTTTGCAAGTATGGGAGGCTTCTAACTGCAGAAACAATAGTTAAAGTAGACCTGTTATGCCTCTTTCACAAGATGTATTATCAGACTAGTGTCTCCAGAATGTGTCAGTGAAGTTTCAGCTCACAATCCCCCACGGATCATTTATTAATCGCTTGTCAAATTTGCCTCTATTTGGGTGTGAACAAAAACACGCCTGTGTCCCTTTAAATGCAAATGAGCTGCTGCTCCAGAAGAGGGCGGAGCTTTAACAGCTCAACAACAAGAAAGCTGGAGAATCTCACACAGACAAAATGAGGAAAGTGTTCAAACGGATGGAGAGACTCGGGAAGACGTTCCAACTTTTAGAATGCTTTCACACCAGGGTTTGATTGATGTCCGAGTTTGGTTCATTTTGATGATGTTTACGCTGTCCTCTGAACTGTACCTGGGTTTGGTATATTTTGCTGCTGACATGAATGCAATCATACTAAATGACTGAAGTGAACCGCAATTAATGTGTGATTTTATAAAAATTTGAGTCATTTAATCATTCACTCAAAATTGTTCAAAAATGCTGATTTGTCCAGTTCTAAAAAAAAAAATCTCTTTGAGTGAGTCATCAAACCTTTTAAGAGATTTGTTCAAAAATTTTTGAATCCATTGAATGAATGATTCAATGACTTCACTTATTACTGGCTTGAATCGTTGAATCACTCATTCAAGACATTCGTTGAAAAGCACCAATTCATTCAATAGGCTCGTTCGAGATGCATCGGCGTTGCGCAGACCAATCGGCACATGAAGTACCGTGAGAGCGATTCAAAAGCACAAGTAGTTTGCTCTCTGTACTTTGTCATAAGCCAGTCAGACGGCACAGCGCCGACGCACCTCAAAGCCCATAAGTCGTCATCGAATCATTCACCGTTCAAAAATGCTGATTCCTCGGTGAGAAATTGAATCACTCAAAAGATTCATCCAGTAATGAAATAAGTGGTTTGTTTAGTTGTATATTCATTATAGTGGGTGATCCATTACTTCACAATACAGCTTAGTTAAACAGAACTCGAGTTGGAAAGATTCATTTCTGTGAATCGTTTAAAACACTTTCCATGAAATTAAACTGGTTTACCATTAGAAATGTTCATAAAAAAAAAACAGCAATGTATTTTTACGGGTGTACTTGTATTGGACAGTATAAAATGATAAAAGTGTGTTCATGCAGTGATTTCAGACCTCACTCGGGTAATGGGAATACAAACAACGATCCGTCTTTGAAAAAAGCACAATCTGCTTTATTTCTCTCTTGTTGAGATCATTTCCAATAAAAGGGCAAATATGGGTCACACATTTAATAGGATAAACAACACAGTGATAAATATCTGCAGGGAAAACAGACCCCTAAAAATAAACGTAAAAGTGAGTAAATCCATCACTGGCCCTTTAAATACAAGTCTAACAAAAGCGAAAAGGGCTGTACAGATATTCGGCGATCACCAAGAAGCAAATGAACCTCTAAAACACCCATGAGCACTGGAGAAATCATTTTAAAAAGGCATTTCAAATGTGCAACAATTCACCCGAAATGAAAAGGACGACTTGCAACTGCAGTAACGCTCCAATACCGAAGACGAACGAATGTGCCGACGGTGTTCTGTACAGCCGTAGTGTGACGAAGCGGTCAAAACGAGACATTTCCTGCACATATTCAACCATGATCCCTGTGAGACAGCGACATCTACAACACAAGCACTCGTTCCACATCAGATGCACATTTGGACCCTGATTGTTACAGAAAGGCTGTTTATTGCTCGTGCCACTCGTGACGGACAGACCGCAAAAACTGGACCTCGAAGCAGAAGGTAAAGTGTTTCTGGACCAAAAACATCAATGAATCAAACGTACTGTAACAGTTTCCCATCGGCGGCCCGACAACACAGACAAGTGGCCAAATATCCCACCCACCCCGATCGGGTCAAACAGAGCGACGCTGCGCCGTCACTCGAGCGCACATCTTTAAGGAACAAATGTTCCTTTGCATTTGCACAACACATGAAAAGCAGCTGTAAAATAAGAGATGCTCACTTTGTGTCCGTGTTTGGATTGAATAATGTCCTCAAATTTGGGTTTAAACTTTTTTTATTGAATAAAAGGTGTTCTTTAATAATAATAATAATAATAATAATAATAATGAGCAAATAGGCATGATTATTATATATATAATGTGTTAAAACTCCATGGTACCCAGTAAAAATGACTAAAGCCTCACACTGTTGATCTGCCATGTCAGTCAAAACCTGGAGTCCAATCAGCTGGCTCGGTTTGGCAATGTGGGCGGGGCGTGTAACCGCGAGAGCTGAAAGAGGAGATGCGCTTCTTGTTTTGCGGTTTGCAGACTTCGATGGAGAGAGAGAGAGGGCGACGACCGGGGTTCGTTTGCGACTTTTTTCAACCATTATTCTTCAAATGTCAAATAAAATGTAAATAAATAAAGCTGATCTTGAGAAGTCTGCGCAGAAGAGTCCAAAACTATTGTGTCTATTTATATATATATAGTATACATTTATATATAGATATTCATATCTCTCTATGTGATGTTTATTAATGTATTCCAATTCATTTGTGGGGTCGGTGATCCAGTCCAGTGAGAGAGAGACAAGAGAGAGCGAGAGAGGAAGAGGAAGTCCTACAGACAGCCGTGTCATGTGATCATGAGGTCCATTTATCAGGCTTTGCCTTCCTCCACTTTGACCGACTGTGGTTTGATGACTCCGGTTCGAGCAGCTTTGACCTGTACTGACGGCAGCTGCTCCTGTAGCTTGCTGGGAATCGCTGAAGAGCTCTTGGCGTCGCCGACGGCCTGACGCGCGTCACGCAGAGCCTTGGCCTGTACCAAACACAACAAGTCACAACAAGTCACAAGTCGTCGAGCGTTCATGACAACAGCTGCTTCAAATGGCTGAGCACAAAGAAAACATACAATGAAGCCGCGTGGTGAATTTAGCATCGAATGCAGGTCATATTTTCATTATGAAATGGTGCATTAAAATAATTACCTATTCATTCATATGTTCATATCATATTTTTTTAATGTATGCATGAATCAGATTCTTAAATATGTGCTTACCATCATTTAGAAAAACAACAACAGTACAATATTAAGATTGAGGCTGGGAGATATGGCCAAAAATATCATATTTGTTCTATATCGTTTGATTCCAATACTCGTCGCTATTCATTTTATAGCATTCAAATGGAAGGAAACGCATTGCAAACATGAAAACAAGAATTGATTTTTCAGCATATTTTAATCAGCAACACTTTACAATAAGGTTCTATTTGTTAAGAAATTACCCCCCAAAAGATCATTATTAACATTATTATTGTGTTAGATGAGGAAAGCATCGAATAGACATTAGAAAAGTCGCTTGAGAAAGAAATAATTTGATTTAACGAAAACTTTTCAAGCTACAATGTGGCCATAACTTTTTTTCTGACGCTGCATCAGAAGTGGCATTTATATGGAAGCCCGTTTCCGCCACTGGAAAAAAAAAAAAGAAAAAAAGAAGATTTTTGCGACTTTTTATCTCAGAATTGTGAGATATAAAGTCGGAATTCTGAGATAAAAAATCAGAATTGTGAGATATAAAGTCAGAGTTGCGAGATATAAAGTCAGAATTGTGAGATATAAAGTCAGAATTGTGAGATATAAAGTCAGAATTGAGATATAAAGTCAGAATTGAGATATAATGTCAGAATTGAGATATAAAGTCAGAATTGAGATATAAAGTCAGAATTGTGAGATATAAAGTCAGAATTGTGAGATATAAAGTCAGAATTGAGATATAATGTCAGAATTGTGAGATATAAAGTCAGAATTGAGAGATATAAAGTCAGAATTGAGAGATATAAAGTCAGAATTGAGATATAAAGTCAGAATTGTGAGATATAAAGTCAGAATTGTGAGATATAAAGTCAGAATTGTGAGATATAAAGTCAGAATTGTGAGATATAAAGTCAGAATTGTGAGATATAAAGTCAGAATTGAGATATAAAGTCAGAATTGAGATATAAAGTCAGAATTGAGATATAATGTCAGAATTGTGAGATATAAAGTCAGAATTGAGAGATATAAAGTCAGAATTGAGATATAAAGTCAGAATTGTGAGATAAAGTCAGAATTGAGATATATAAAGTCAGAATTGAGATATAAAGTCAGAATTGAGATATAAAGTCAGAATTGAGATATATAAAGTCAGAATTGAGATATAAAGTCAGAATTGTGAGATATAAAGTCAGAATTGTGAGATATAAAGTCAGAATTGTGAGATATAAAGTCAGAATTGAGATATAAAGTCAGAATTGAGATATAAAGTCAGAATTGAGATATAATGTCAGAATTGTGAGATATAAAGTCAGAATTGAGAGATATAAAGTCAGAATTGTGAGATATAAAGTCAGAATTGAGATATAAAGTCAGAATTGTGAGATAAAGTCAGAATTGAGATATATAAAGTCAGAATTGAGATATAAAGTCAGAATTGTGAGATATAAAGTCAGAATTGTGAGATATAAAGTCAGAATTGAGATATAAAGTCAGAATTGAGATATAAAGTCAGAATTGAGATATATAAAGTCAGAATTGTGAGATATAAAGTCAGAATTGAGATATAAAGTCAGAATTGAGATATATAAAGTCAGAATTGAGATATAAAGTCAGAATTGTGAGATATAAAGTCAGAATTGAGATATAAAGTCAGAATTGAGATATATAAAGTCAGAATTGAGATATATAAAGTCAGAATTGAGATATAAAGTCAGAATTGTGAGATATAAAGTCAGAATTGAGATATAAAGTCAGAATTGAGATATATAAAGTCAGAATTGAGATATATAAAGTCAGAATTGTGAGATATAAAGTCAGAATTGAGATATAAAGTCAGAATTGAGATATATAAAGTCAGAATTGAGATATAAAGTCAGAATTGAGATATAAAGTCAGAATTGTGAGATATAAAGTCAGAATTGTGAGATATAAAGTCAGAATTGTGAGATAAAGTCAGAATTGAGATATAAAGTCAGAATTGTGAGATATAAAGTCAGAATTGTGAGATATAAAGTCAGAATTGAGATATAAAGTCAGAATTGAGATATAAAGTCAGAATTGTGAGATATAAAGTCAGAATTGAGATATAAAGTCAGAATTGAGATATAATGTCAGAATTGTGAGATATAAAGTCAGAATTGTGAGATATAAAGTCAGAATTGAGATATAAAGTCAGAATTGTGAGATATAAAGTCAGAATTTCGAGTTATAAAGTCAGAATTGCAAATTATAAAGTCAGAATTGCAAGATATAGTCAGAATTGCGAGATATAAAGTCAGGATTGTGAGATATAAAGTCAGAATTGCGAGATATAAAGTCAGAATTCTGACTTTTTTTCTCAGTTAAAAAAAAAAATCTAGTTTCCTGTTACTGAGATTGACCTTCACTTGAGTATGGAAGCCTTGCCACTGGAGGAAAAAAAAAAAAAAAAAAAAAAAAGATTGCTTTTTTTTTTTAAAATCTCAGAATTCTGACTTTATAACTCTGAATTCTGAGATAAAAAGTCGCAAAAATCTTTTTTTTTTTTAGTGGCGGAAACGGGCTTCCATACATTTAGGTTTAATATGAACAAAAAATTTTATTATACAAAATATGAAACTAAAACCGGCAAGTCTTACTGAGTGAGTCACTGAATCATTCACTCAACCGATTCATTCTAACAATCAGGAATGAAGCCAGTGGCTGTCTTTATGAAGCCATCCTATGACGAACACAATCGGAGATATACTTAAATTGCTTTTAAGCAATCGTTTGAATAAAATGCTATATAAATAAACGTGACGTGACTTCAGTGGAGTGCTAATTTGCACAGCTTGTGTTAACATACCCACGTTATGATCAGATGCTTTTCTTACGCTTTCTAAATGAAATAATGCTTGCCGTTGTTTATTGTGTTACTGAAGGAAAGCACATATTTACATTCATCTAACCAGCGCTCCGGCGTCAGATGTTCGATAACAGCATATCACCGCTCATGCATTTCGAACTCCGCTTTAGCCGTGAGTATATCCGCGCCTTAAGCTTAGACACTCTCGCAGTTCAAACAAATATGGCTGTGCAACTCGAGCTCCTTTTCTCTTACATCGAAATCCTCTGACAAATTCTCGTTTTAGACTTCTAATTCGTGACCGCTGTTTTGTTTTGCTACATCTTCAGAGATTTCCTCATCAGTCATTGTGTCGGGTCAGAGGCGTACGGTCGTCTGTCGGAAGCTAGTAATTATGCTTAGAAAACTTTTAAATATGGACATGTTTTCTTACAAAACACTGGACAAAACTCCCATGGATTATATTTAAGGCATTTTTTTCGGCTTCACAAATCACATCACGTTCACTACCATTATAAAACTTACAAGAGACAGGATATTTTTAAATATATTTCTGTAATTACTGTAAATATTCTGTAAATATAAATATGGACAATTTTCACTTTTGAGTTGGGACCTTTTTGTAAAGTGATGCCGTTTCACCAGTTAACACTGATCTTAAATCACCCAGCCCTAAATCAAGCCTCAATCATTAGACACTGTGGTTTAGATATTTCAGAGGAACATGGCACAGAATGAAAATAAGAAAGGAGAAGTGCATTAAATGAAATTACCTATGATCACAGTGGGTGGCTCACCTTCATCCCGTCCTCAGCGCCCTTCCCAGCAGGCTCAGGGTTGGAGGGCTGCGGCTCACGCCCGGGGCCGGGGTACGGCGGAGAGCGGATGATGACGGTCTTGTTGACCTGCATGACGGGCCGCTGGATGGGGTTGGGGAAGGGGCCACTGGTGGGGGGTCTCATGTGCATGACCATGCTGCCCTGAGGGGCCGACACCTGCAGCAGAACACAGACGGGTCGGCCACATGTACCGTGAGGTTTACGAAAGCAACGAGGTGCTGCGTTGAATACCTGCTGCGTGTAATGTCCAGGAAGAGAGACGACCGCTGTTGGGGCTCCGGGTCCAGAGGGTTTCCCACTAGGACTGGCCGAACCGGGTCTGACGGGCAACAGAGAACTCATAAATGAGCAGAGATGTATGAAAGCATTCCTGTGACTGACCGACTCTAACGCTCAGCATTTTCTCTAATAGTTTAGGGTTAAGACCCTTTTATATGGTTGTATTTGAGGGGCTCAGTAGCACACCCCTTTTCACATACAGTAATCAACCTCATCGGGCCGAACAACTTTCACACCAAGTAATATGTCAGCCCAGCAGGAAGTCGGCTTATTACTTAGGTTTGTTTGAAAAACGTATGCTCTGGAATTTGATGGATTTTTGATATCTCGAACGGTTTGGCTACGGCGTTGAAATGAATTTATGGCGAGAAACGGGAAGCGTGTTATAACTTCTGCATGCATAAACTGATTTTGATGAAACTTCAGCTGTGTTCATTGTAGGAGGCCAATCACAAGGATGTGACTATTAGTAGTCACAGCGCCACCAACTGGCAACAGGAAGAGTGTCACTTTCAAAATGCTTCGCCCTCTTATTTTTACCCGATTCGTTTCAAGCTGTCAGAATAATGTCAAGACATGGCAGATGTAGACGTGAAAGGATTCTTGATATCTTAAATATTGTTGGCATGGCAACACAAGCTTATAATATTCTTGGGTGTTTTTGAGGCTCTTAGCATGCTTCAAATTACATGAAACTTGACAGCAAGTACACATGGGCGAAAGTCTTAGAAATGGGCAGGGAGGAGGCCAAATATCTTTGACAAAAGTTGGAGGGTTCGTTTTACCTACAGTCACCAAAACCTGCATATATATTGTTCGCATCAAGACTAGGGATGGGTACCGAAACCATAATCGAATCAGAATGCGAATGTTGGTGCCTCATTTCGGTGCCACTTAAATGGCTGAAGTGATTGAAATAATTGTCCTCTGGTGCTATGACACGTATGTAAGAAGCATCAGATTCATCAACACCCCAGCTCCAGTAAGCGGGACAGTCTTCCCATATTGTCTGCACTTTCAAACAGGCCTCATCGACAGCATCTGAGAGCGTTTTCTCCTGTGCAGGACATGCAAGAAGTCAGGAGAGGTGTCGTATTTTGCCAGAGAAGGCAAATATGGGCATATTTCTGCAAAAAAATGATTGCTGAAATTTGAAGCTGTTAAATTATTGTAGTTGATGTTGTTGTGTTTTGTATTTACTTTACATTAAAAGTTTGAAGTATACATGAATATATTTGTTCAATTTAAAGAACTTTTTTTGTCCAGTAAAAAGGTATTCTTGACTGAGTCATCCACCACCATTTTGTGGCTTTTTTTAAAGAATAGGTTCAGGCACTGTTTTGCCACCGGTATAGTTTTAAAAGTATCGATTTGGCACCGGTACAGCAAAAAACCCAAACGATACCCAACCCTAATCAAGACGGACAACTTTTTAAATTTACACTCATCAATTAGTGACACCAAACACTGCCCGTGTCATCGTCTCCACAAAACATCAATTTGGTAAAAGCACCACCCATTGGTCAAAAGTGAGAAGCAATTTAATCAAGTCAAAGTATTTGTGATTTTTCAGCCGTTTTTGACTAAAATGATCTAACAATGTCTTTAATTACTCATTGCTGCAGCTCTGAAGCCCCCAGCTGTGCTTGTAAAACTCAAGCCTTTTTTGTGATTTGTCCCTTAATTGCTATATTTGTACTTCCTGTGTTTTTCAGAAGTTAAATGTTGTAGAATGCAGTTCCCATTTACAGGAGTGACTGAACTCTGGGTGTACAGAACAGGATTAAGCACTAAAAAGTGAACTGACACCGGATTTAGCCTTAGTGTTAATTACAATACACTACCAGTGTTCACAAACAGCTCAACTCATGACGATAGATTTGGTTTACAACCAACCTCTAAATGGGGGGAAAAATATAAACTTAACTGTGCATTGCTGGCAAATATATTTATTACTTATCAAACAAGACCCTTGGTGAAGGTGAGAGACTTCATGTCGTTGTACTGCATGTGGAGCGTGTGAAAGGTTCGCTCACCTGTAGGAGCCGCTGGGTATTCCAGGTGAGTGGTTGGGCTTATCAGAAAACTGAAATCCTTTCATGTCCATCTGGGAAGGCTGCAGGACGAACATGATGTATCAGATAGGTGTGTAAATAATATAAAGGAAGACGATGCTCACTGAGGAATGTTTACATGCATTAAAGTTTTATTGATTGTAATCGATCCAATTCAACTTCGTATTTTCAAATTCGCTTTATGAACCCATCCACACATTCATGTACATTTAACACATTCCAAACTGAACTTCAGCGCAAGCGCCACGTCGTGACGTTTCCCAACAGCACACGCTCGCTCACCTCCCTGCTGCTCATGATGGGCGGCTGCGATCCAGGAGGCATCATGCGGCGCGGAGCTCCTACAGACAGGTTCTGGTTCTGTTGGAGCTGGATGGACTGGGGCAGAATGAGGTGCTGCTGGGCCGAGCCGTAGCGCAGCTGAGATCCGGGCATGGGCATCGTAACCTGCACACACAAACTGCAGAGTCAATATAGCTTAATCAGGGTAGCGCGCAACGTTTAAGTTTTGGCAGGAAAAAAATGAAGTGATCTAGGACCTTTATACAGCGAGGCTCATTGTAAAGACTGTACGTCTGTTACAGTTTCATCTGCGTTAAATTCAATATGCTAACCCGACTAAGGTCTGTGTGCACATCCATTTCAAAATATTATTACGGCCTTATAAATTTTACAAAATATCATTTTTTCCGTTTCCATATTGATGTACTAAGTGTAATAAGTGTTAGTACCCAAAAAGCAAGTCTAATTGAAATCATGAAACTTGTATGTATTTTTTGTTAAACTTTTAAGGCCCTATGTAACGCATTTTAATTTTTTTGGATTCCGTTTTAATGGTTTAACTAAACGAAGCAAGCAATCGATAAAACTTAAATCAATTTATTATTTTATTACACTAATAATAGGACAATATTAAATGTCGTGTTTATTTTTTTTTCTGGATTTATGATTTAATACAAATTTATTATCAAATTGTGGCAATCATTAAATAAACAATTTAATAAACCTTCATGTAACCAAATGAAAAATTAGGAAGGATAAGTGAAAAGTGCAATTATTCCTTAGTTTTAATATTTCATTACTACTACGAGAAGTAAATTCAAATGTACCACAGTGCATCAGAGTATCTGCCGCTAGTTTTCACCAATAAAATGCTGCTGAAGAGAGCAGCTCTAGAAATAAAGCTGTGTAAATTAAGCAAACTGAGACGGACTTCAGTTTTCCATCGCAGATTTGAAATAAATGCCCTACTTTTAATTTCTTTGACATTCTGTTATTCCATTTTTTTCCTGACTTGATTCCGTCGCAGAAATCATAGGGCCCTACAATAAAACCGCACATCCCACTTCAATCCCGTCTCTTGCCTGAATGAGCTGCGAGTCCATGAGCTGAGACGTGCTCATCCCGGCGGCCTGGTTCATGGGCCCGTCGTACACCAGCTGCTGGCTGCCGTTCATGGGCTGATAGTGAGATCCCGACTGCGGCTTGACCATGTCTGACGGCTGCATGCCGGGAAAAGCAGAATACGGGCCTTTGAGAGGCGCTCCGCCAGAGAGCACCATGGGACTGGGCTGAGACAGGTTCGGGTGCATGTACACCTGAGACCTGCAAGAGATTCGGCAGTTGTTGATACAAGCGTTCAAACTTATCAGTGCAAGTCTTTATGATTACGACTGCGTACACCAGGAACGGAAAGCGAATGAGAGTAGCGGTGAGACGCTACTGTGGCGGGAGAATTACCTGAAGGGAGGCATGGAGTTGAACATCTCTTGGGACTGAGAGACGGGCAGAGCTCCTCGCAGACCCAGCTGAGCCTGAGCCTGCAGAGACGTGTGCAGAGAGATGGGGATCTGCTGAGGGGAGGCCTGAACACACACACACACACCATGAATTAACCCTATAAAGCCTATGGAATCATGTGATGCATATCTAAGGCCTCTGAATGATCGAAATCATTGCTGATAAACCTGTCGCAGACAATCTACTGCAGTCCTTCTGTCATCTGATTGACAGTTTAGACTTTTTTAAATTGTTAAAGGTCTTTTAGTACACAAACCTTCAGCTCGTGGTTCATGCGTCTGCGCAGTGAAATCTTTACTGATTTTATCACGCAAGCATAAGAATAACTTTGATGTTGTTGGTAATATTTCAAGATGCACTTGATTATACATACAATTTTTAGAAAAATATGATAACCAGGCTTTTGAGGAAGGTTTATTTGTTCATCTCTCGATTGTTTTAAAGCACTGTTTTAAAACGAGAGATTTATCATAAAACTAAGCATTTAATTGGAATCTTACTAAGACCAAGACACATTTATGTACAGTTCACGCAAGTATCGGCTATATTGTTATAAAGATCATTGATTTACAGCATCAGAATTCATCTTGCATCTATATTAATATGCATGGAACCTTGTTTCCACCACTCAATAAAACAACCTAATTGTGACTTTTCCATCTCACAATTTTGACCTCTCAGAATAGCGAGACACAAACTCACAATTGAGAGACATGAAGTCAGAATTGCGAAACAAAGTTTATTTCTCACAATTCTGGCTTGGTATCAAATAAACATGAATGAACATCAGAAGGAATATTGTTTCAACGGTGGAAAAATGTGAACAGACACAATTGTGAGTTCAAGTTCACCAACATTATACTCCTGACCGCTTTGTCAGACAAAATGGCAGATTCAGGGTTATGATTGGTTAGATCCCCTGTCAATCAAACTGTTTGCGACGGCTCCTTTACTTTTTATTCAGTGTTGGAAACAAGCTTTCATATAATACTAAACTGCATATTGTTGATCAGTTTGAGATGTTCAGTTCTTCATATTCTTACTATATTAAACTACATGAGCCATTAAAGCCTGATGAATCAAATAACATACAAACAGTTTAATAAAAGTTTGAAGATGTGGGGTCGACACGTACCTGCTGGTAGCTGGGCTGCTGAGTCAAGGGTGGCACGAGCCGCGGCTGACTAGGAAACACATGGCCGTCCAGATACAGAGGAGGGATGTGACTGCCTGTAAGAGACACAAATCCTTTAGAGCCGTACACAATCACTGGACGCGACACAGAGTCTGAGAAACGAACGAGACTGCAGACCTTGCATGGAGACAGACGGAGCGACAGACGCCACAGGCATGGGCGGCATAGACACTCCACCGAAGGAGCTGTAGCTGACGCCGCTGGAGGAGCCCACGCTGCAGGCCGGCTGAGCTCCGGATCCCGCGCCGCCCGGTGAGCCCTGCTCCGGAAGAGCCTGAGAGTTTTCCCACGCCTTGCGCGCCGATTCCATCTGAGGGCGACAGACAGTGACGCTGCTGAGGAACGTGTTGGGGATGGGCACGAGCATTCGACACTGACATGTGCTTTAGTTTAGGTGCTGCTAGAGTATCTGAACATGAAACTAGAATGTTTCAATCTATTAGAACAAAAAAAAGTCACAATTAACAATTATGTTTCTATGGAATATTGCAAATATATTGTCTAAATGATTCATCAGTGAATCAGAATCAATCTTGAATCAGAATAACTTCCCTTCCCTCTTGCAGCGACATCTCTGACGACGAGGGCGGGGCAACCTGTCACTCATATGAGATCCACCAATAGCAAAGCACAAACATCCAACATTTGTTCTTGTTCCGTTTCACCGGGATATAAGGAGAGCTTTACCTTGAGCGTGAGGTCGGCGCTCGGGAAGCTGATGGGGTTGAGGTTTATTCCGGGCTGCAGGTGGTCTCTGCGGAGCATCGGGATGGCTTGAGTCAGGCCCGCCTGTGTACACACAATAATAACAGTATAAACGTTCAACGCTTCTTTACACGAGGACAACAAAAACTTCACACAGATGCACATTCACAGTGAGTTCTTGTATAAATTAGTACATTGCTGTCATGTTTTAACATCGTTAATATAATTTGATGTTTTTTAAAGTTGCTAAACGGATGAAGAAGCACGTTAATAGAGTGTTTTTATACACTTGTCAAGTATGATTTGGCATGTTTTTAACATATTTTAACATTACTAGCATAAATTAACATGTCGCTTTAGTCAGGCCAGCCTGTGTACACACAGCAATAACTGTATAAATGCTCCACGCTCCTTTACACAAGGTCAACAAGGCAGAACTGCCCTCATGTACTCACATTCCCAGCGAGCGCATCCTGCAGCTTGGTGACGGGGTTGGACACAGGCACTGGCGTGGACCCCGGAGGAAGGCTGAAGTCAGAATCCTTCGCGCTGACGCCAAACTCAATGGGCGGCACAGGAAGGACACTGTCCACGTGAATGTCCACTCCGTTGACGGGGGTGATGGGTCCCTCCAGACGCTCCATGCCCTCAGAGCCTTTGCGGTTCTTCAGCGAGCGCTCGTTGCCGATGGGGCCGGGTTTGTGTTCTTTACTCTGCTCGGGCCCTGCATCTGAATCCTGGAGGACAGGACAGCGGGACGTTAGTCTCACTGAATGGGGATACTGTATGCAAAAATGTAGGGCTGGGTATTGACAAAAATATCCCCATTTGGTGTCAAATCACAAGCTTGCAATTCAATTCGATTTCATTCCTTTGAATATATACATTGGGTACAGTACACGTCAATTTTAAAAGGAAAAATCTCTCAACTAATGCTGATTGCCAACATTTAAAGCATGAAAAATCACCACTAGGTGGCAGCAAATCACTGAGTGATTGAGATTCAACAGATTCATTCAGGAACAAAGCGTTTGATGATGTTAATGAATGAGTCATTGAATCATTCATTAAACTGATTCGTTCAAAAAGCTGACTCATTCAGTAAGGAAACAGCACTGTGTGGTGCTCGGAGGTGTAATCACAGTGCTGTGGCTTTTTTTCCAACTATTTTCGTTGGTGAAAGAGAGCAAAAACAGGCAATATATGCTGTCTAAAACGTGAATCACTTATTCTTGTTTATTAATCTGGTATAAAATCAATATCACATCTGTTATGCTCATATATGGAGAAAAATGTCACTCTTCGTGTGATGTTTATTGCCTGTATTAAATACAACTTGTAGACATTGAATATAAATGTAGACTAAAAGATTGGTTCTTGGGATTTAAGAATCAGTATCAGTAAATATAATTGAGAAATTAATATCAACCCAGCCCAATGAAAAAAAAACAAAAAACCAAGAGTTTTTCTTAAACAAGAACGACCTGACCTCTGAATTAGGTTCGCTTCCCGTGTAGGAAACCTGTTTTGTCCACGAATCGCCTCCTGACGACTGGACAGTCAGAGCTTCAGGAGAAACACAAAGTCATTTAGAATCAGTCTCTGTTAAGAATGATGGATTGGACTTTATTTACGATCACAAGCTTTTAGTTGTCGGTTTTACCGGTGCTGTTCGTCTCCCAGATCTCTGTTCCCAAGTTGTTGGTGGAGAGCGTTTCTTCGGGTTGCTCCATGGACATGCTGCCCTGCTTCTTAGCAAAGCGGGGAGGCATTTTCGATGCAATTGTTCTGTTCTTCACTGAAACCTTCAGGTGCACAAACCAATTATCTTCAAATTCCAGTCAAGCATCACTTCATGCAGTTAAATAACAGAAGTTGTGATCATCTTTATAAGGCGCTGCTGTCGAAATACCACGGATTGCTTACCGGAGGACCCTGATCCTTCCTCCTGCGGTCATCATCCTGTGGGCGGCGTTGTTTTTTGCTCAGAGCATCCTGGAAAACCTCTGGACTGGGTACTGATGCTCCCGAGTCACTTTCAACTGTGAAGAAACAAGTGACAGCTCCAATACTGAAGAACAACTCAATGTCAAACCTGAAATGTGCTTCAATTGTTGTAGATTTATAGCACAACACGTAAAATTTGTAGATATGCGTTTATAGACTGGCTTCTTGAATCGCTGTAACTGTGCGTAACTTCAACACGCCCCTAAAAATCAAGGTGCCAAGACGGGGGCTTCGCAGCAATGCCATAAAACCTCCATTTTAGGTTCTCGAAAGAACTTTTTAGTGAACAGTTCTTAAAAGAACCATTTGCAGAACATCTAAAGAACCTTTTTCCACTATAAAAACCTTGTGCGCAATGTAAAGATGTCAGATGTTAAAGTTTCTTCATGGAGCCATTAATGCCACAAAAAGAACCTTTATTTTTTAAAGAGGTCATATTGTGTTTTTGAGCTCTATCAAAACAGGTTGCTTGAATATTCATTATTCTCCATTGTTCAGCTCCTCCCTTTCCAGTCTATCTGTAACGTTCCGTTTAGTTCCTGTCTTTATGAAGCCCCTCCTTCTCAAAAGCACAATGTGCTCTGATTAGTTGGCTGGAGCAGTGCGTTGTGATTGGTCGAGCGCGTTTGGGAAATGTCCCGCCATAACCGCCAATTTCAACACACTACTAACCAACTCAACCAGGCTCCACCCCTTTATTCAGCGTGTGCCTTGGGCGGGAATTATTTACAAGAGGAACGTTGTGTCTAATTATTTGCTTGATTAGCTGGTTCAGGTGTTTAATTTAGGTCTCTGAAGGACAGTGGTCCGCTAGGACACCCCTGCTCAAGACTGTTGAATGATTGAACATTTGCACTGTGGTCACATCATCTTCAGAATGCATTAGATTTATTCCGTCTCAATGGTTTGTCATCAATTATTCTGTATTGGAGAGAAGGCACTTCTATTGTAAAAAAAGACGTTTGTGTTTGTGTCTTACTTGAGTAAGTGTTCAGTTCATACTGGGACAGTTGCTCTGTCATGTCCCCCTTCATGGTTCTGGGTTTCATGTCTTTCTCTAGAATCTTCCCCGTGGATTCAGCCGTGTTGGCGTCATCGTTCTGCTCCACACCATACACAGACGCCGAGCTCAGACCGGTGACAGATTCTTCTGGAACTCTGCACAGAATCAGAATCATTTTTTTTTTTTTTTGGGTAGTAACAATACTTATAATTCCCCCAACACAATTCATAAATGGTACTGGTTTTATCTCATCAAGATTCTCAGCAGATGTTCAGAAGAAACGAACCGTTTGCTGTTGGAAGGAACGCCGTTCTGCCAGGTCTCGTTTCTACCAGAGGAACCCGCACTGGACTGCGTGTCTGTTGAGCGGGTCATTTTGTTGTTTTCCATTACGGACACTTCACTCTTCCGGTTCTGTCTGTCGACCACAGGCCGCTGACTGGAAAAGCTCCGTTTGGAGAGCTCCCTCTTCTCAGAGCCGGGATCCCCGTGACCAGCATCTGTAAGCGGGTCACCATGTTGCCCCCGTTTCTCCCTCCAGTCGCTGAAATCACTGTTCTCGGAGCCCGTTTCCCAGTCCTCGCCTTGACTCTGACCCGTGATGTCCTGCGGCCGTCCTCCAGAGTAGTGGTTGGGCCAGTGCTCCTCTGCACCCTTGGGCCGACCCGGCCACTGATTGGCAAAGTCTCCGTTGACATAGTCTTCGCTATTCCACTGACCTCCCCCTTCACGCTCTTGGCGCAGACGCCTGAAGCGTGGGGGTTTATCCTGGCGCGGGGGACGCCGCCTTCTCAGGGGCCGGTTGTCGGGATTATCGCCATCAAGGTAGTAGCCTCCTTCTCTTTCCTCGACGCCGTTCTCAACAAAGGAGCTGTTAAATTTAGGAGGGTACTTCAGGGGCTCGCGTTCCGACGAGCGTTTAGAATAGGAGTCCGTGCCAAAGTTGTAGCCGTTCTCCTGTGCGGGGGCGCTTCCAAACTGGGTTCCTCTGCCTCGCCACGTTGAAATATCCCTAGAGCCAAATCCACGGTTGTATCCAGCATTGAGTCGAGGAGGCAACGACCGTCCAAACACCCTTGCCGATTTTGCCTTGTCCCTGGAATCGTTGTTGCCGCTCTGATCGTCGGTGTAGACCTTGTTGGATCTCCACGACTCCCTGTCGGCCCTCTTGACCTCTCCAGACGCGGGATACGAAACCTCTCCGTTCTCGGCGACCTTCTGGCGCGGACGTTTGGGCAGCTCCTCGTATTCCGAGGCCTCGCTGTGCGTCTCGCTCACATTACGTCTACGGGGTTTGCCTCGTTGCAGATCCTCGCTCCTAAAATCTCTAGAGCCACGTCCTCGTGCAGGTCTCGGCGCACCTGTGCTATTGTAGGCTCCTCGGTTGCTGTCGCCCCGTCCGCCACGAGCTCCACCTCGAGAGCTGAACTCTCTAAAGCCTCGGCCACGTCCACGACCCGCTCCTCTGGCCCCGGCGAACGCCTGCTCTTCATCGATGAATATCCAGTTGTTGCGGCGTGGTGCGTCTCTGCTGTCGGCGGCATCTCCAGACTGAGACTTGACGATATCCCAGCAGTTCTCCTTGAGCAACTCTTCATGCAGGTTGCTCGTTTTCTCCAACTTCGGAACTTCTGCTTGCTTCTCCTCAGGAGAGGGAGCGGGTGATGGGGCGGAGTGCCTGTTGGACAGAAGTGGAGCATCTTTTTTTAGGTCATAGACATTGGTGACCACTTCCTTCTCCAGCTTGTATGGGACTGGCTTTTCCTCAGGCTCAGATTTGGGTTTCTCATTCTCCTTGTCTTCAACCTTCAAGGGCTTCAGCACAGGTTTCTTGATGGGCCCCGTCCTCCTAAGAGTTCTCCCGCTGGACTCGGATGGCTGGCTAACGCTACTGCTGCTGCTCGAACCGTGATCGGACCACTGGGCCTGGCAGCCGCCATCTTTCCTCAGACTTGCGTCCTTTCTCCAGAAATCAGAGTCGTAGCTCTTCTCCTTGCTGTCGAAGGCCTCATCACGGGACTCTACGCCTTCTTTCTGATGTCTACCAGAGGACACGTCCCTGTGCTCACCATCGACAGGATGGGTCCTGCTGAGTATCTGATGGGTCCCTTCATGGGAAGCTTCTCGCTGTGACCCGAGCGACACGTCTGAGCCTCTGCCTTGGCGGAAGCCTTGATGCGGCAGTTCCTCCGCTGGACTGTCAGTGCGGTCATGAGCCCGGTCCTCATACGAGTCGTGTCTGGAGCACAACCTGTCGCTCCTGTCATCCGCCTGAGCCCTGTCACCGTTCTCATGCTGTCTCTGGTAAGGTGGCGTGAAACTGCGAGCAGACGAGTAGCTGTCTTGGTTCCACACATGGTAAGACTCAGTGGATGGTGCCCTCCTTTCCTGATGCATGTTGGGATGGCAGCCTTCGTCAGACGTGGAACCGGGGCTAGTCAGGTGATCCTGCTGAATAACCGGTTTCACTAGACCTGTAAAATAAATGTTAAATATCATTATCACAATATAAACAAAACATGTTCAGAAGAACAGGAGGCATGTTTGACCACACAGAACTCAATACCAGGACACTGATATTATGTTTTTAGGGAATTGCTATGCATTTGCTAAGTTGTTCTCGGTGCAAGTGTGCTGTAGGTAGTTGCTTTGTGATTTGTTACAGCAGGGTTTCCCAAACTGAGGTTTGTGAGTTGATAAACTAATAAATAAACCACAAAAATAAAGAGGGATGCGAAATGAATCAAAGTTGAAATTGTGTTATTGCTTTGTAAAATGATCAAATCATAAAAGACTAATTTAGTCTGACTGCCTGTTCTTTTACACGAGAGCTGCACAAGATCATTTCAGAGTCTCGAAACGACAATCGGTTCGCATTAAACTGCTTCACGCAAAATCTTTGCATGTCGCATATAATGTGCATTTGGAAACGCATCGTGCATCAGGATCACATCAATTTCCTTTTCATTTCATTTTTGTGGACAAGAAGAGTTTAGAAGAAGAGTACTCAACTAAACAGTCTTAAAGATATCTGCATAGTTTTACAAAAAAATACAAAATTGAGAATTAATGTTTGAAAGTGAAGAATTTAAGACATATTGTAACCTGTAGTGTAAAATTATGATCACATTTTAGTATTTTATCTTCAAGTATTATTACAATAGTAATATGTATTCATTTTCATAAATAAGAGTTATTTTATGCCTACATGTTCCAGCAGCAGAAATAAGAGACAAGTTTATAAGAAAATATTTATATGGCAGTTCAAATCGCAAATTTATAAAATGATTCAAAAATATATATTGCGATTACTTTGTCATCTTGCATCAGACTATAAACAAACAGTTTAAAAGTAAAAATGATGATGAAATATACAATTACTACTACAATTAAGACTGCATATTTGAAAAAATTGCAAACATGCAAATGCATTTGTAAATGATTGAAATATCAACTCAATCTCAGGTAGGGTTATTAGAGTTTACTGAAACTAAAAAGTGTTGCTTGAAATTAAAATTAAACTTCAGCTAGATGCTAAGGCAATATTTTTCATGTTCATTCAGTTTAAATTGATCCACTAAAACTGAAATAATGAATAAAATCTATATTTAAAAAAAAGAAAAATATTCAAAAAAGCTGATTTAAAAAAAAGGAATAAAGACTATAAAGGCAAAAAAATAATAATAATAATCTCAGGGTTACTTCAAATAAATATTTTGTCAACGGGTAAAAAGTTTAGGAATTCCAAATGAGTGCACTCATCTGTTTCTGAAGATTAATTATTTTTAGGTTTAATCACATCAAGTAATACCCATTCAAACACAGTGCATGTTATTTACCAGAGGAGTGAACCCCAGGAGGGTAGAAGTCCACTGGAGAACATCCCATGCGGGGATCCATGTAGGGCGGCATCATCATCCAGCGCGGGTCGAAGCCCAGGACATGAGGAGGGTAAAAGCCCCTCTGCGTATGAGCAGAGCTGGACTGCGTCGGGTGACCCGACTGCTGCCACGGCGGCATCTTGTACACCTGCTCCTAGAAACCAGAGCGTACTGCGTTTATGAAATGAACCCAGAGATGCTTAAAGCGGCTCTGTTTATAACCATTAACTCTTAATGACACGATTAGGCATGAAAGCTCACCTGCTGCTGGTGCTGCTTCTGGAACCGGGGCGGGACAGGCTTCTGGTGCCGGCCGTAGTCTGGGAGGGGAGAGGTGGACTCAGGTCCATCGTCTTCATTATGGTAAGTACAACCTTCATCTTTGTAATCCTGACTGGAGGACTCGGCTGGTGTATCCGTCACTTCTGTATTCAATGAGATGAAGTGTTAAAAGCTTAAAAAGCAGAAGCAAGCGCTCTGAAGAGCTGTTTTCACACTTAAATAGTTAACCTGGGCTCCTTGAGGCCTTTGGCTTAATTACTTGGCATTTATAAGGCACTTAATATTCAGTAAAATTATTGATTTGACTGCAGTGATATTATAGGATGAGGAAATAAAAATAGGGAAATAACCTGTCTAATAACTTTGCCTTTATTCCATTTCACGGCCCATGTGTGTTTTTTTTATTGCAGTAATGCTTCCTGTGTGGACAGCTGCTTTAAAACTAACAAAGAACATCACATGAGAGCAGATAATGGGTGAATCGTGTGGTTGGATCATTTTCTTCTTTTGTTATCGTTGTCGTATTGTCAACGTCTAATTGTAATGCTATTATTCAAAAGCAGTGGTTAGTTCACCTAAAAATGAAATTTCTGTCATTAATTCCTCACCCTCATGTTGTTCCAAACCTGTAAGACCTTCGTTCATCTTTGGAACACAACTGAAGATATTTTTGATAAAATCTAAGTTTTTTTTACCTCGCATAGAAAGCAACGAAATTACTGTCATTCAAGGTCCAAAAAAGTAGTAAAGACATAAAATGACGAGGATATTTTAGTGTGCAAAAACAAAGATAACTATTCAATAACTTCCTCTACCCGTCAGTCTCCTGTGCAGTTTATGTTGAAGACACATAGCAGCGCTTTTAGGTTATACGTCAGAACGCAGACTTGTTATTGGCCGGCTCCTTCATCATCATCACACGCATGGACCTACTCAAAAATATCTTAATTTGTGTTCTGAAGATGAACGAAGGTCTTACGGGTGCAGAACGACACGAGGGAGAGGAATTACATTTACATTTAGTCATTTAGCAGACGCTTTTATCCAAAGCGACTTACAAGTGAGGAAAACAAAACAGAATAAATCACAGAAATGTCATTTTTGGGTGAAACAAAAATCTCGCGTTGCACTCAAAACCAGGACTTCCTGAGAACCAGCTAGCACACATGAACTAGTATACCTTTAGTGGCGTACTGCCAGCCCTCTTGGTGGTGTTTGGATGACCTTCGGCCTGGCGACAGCGTCAGCAGCTCTTTGTTGTCTGCTTCTCTCAGCATTTCTCCAGAGCGTGCGGGTTTCTCCGTTTTGCCAAATTTCTCATCCAGTTTTTTGAGTTTCTCGGCACAAGCAGCCAGTCTCTCTTCGCGCGCTCTCCTCTCCTCCTCCTCGCGTCGTCTGCGCGCCCTTTCCACGGCAGAGAGGTCGGCAGAGACGAACTTCCCTCGAGGCGGCGCCTGCCGCTGGGGCTCCTCCTGCTCCTCGGCGGACTCACCATTTCCACTGCTCTTCTGCTGGTGCTGAAAATCAAAAGAGTAGATCTCTTTAGGTGCGATTTAAAGGACAGAAGAACATGAAATGTTTCATTTAAAAAAATTAAAAGTGGAGCGCAGCATTGCGTTCATTTACAAGCGAGCAGCTCATGATCCACTGGTGTTTTCATCATCTGTTCACAGTAATACGCTTCAATTATGATTATGGTTTCACTTTTTTACTTTAGTTAGTGTGTAATGTTGCTGTTTGAGTATAAACATCTGTAAAGTTACTAGACTCAAAATGTTTTTCTTTTACAGAATTCACTTTTTAGGGACAACAAACGGGACTATAACGAGCCTCTTCCCAGGTTTGTGACATCACAAACCCCAAAATTTACATAAACCCCGCCCCCGAGAACACGCAACAAAGGGCTTTAGAGAAGAGGAAGAGTTGTTGTAGTATCCAAAACAAAACATGTAAAAGGCTCTTGAGTGTTACCGGAGATTCTGCGGTGGACAATCGTCCATTGGTCTTTCTGGAGGGTAAGGGCTCCGGCTGGCGCGAGTATGATTCCTCGTCGGCGTCCTGCGGGAACGTGCCGTCACCAGAGCTCTGAGATGAATGCTGATCCGGATGGTTGTCCCAGTCATCCCTGCAAGACAAGAGCCAGATCGTGCTTCAATCCCAATAACAGCCGCTTTTTCACTACACACTGCATTCAACAAGTGATGCGCCAAAATACATTAGAGTTTATGGTCATAAACATGAGGTAAATGTGGCATTACATGACATTCAAGCCGTTTTATTGACGTCATTCCACGGCTAAAACACAGATTGATCGATTACATGAGAAATGATTCATTTCAAAGAGTTGTTCTGTATCTCGAAAGATTCCTGCAGGTGTTCCTTCATGTTGATTAACTAGAACAAAAACACGTTTATTGCTTGAAATTCATTTTAAACTGACATAATCTGAAAGACATAACCATCATCAACTGAAAACAGCACAGACTAAAAGATCTGGGTTCATCAAAATGAAGATGTAAATCGAGAAACGGTCAACCAAGCCTTATAATGTCAATGATTTCCACTCTCAACAACAGTTTCAGGCCATTTTCAGATTCCATTTTCGGTCGAAATATTGGTGCATAACTAATTAAAACAAAAAAAAAAACTCACCATATCTTGTTCTTCTCACATGGGGAATGATCTTCCTCATCATCACTGAATTTGAGCTTCTCGCTATAATCCACTTCCTCATGGAGACCTGCAGGACAGACATCCGTCACAATGTGCATTGGTGAAAATACTCTGCTGCTGCTGCTAAAGAAAGCCAGCAATCGCTCACCCGCCCAGCCGTCTTCACAGTCATTGTCCAGTTCATCGAGGTCCTTCAGGTCATCAGGGTTGATTATGGCAGGACGGGGCGCTCGATCTCCAGAGCGGCGGATCGGGCGAGCGGAGGGCCGTGGGGGGACTCGGGGGAAACGGTTTTCTCTTCTTAAATCACCACTTTGAAAACAAAAGCAGCAATTTATAGTGGAGGACAGCGAGCTTTCCTCAACTGTACGTGATTATTGATCAGCACAACACTTACTTGACAGGCTCTGGAGCAGGGAATGCTGGTCTGAAAATCAACCGGGTATCAAAGCGCACGGGGGCAACCACAGCGGTCGGGCCGTGATCCGAGGAGCCCGGGGCATCACGAGTCTCTTTAGGGCACATCTGGTAAATAAAGAGCCAGCAACTATTTTACAAAAACCACAACACACACATCCAGATTCTAGTCGAAAATTATTTGCGCGTTGTGTTCAATAACTGATACGCTGGCCAAATACATGCATTTTAAATCAGACAGAAACACACTGTATACTGGGGGAGGGTATCTGCAGTTTTTAAAAATTGTTTGACTGTTTAAATAACATTAATACCATTATCTCATTGTAGTGCAAAATATATGGTTAACATTCCAAAACTATAAATCGACTAAACGATGTTAACAACTTCACAGCTCAAATAAAGGTTGACAGAAACAAGAAGTTTTATAAAATGTTAAACATCACATTTCTATGGAAGACTGTTTCCGCCAATGAAAAAAAAGAAGATTAAAAAAAGATTGCGACTTTTTATCTCACAATTCTGACTTTTTCCCCCCACAGAATTGCGTGATATAAACTCGCAATTGCGAGAAAAAAAGTCAGAATTATGACTTTTTATATCTCACATTCTGACTCTATAACTCGCAATTGTGAGTTTGTCACACAATTCTGTGAAAAAAAAGTCAGAATTGTGAGATAAAAAGTCGCAATAATAATAATATTTTTTTCAGTGGCGGAGACGGGTTTCCATATATTTCAGCCTTTAAACAATTTAAGAAAATGGACGTCAAAATGCCAAATTATTATATTCATATTACTTAAAAATCAATTCTGTGAGGCTTATAGAACAGCAGAAATACAGCGATTACCCTGGTACTTTAGAAAAGAGGCAAGTTTGCAGGGGTGATAAACGCCATGGAGCAGAAGACCACATTTAAACTACATACAATTCAAATGGCCAACAACTTAAGACTTTTGTAATTTTACTGAATATTTACAAATGCAGTTTTATACCTGGCTAAATATTCCTAGACCTTGAACGGTTGTCCTATTTAAAGTGCAGTCAGCTTCATTATAACGGGAGTTTTAGCAAGAGTGCGAGAGCTCACTGAAGGGACGACAGCTCTAATGTCATTGTGATGCCAGCGCCCTTTGCTTTCGGTTTTTCATGCTGCTAAGAGGACCATCGGGCACTTACACCCTGCCAAGTTTCAAGAGTGTCAACAGCATTTATAATGACGCAACAGACGCAGATTACGATGTTACTATATGCCTTTCTCCAAGAGTTGCTCAAAGCCTTTGTAAGGATACTGATTTTAGAAGATAGCCGTCTAACATCACGAACTGGAACAGGGTTTGTTAGCAACACATTTGATAACAGTCAACCTCAGTGAGTTGACCGAGTGGATCTCTTGAGCTGATGTGAGTGAGTGGAGGCGGGGCTAATTAGCATATTCATAGATCCTTGTATATTGAATCAGGCAAGGGTGTTAAGTTACATTCAAGCTAATTTAAAGACATGAATTTTTTTTTCCTCAGGAAAAAACTTAAATGTGTCATTTTGCTGATCTAAGATGAGTTTTAATGGATAAAACTGGGGGGAGTTTAAGAATTATAGCCTTAAATTTGAATTAACTTTTCAACGGCCTGCGGGAACCCTCTCTATCAAAGCTTTAACTGTAAACACTTGCTCCCCAGATCAGATGTGTGGAGACTCACGAAGGCAGGCAGCATGTCGTGGTAGGTGGTGGTGGTGTGGTGCTGGTACTGGATGGCTGATGGGGCGGCTCTGCGCTGCACGGGCTGAGCAGGTCGCAGCGACGGCTCCTTCAGATCAGGGGACTGAGCAACGGCAGTGGAGGAGGGGGGCGAGGAAGAGGGAGGAAGAGGAGTGCTGGCCTCAACTGAGCCGTTGCTCTTGGTGTCCGTGTCGCAGGGAGGAGCGGCAGACAGCGCTGGCGGCTGCAGGTTCCTCCCACCACCCTCCCTCCAGCTCGACACGTCTGACAATCACAGGAAAGATCAGATCGTTATACATTGTCAAACACTTTTCAAATTTGCACATGAACGGGACATGAAAAAGACATCAAACAAACCCATAGTAACAGAGATTGACTAGTGATGCACTGGCACAACATTTTTACATTGATGACAGCAACTTCAATTGAAATAAACTGAAAAGTCACCATGCAATCAAAAGAAATTTTATAGAATATTGCAGTTTATTATACATTATTCATCATTACACATCATGTTGGCTTGAGAAAGCAAACTTACTAATCGACTATTTAAGCTTATTATTATTAGGAAAAATGTAAACAGCGTCTCCTTCGAGGGCTTTAAAACTATAACCAACAAACTCAGTCGGACCCCGTATCTTTTCTAACTGATCTGACTAACGATTTTCGCTAAACCCACAATCAAATCTGCAAAAAGTCTCAAGACTTTCAATGAGGGGGTGAAAACTTTCGTACAATAAGAATTAAGTCGGACATCACTAGCGATGCTTACGGACTATCTTCGGTCAACTTGGGGGTAGTCGTGGCCTAGTGGTGAGGGAGTTGGGCTTGTAATCTGAAGGTTGCTGGTTCGATTCCCATGCCGGCGGGAATTGAAGGTGGGGATTGTGAATGAACAGCTCTCTCTCCACCTTTGATACCATGACTAAAGTGACCTTGAGCAAGACACCTGACCTCTAATTGCTCCCCTTGTAAGTCGCTTTGGATAAAAGCGTCTGCTAAATGATGAAAAATGAAAATGAAACTTGCTAACAACATGCTAGAAACACGCTAGCAACGTGCTAAATCATGCTAGCAATGTTGTAAATCATGCTAACACATGCTAATCAATTTAAGTACTTAAAAAGTCATAGAATAGTGCATGAGTATTACAATTAAGTGTTCATACTTCAAAAAGAAAAAGCACACCTTAAACACCCGGATGACGCACTTAATCAACGGAAAAAAACGAAGTGTGGAATGTTGGACACTTCATGCACTCAATTATAATAGTTATTACGTAGAGGAGAGGCTATCAGACTGAGGCTGTATGACAAAATAACTTTATAAAACTCTCATTCTACATGGATGAGTACATATTATATAAGTACATACTGTATAAATGCAGTTTATAATGCATCCTTTGGGACACAATTATACCAACAATGTCCTAAATCATGTTAGCAATGTGCTAATCATGTTAACAACATGCTAAACCAAAATAGCAACATGCTAACAATGTGCTAAATCATGTTAGCAATGTGCTAATCATGTTAACAACATGCTAAACCAAAATAGCAACATGCTAACAATGTGCTAAACCATGTTATCGACATGTTAAATGTGCTAGTAACATGCTTAAACATGTTAGAAGCATGTTAGCAATGTGTTAAAACATGTTAACAATATGCTACATCATGTTAATTAATGCTAATAACATGCTAGCAATATGCAAAAACATGTCAGCAACGTGTAAATGCTTGAAACTTGTGTGCAACATGCTAAAACATGCTAACAATATGTAAAATGTATGCATCTTTCTGATAGACTATTGATTTCAAAACATTCAAACTTTAAACTTCAAGTTCTTAAAACTATCAAATGTTCTGGTCTGGATTTCTCAAGTCAACTTAAGTTTTACTCATCTAGTTATTGTTTTAAATTCATGCGTCTCGTGATCTTCAATCTTCCCTTTTACAACATCTCTGATGAGGAGGGTGGGGCAACCCGTCACTCACATGAGATCCACCAATAGCAAACCACCAATTCAATCAATTCCCTACAGAGAAAAATCAAGCCTTGCCCTACACTTGCTCTTGTCAGTTTCATGCTGACTTTAATTTTTGAATGCAATGGCATCTGGAGACGTCAGAGTCATTATAAAATGCAATCAAATCTCATTTCCCTGTGTGTTTTTATACATCTGTTGAATATGAAGGGACAGTACTGAAGGGCCGCCTAACGACATGTTATCTAAGTTATTTACTGATTACAGATCTGACTAGATACACAAAGATTTGATAAGTTGCCAGAGTTTACATGGCACAAACACACAAAATTTCCCAATTTCCCAAACCCGTCAGCTCTGAAAATCATTATTGTTGTGTGGTTTTGAAAATCTAAATGAAATTTAAAATGAAAAATGAAATGATTGAGACAGAGACGGACTCACTCTGTGGGCGGAGGCTTGGTCCGGGCCCATACGACGGATCGAAGACGCTTCTTTCCTTGCCAACCTTGTCCTGTTCTCCTGCCGCTTTCAGCGTCGGAAATTCCTCGTGAGAGAAGGGCTGCAGTCGGCTTGAGACCTTTAAACCTGAACGACACGCCCAGACAAATGTGAAACATCGAAACTAAACATCTGAATATGGATCCGAGATCTGACGGGAGTAAACTGAGGATTACCATCTTGATCTACTGCCTTTCCATTGAGCTGTGCCCATTGCTTTGGTCCACCTGTACTTGTGCTCTAGAGGAACAAAACGCATCAAAACATCACGCTCGTCATCACGACTTAAGCTCGAATCTCTCTGTGAACAAAAACGATGAACGTGCCGTTTGTACCTCCTGGCTGGTGATTGGCATGGGCTTCTGAAGATTGGAGACAGATTTCTGTAAAGCCAGCGGTGGCTGCGACTCCGGCAGCTGTGCTGTTGATGCAACGGAACTACAGGAGGAAACAGAGGCACGCTCAGACGACGGCCATCACATACAACCAAAAAAAAGCTGGATACTTTGAGAACAAAGTAATTGTAAGTATAAATTTAAATAACCAGAAGATTTCACAGCACACACACACACAATTCATTTCTGGATTTCTTAAGTCTGCATTGAAGAATTATAAGCCGTGAACGAAGCAACCAGCTAGAGGAGAATCAGAATATATTTTTAGGTTTATTGCGAATTATATATATATATATATATATATATATATATATTCAAATATTTTGAGCACGTAAGGAGATCAACTAAAAAACATCATTCGCAGCGCTTCCTGCGAGTAGGTGGAGCTAAATTTGTTGCATTTTGCTTGTTTCGACTCTGCACAGCATCATGGGTAATGTAGTTTTCACAAGGAATTCCAGTTAGTTTAAAACTAAGTTGAAATAATGCTGGCTTACAGCTTCAAAAGAAGTAAAATTCATTGATTAACAGTCTCGTAGCTCACAGTAGAACTGTCTTTAAAGTTTAAGTTATTGTTAAAAGTCAATTTCGCTTTATGGTACTCGCCATACTCACACTATACCATACAAAAAAGCTTCAACATTTATTGGGATATGAAAGTGATGTCATCACCTGCGGCAGCATTACAGCAATAAAGCAAACCGTCGCTCTCAATCTCACTGAACATTCATGACGTCTTTTGACTCGTGAAAAAACTCACTGTATGTAAATGTGCTGCCATGTCACATTTACTTATTTATTAATAATCTGATCGTGGATATTTTTTCTAATTGCAATTATTTGAAACAACAGCAATAATTTGGAAGATTGAACCATCCAAAATAGGGGAAATATAAGGGCTTCAAATGCAATCGAAAGCAAGTCTCCTTTTCAGGTGTGGAGAGAGTAATAATTTGGCGAGGAGTAAAGAATATTTAATCTTAAATTTGGATCTTTTAGACAAAGTTATTTATAATATAACTAATTAATTATTAAGTAAATAATTATTTTAATCATTTTTATTTTTAACACTATATACAATTCCAAGTAAAATACACAAAGTGACAATTAAGTCTTTAACGTTAATTATTTGTATGACAATTAATCGTCACCACAAAACTCATAATCATGACAGGTCTACGCATGACGCATAATTGAACATTTGAAACTGGTGCAATTTCAGCTGGACCAAAGCATACTTTTTCTTTTAAGAAAATAACTAGATCAGACTCTTATTCCTCGTCTGGGATCATGTAGATCCTCTGAAGCGGCACTAAAACTGACCCGTCGAACCGTCCACTATATGGAGAAAAATCCTGGAATGTTTTCCTCAAAAACCTTTAGCAACCATTTTCTGACAACAGATTTATAAACCATCCTCAATTTGGGAAGATGGTCGGCACACGTTGCGTTTCCAAATGCCCGTGCAGCGCGTCAGACTATGTCTTTATATGATTCCATCACAATCGTTGTGATTTGATGATCCCACTAAGCCATATCATGTTCTCATAAAAATGCAACCATGCATTTTTACTCGCTGACAATCAATCCGTGCATTAATTAATAAGAAAATGTAGCTGCAATTTTGTAACCAAAACCCACAACTGATCTTTTTTTTTGTCTTGGATTTACTCAATTCACACATTCATCACACCTCCCTCTCTTTGCACACATGCCTTTCTTAATAAAAGCTGCGCTGCATGACAATCATTGTGACCTACAGACACACCTGCAGTAAAACACACACACAAAACACTCTGTCCTTCGATCCACTTCTCACACAGACCACAAAGCTGCAGTGCCGTTGCTAGAAATGTTTTACTGAGCACGAGCGCCGGTGCTGTCGGGCCTGACCTCTTTGGATCGGGTTGATCCTGCTTGTTTGCCCATCCTGTACCGTCTTTGGGCACGATAATCACGTTGGGATCGTTTCCTTTACTCTCAGACTTCAGACTCGGCAGGTGAGCGGGAGGAGGCATGCGCCGGGCAGCGGCCACTTTGCCAAGACTCTGTAAGCCATGTCGTGCAACAACTGCAGGAGACAGGAGAGGAGAGAGGCTGTCAAAACAGTTAAATATACAAGGAAATGCATCACATACGTCACGTCACACGAGGTCCACTGCTGCTTTGATGCCGCTAAACATGGCGAGACACATCTGAATGGGACAAATGTGAACAGATTTTATAGATATACATATACAGTTGTGTTCAAAATTATTAAACCCCCCAATGCTGTAAATGGTTTTAGAGAATTTAGAGTACATTTGTAATTGAATTCAGAATGAAATCCTACAAGGACTTCTTAAAGAAGCATATGCAACTAAAATGACATCAATTGGTTTTGTAATACAGTAGTAAATGTTTCTTTTGTGAATTCTTCATTGACACAATTATTCAACCCCTTAAAGACTACCACTCTGAAGAACAGAGGTCCATTGAAGTGTTTTCAATCAGGTATTGAAAGCACCTGTGGATGTCAGGGAGCAGCAATAAAGCCTAATAAGCACCAATTAGGCAGCTTTAAAATGACTGTGATACTCAGCTCCTTCTAGACATTTACTGGTGTGGTTACAAACATGGTGAAGTCAAGAGAATGGTCCAGGAAGACAAGAGAAGAGGTGATTACTCTTCACAGGAAGAGCAATGGCTATAAGAAGATTGCAAAGATGTTAAACATACCAAGAGACACCATAGGAAGCATCATTCGCAAATTCAAGGCAAAGGGCACTGTTGAAACGCTACCTGGTCGTGGCAGAAAGAAGATGCTGACTTCGACTGCTGTGCGCTACCTGAAGCGTAGAGTGGAGAAAAGTCCCCGTGTGACTGCTGAGGAACTGAGAAAAGATTTGTCAGATGTAGGTACTGAAGTTTCTGCTCAGACAATACGGCGCACCCTGCGTAATGAAGGCCTCCATGCCAGAACTCCCAGGCGCACCCCCTTGCTGTCTTCAAAGAATAAGAAGAGTCGACTGCAGTATGCCAAAAGTCATGTGGACAAACCACAGAAGTTTTGGGATAGTGTTCTGTGGACTGATGAAACAAAATTAGAACTGTTTGGGCCCATGGATCAACGCTATGTTTGGAGGAGGAAGAACAAGGCCTATGAAGAAAATTCTCTTCAGTACCAGGAGATATTGGAGGACAATGTGATGCAGTCCGTCACAAACCTGAGGCTTGGGAGACGTTGGACCTTTCAACAGGACAATGATCCCAAGCATACCTCCAAGTCCACTCGAGCATGGTTGCAGATTAAAGGCTGGAACATTTTGAAATGGCCATCGCAGTCACCAGACTTAATGCGCAAGCCTAAGAATGTGACTGAACTGGAGGCTTTTGCCTCTTTGATTGAATTGTAAGCAGGATGACTGAATGATCAAAATCAATGTCAAACTGGCCAAAACAATCAATTTCAGTGGGGGTTGAATAATTTTGAACACAACTGTATATATATAGATTCAGACCATTTAAGGTGTGTTCACACTTGAAGTTCGAGTCGCTTAGATGATTTGGTCAAGAACAAATGGTGATGACGAGAAAAAAAAACAACGTCCTTTTTAGGGTCTCATCTTCCTGTTTTTGGTCCGTGTTGCGTTCATTTCATTCAATCCGCACCACGGTTCATTTGGAAGTGGACCGAGACCCATCTTTTCAGTGGTTCCACTTGTTTAGTGCGCACCAGGGTTTGAACAGCAGCGTTCACACGTTCAAATGAACCGCACTAACGGAGCAATCGCAGCAGGGTTCGTTCTAATTGAACTAAACATGCCAAGTGTGATCGCACCCTTTGTAGTCAGTGAGGAGCTGCGAGTTTGCCAACAGTTTTCTCACATGAAATGCTGCTGAAAAGGAGAGTTCACCCAAAAATTATCCCATGATTTACTCACCCTCAACCCATCTTAGGTGTATTTGTACTTCATTCAGACGAACACAATTGGGGCTATATTTAAAAAAATCCTGGCTCTACCAAGCTTCATAAATGGTAGTGAACGGGTGGCATGTTTCAAAGCCCCCCCAAAACAATTCATCCACCCATCAAAAATATAATCCATACGACTCCAGAGGGTTAAATAAAGGCCTTCTGAAACGAAGCAATGGGTTTTTGTAAGCAAAATAACCATATTTAAAACTTTATGAACTATAATAACCAACTTCCGCCAGACGACCGTACAAGAGTAACCCGGCGCGATGTATTATGCAGCATGTAGGAGAATCTTAAGCTTAGACGCCTCTCGCAGTTTAAACAAATATGGCTGTGCAATAAACTCAAGCTCCTCTTATATCGAAATCCTAAAATCCTCCCGTTTTACACTTCTAAAGTCTACACGACACGTCGGGTCAGAGGTCACTCTTCGGCCGCAAGTCGATGCATATGGTCGTCTGTTGGAAGATTTTTTTTTTAAAGAGGTCCTTGATTACGATTTCACTTTTTAAACAGTAGTTAGTGAGCAAAGTTCAATATAACATCTGCAAACTTAAAGATTAATACAAAGAGAGAAATTTCTTCTAGAGATTGCTTTTTAAAGACTACAACAAACGGCTGGTAGGGACTACAACGAGCTTCTTACAGAGTTGGTGACATCATAAACCCAAAATTTACATAATCCCCACCCATGAGAACACTCAACAAAGGAGGCGGGGCCATGTTGAACTGCTTTAGAGAAGAGGAAGAGTTGTTGTAGTCGAGTGTTGTTAATGCCGTCATTTTACGCCGGGCCGCTTCACAAACGAGTCAATTCAACGCTGGATTTACACGAGATTAACATGACGGCAGTCGAGGAGTTGATCAACTCCACAGCAACTACATCAATTTATCCACTAACCGTTCAGAAACGTCTAAAAGTCGGAAATTCTTCCTGAGTCTCTCCATCAGTGTCGGTTTGAACAATGTAAGGATGAACAATCATCATTTTGTCTGCGTGAGATTCTCCAGCTTTGTTGTTGTTGAGCTGTTAAAGCTCCGCCCTCTTCTGGAGCAGCAGCTCATTTGCATTTAAAGGGACACACACCCAAACAGAGGCAAATTTGACAAGAAATAATAAATGATCTGTGGGGGATTTTGAGCTGAAACTTCACAGACACATTCTGGAGACACCAGAGACTTATTTTACATCTTGTGAAAAGGGCATAATAGGTCCTCTTTAAATATATATCAGATTTTGTTCGTCTGAAAGAAGATAGTCATACACCTAGGACAGCTTGAGGGTGAGTAAATCATGGGATAATTTTCATTTTTGGGTGAAGTATCCCTCTCACAGCAGCTCTGGAGATGCTCATATAGTGAGACTCGGATGAGTTTGTGTAGTAAACATGCAGCACTTTTCTGTTTTATCAACTGTAGAAAACATGGGATGAAACTGACCATTTTAACAAAGAACGAGTCCAAGTCTGAGGAACCCAACATGTATTTGAAATAACATTGTAGATTGTGATTAAGTGAGTATCACTCACTCCCAGAAACATTTCTACATGGATGTCAAGCCTCAATATTGCGTTTTTGAGTCTCACCTGTGGTTTTCTGAGTTTCTATTGACTTCCCTTTGTACTTGTCAAATAGGCTGAGTGATGAATACTTGCTTTTCCCATCCTTGGACTTGGTTATTTGCCCCAAACGATCGGACATTGCGATGTAATGTCATCGAGTATGGGAATTTTTCTTTGCACCTCTTCCTCAGTACCGTCTGTTTCTGTGGAAAGACACGACCATTAACAGAAGAATCAATGTCACTTCAACATGACCTCTGAACTGTGCTGCCACAAAGACGTTATCTCTCCTTCAGGGCACAAGAGGATGTGGTTCAGACATTTCAAAGCTGGTCAATCTTGGACGGAACAATGAAGCGTCCGTCTTGTGTCAATGAGTTTGTGAAAACGCCACGACTCGGACCTAAAACTTCCAAGCTTCAAAAAAATGACATTGTAAGAGTATGCAAATTAAATACGGTAAACAGAAGCTCAACCAATGAGGTTGTTCCCATGAATCACGTTCGAGCTTCTTTGTTCCATATTTGATGTTCACTAATCGATGTTTTTATGTGAATAAAGAGCTTAAAATTAAATATGACCACCAAAACTGTCAAATAAATCCATGTTTTGAGCAATCTCTTTATGAAATCGACTTTCAGATTTTAGTAAATGTATCTTTGCGTTACGTTGGAGCGAACACTGTCAGATGAACTAACACTTAAAAATAACAAAAAATGAAATAATTCTCATAACTAAAGCTTGCGTTATCATTAATAACGCTTTCTGTAGCTGTGCAGTAAAACACAGCATCTGCTTTCACAGTGAGGAAGACTAGCAGACCATCTGCATTTGTGTCCTATGAAGCTTTAAAAACCACATGAGGGCAAATAAATCATTTTCAACTTTAACTTCAAGCGCAAACCTCTGACTTACAGCAAAACACTCCAGAAATAATGTTCATTAGGGACAGAAGACTCACTCTCAAAAGCCTTCAGATTATTTGATCCTATCTAGGGCTTCATTTCACCTAAGAGAATAAATATCAGTCTGTCAATTATGCGCAATTACAAGCCTAATTATACAGTAAATGCATTTTAATTGACATTACTCATTTACTTCAACAAAGAGTAACCTTTTAACAAAGTAAAATGCGTCAACACGAACACACAAGAGCTTTATATTACAGACTCGCTTGAGAAAAACACAAATAAACGCTGACACACATGAGCAGAAAGATTTTAAACGCCATGTTGAGATTTATTAGCGACATATGAAGCATCTTGAAGCCAGGCCAACACATCTATAACGATAACTGATGAAAGCCCATCTTTAAACGGCGAAGCGTTTTATTCCCAAACACTGAATTTCTCAGTTAAACCACGAACTTGTGCGCGAATACAGTCAGATTGTGCCGTTAGCATGAGATGTAAACAGAAGCTCTCCAGCACCATTACTGAACAAACAGCTCACCTCACACACACGAAATGAACACAGGAGTGTGAAAACACACGCGTGAGCTTTGATTAACAACGACATTTAATACAATTAAGCGGTTTGGGCAAAAAAAAAAATCTCTAAAGAGCTTTAGCAATGCTACGGAGGTTAGCCGCGAGCCGCTTCTGAGGTAAAAACTTCCGCAGAACCGACAAACGAGCTTCAAACCGGGACAGAATCGGCAGAAGCGCGGGTGTTTAATTAACACAGGCTAGTATAATGAGTAATCAAAGCGTTAACGAGGGTTTTGTGTGGACTTGTTGATGTGTGAGGCGATTAAAAATGGCTGCTCTTCAGAACAAAGCGACACAAACACTCAGACATCCTGCGACAAACCGACCCAAAACACACAAATAACCGCACGGAGCGCGCGAATAACTCACCGATTGAACGTAAAACTGTCACTTCAGATCACATATATCGATATATTTCCACCGGATAGAGAAACTCGGCAGGATGGATGGAGATTTCTCTATGTTTTTCTCTGTTCGCTTGTTGTTAGTTTTTCCCGGCCTGAGAATGAAGCTGCTGCTGCTGCTGCTGCCGCCCAGAGCGGAAATGACGTCACTGCAGAGCCACAGCGACGCCTGCAGGCCGCTGCACGAGCCGCACTGTAAAAGACGATTCTTGTTTGTTTTTTTTTTGTTGTTTTTTTATGGAATATTGAATGATTTATCGGTGCACGTAATTATTGTTTTAAATTCATGTTCCTCATAATCTCGACTCAAAATACTTCCCCTCTTGCAGCGACGCCTGATGACGTTTCCTAGCGCGAAAATGTCACGTGAGATCCACCGATGGCAAATCGCAATCGTCCAACATTTGTTCTTGTTCGAGAAGACGTTCAACTCAGATGTGGGAAGAAAACACGATTGCGATTTTACTTTCATGCGGTTTTTCTTTGTGTGTTTGTAATTAATTAATACTGTTCCCGCCTTAATGCAGCATGCATTTGCACAACTTAATGTGTCGATTAATTAATAAAAAAATATAATAGTGGCCTTAAATGATTGCACAAAAAGAGAAACAAGGCAACGATGGAACAAAAGTTTGCATGTTTTTAATTATATATTTACAAATACTAAATGTGCATGAAAACGAGAGGCGGGACTTATTGCGTGAGCAACGTTAGGTGTAATAGACAAATCATAGCGCAATGAAGGAACATCCTTAATTTTTTTAATTATTTTGAGTAGGCACTGACTTGGGTACCTGGGTGGATGGTTGCGGTTTGCTATTGGTCGATCTCGTGTGAGTGACAGGTTGCCCCGCCCTTGTAAACACATCATCAATGAAGAGATCAAGAGGGAGCAGTTATTTTGAATTAAGATTACGAGCAGTGTTGCAAAGTCTGTGGTTTTCCCATGGAATTGACCCTTCGCAAACAGTTTGATTGACAGGCGATCTAACCAATCATACCGCCGAATCCGCCATCTTATCCGACAAAGCTGTCAGTGAGTATCCTATAGTAGATTAACGCTGGTTAACTTGAAATATTGTGTGTCCTCACGTCTTTCCGCGCTTGAAACAACATTCCTTCTGATGTTCCTTCATGTTTATTTGATGCTATAAATGAACTAGTATGAAGAGATGATCGCTTCACGAGGAGCTTGAAGGATCTGTCTCGACACATTAAGGAGCCAGTATACGGTATTTAGTGTTTAAACTGCTTTAAAAAATTACAATATTTTAAATATGACACTGTTTCATACGTTGTCAGTGTCCTCTTTGCTCCGCGATGTATTTTTCACTGCATGAGAACATGATGTGTGGCGTGAGAGCGCATGGGTTGTCGGACATAGCGACAGTGGGCGGGGTTTGCGAAGGGTCAATTGGGCTATTTTAGCACTGTAGTTTTTTCATATCTCCAAGTTGAAAGGACCCCAAATAACACAATATTTAACCCCTGAATTGTGAAGAAAATGCAGATTGTACCCCCTTTGTTGCGATCCTGAAACACGAGTTTTGTGCTAATTTAGTGAAAAATACATTGTGGAGCAAAGAAGACACTGACGACATGTCGACAGACATATGAAACAGTTCCATATTTAAAATGTTGTAATTTTTTAAAGAAGTTTAAACAATAAATAGCGTATAGTGTCGCGACAGATCGCTGTAGCTCCTCGATCATCTCTTCATACCAGTTCATTTATAGCATCAAATAAACATGAATGAACATCAATGTTGTTTCAAGCGCGGGAAGACGTGCGTTGTCGGACAAAATGGCGGGTTCGGGTTTATGATTGGTCAGATCGCCTGTCAATCAAACTGCGGGTGAATTGGGCCCAGATCGAGGCACGTGAATACAAACAATAACGTTGTGCACGGATAAATCATTCATAATAAATACTGCAATATTCCAAACAGACAATTTTGATTTTAACGCTGACTTCGATGGCAGTCAGTGAGGTGTAGTTCTGGCGCTGGCCTGCGAGTGTCGCTGTCGGCTTTCAGTGAATCTCTGCTCCAGAGTAAACAGCGTCATCGGTTCAGTGCTGAAGTGCGCGATTGTAAGTGCACTCATACACACACACACACACACGGACGGTATGGCCGACAGCGACTGGGACACGGTGACCGTGCTGAGGAAGAAGGGTCCGTCTGCCTCTCAGTCCAAATCCAGACAGGTGAGTCCCGCTGATCCGGATCACAACCGAGCGGAAGTTGTTCAGCCTTCATCCCTAACTAGTCAACATGTGGCTCGCGCTGCTTATCCTAGAATCTAGAATATTCTCTCGATGAGTGTCTGCCCATCTATAACACTATAAAACAATCACTAAATTCACTTTTATGTTCTTGTTGTTGTTTGGACAAACCGAAACAGCGTCTGAAATGTATAGAATGGCAAATAAAATGACTAATGATAGGGTAAAATATTGATATTTTAATGTTAAAATGTACCCATTAATAATTTCTACCACATTTCCATCGTGTAAAAATATTATCTTGTCTGTCTGCCGCCTCAGTTTGAAAAAAGTCACCTTTATTTACATCTGCTGTGGAACTATATGTAATTGTGAAAATCCATATGTACAAATAAACCTGAATCTGCATTGAAAACAAATGTGATGCATGGCAGTAAATGTTGTGATTGTGGTTTTAGGCGGTCGCTGCGGCTCAGAGGCGAGGAGATGAAGTGGAGACCACCAAAAAATGTAAATAATGAGATTATGATGTTCAAAATGTTGAGCTGATCTGTGACGAAACGAACCTTCAACCTTTAATCCATCACATGGTCATTATCTTCAGTAAAACTACAGACCTGCTGTGACTCGCAACGTCTGCCACTTTAATAATATCAGATCAATCACCTTTATCTTTTAATTACATCATTATGTTTATGCATTCATTTCATTTCGTATCTTGACACGTTAATCTTCTCGCATGGCGGTCAAAATCAGCTTCTATTTCAATGAAATGAAGGTACTATATTTTAATTATTTAGTATTTTTGTATTATATGGTACTAAATTATATTTACGCAGTAGTTACAATCCATTACCTGTTAAATGACTTAGCTGAAAATTAAAGATGCTTTGGACTAATTAAAGATGACAATTATTGCTTTATTTAAGTGAATGTAAAGGATTAGTTCACTTCAGAATGAAAATCTCCTGTTAATTTACTCATCTCCGTGTCTTTCTTTCTTCTGTGGAAAAGAAATGTTGTTGTTTTTTAGGATTTTTTTTTCCATATAGTAGACTTCAATGGGGTTCAACGGGTCCAAATGTCAGTTTCAGTGCAGCTTCAAAGACTCGACATGATCCAGACGAGGAATAAGAGTCTGATCTAGAGAAACCATCGGATATTTAAATAAAAAAATTATACTTTTTAACCTCAAATGCTCGTCTTCCTTATTCCTCGTCTGGGATCATGTCGAGTCTTTGAAGCTGCACTGAAACTGACATTTGGACCCGTTGAACCCCATTGAAGTCCATTATATGGAGAAAAATCCTGGAAAAAACAACATTTCTTTTTGACGGAAGAAAGAAAGACATGAACATCTTGGATGACATGGAGGAGAGAAAATTATTAGGACATTTTAATTCTGAAGTGAACTAATCCTTTTCAAATTTAAGTTCATGAAAATGCACATAAATATTGTTTTCAATTTTTACATGGAATATAAAAGCATGTTTTACTCTAAAACTCAGAGAAAATCGAAGCTAAATAAATCTAAACGAGTTGTGTTCCCAGTTTGAGGTTGATATCTCAAAAAATGAGATTTCAAGATGACCAAAGTACCAAACGCTTCCAATAGATGAAATTCACTTTTATTTTTTCAGGACCATTTAATTTTTTTTTTCCAATTATGTCCATGTTATGTTAAGTTTTTTTGTGTTCACATAGCAAGTGCCAAAACCTTTACCAATTTTCATACCATTCAGATGAAACAAAAAAATTATATGTATAATATGTAAAATATATATATATATATATATATATATATATGTATGTATGTATGTATGTATGTATGTATATGTGTGTGTGTGTGTGTATGTGTGTATGTGTGTATATATATGTGTGTGTGTGTGTATGTGTGTGTATATATATGTGTGTGTGTATGTGTGTGTATATATATAAATGTGTGTATGTATATATATATATATTGTGTGTGTATGTATGTATGTGTGTGTATATATATATATATATATATATATATATATATATATATATATATAAAATTCAGTGAAAAATGACTGAACAGCACCAGAGGGCATCATTACCCCCAAAATCACCCAAAAATTGGGTAAAATCAGTTACCTTTTAATATTAATATTCACTTTACAAAAAGAACTAAGAACATGATTTTTAAAACTATTTTTTGTTTTTTTTGGAATGCAAACAAATTAAGTAGTTTTGTAACTTTTTTTTTTTTTTTTACATTTTTAAAAACATTTTAAGCAGAATCAGTGTGGAAAAGTTCTTATCTGTTGCAAAATAACTGGTTCGATTCCTATGAAATGAGCCCGAGCTGATTAAAAGCGTTCACTTGCGCTGCACGTTTCTGTGGGTGAGAGCGTCTGCCAAATGCATGAACGTAAATAGAAAATGTGTGGTTGAGAAACTGACACAAAATACATCAAAAAGTGTTTTTATATTCTGTGCAGCTGCCTTTAACCATGACATACGAGTCAAAATGAGAATCGTACGACTAAAGATTTCACAACACCGAGTGAAACGACACCGTGAATCAAAGTTTTTGTGAATTCGGCATGAAAGGGAAGCGGCGCTCATCTTCTCTATTGTGACGTATATTTGAGAGAAACGCTTCTCAAACGAGAACAAATGTGGGGCGGGGCTTGATTTTGTCAGTGAGGATTTGATTGGTGGGTCTCATGTGAGTGACAGGTTGCCCCGCCCCTCGTCATCAGAGAAGTTATTCTGATTCAAGACTACGACATGAATTTAAACCGATGTGCACCAATAAATCATTCATAATAAACATTGTAATATTTCAAGATTTGATGTCATGGTGACTTTAGTGTCGTGCGCTCGTCTCAGGGTCGGCGGGGCAGAATAAGCAGCATCTGGTGACGAAGAACACGGCCAAACTGGACCACGAGACGGAGGAGCTCCACCACCAGCGCGTGCCACTGGAAGTGGGCAAAGTGATCCAGAAAGGCCGACAAGACCAGGGTCTGACCCAGAAAGACCTCGCCACTGTAAGCCGAAGCTGCGTTTCATGTCAAGTTTAAATCTGCCTTTTTTTGAGTTTACCTCTCAGTTTTTGTTCTACAGAAAATCAGCGAGAAGCCTCAGGTCATCGCCGACTATGAATGTGGGAAGGCGATCCCAAATAATCAAGTCATGGGCAAAATCGAGAGAGCCATCGGTAAGAAACCCGTCCACAGTGTGTTTTTTGAGCAGGTTTGTCGCGTTCATCTCATTACTCGCATCTGCAACAGGTTTGAAGCTTCGTGGGAAAGACATCGGGCAGCCGCTGGAGGCCAAACCCACGAAGAAATGAAGACAAAGCCTCGGAAAATCGCTGGAGACGAACACCCAGTATCAAGCTGCATTAAGAAATGACTCTTAAAATAAAACCAAAAGTGCTGTGACGCATTTCCTTGCTTTGGCATGACGTCTTTCTCTTGTGGAGATGAGGCCATTGAAGCAGAGAACATTGAACCTGATTTATAATCATTTAAAAAAAAAAAAAAAAAAAAAGCATGTTCGTTTTTTGCTTGACGCTCGATTGTGGCCTTGATCTGACATGTTCATGTCTTAAAGCTTCGTCTTTTGACAAAGGCTCGAATAAAATCTGAAACATTTGGTCGCGTCATCATTTCAGAAATCTCGTGGTATTTAATGGAAAGCAAAAATGGTCTTATTGGACTAAAACGTACTGATTTTTGCCCACACTTTTGTTTATTTTTGTAGTTTTTGGGATTTTTTTATTACACTTGCAGTGTTCTGGATCAAATTACCCGCTTGTAAATGTCAAACTATATTATTTTCAGTTTGTCCACTTGTTTACTGTCAGTCAGCGCAGGTTTTGTATTTTTTGCGAAGTTTTTTGAGGCGAATAACACACACTTAGAGCTTTAATGCTGATATTTTTTCGTATAGCTGTTCACATTGTCGTTTTAAACGTGGCCAACATGCGATTTCCATTGTGAACCGAGCACGGCTCATGCGCATGCGCAAAAGAACGACACAGACGGGGTTGCCAGGTTAACCGCGAAATCCACTCAACTTCTTCTCAAAACTAGTCCAATCGCGTTCAAACAACAACAAAACGTTCTGAGGGGCCAAATATCACGTTAGTGTGGTCGCTTCCACTACAAATAACACAATTATGTAGAAAAATCCCGGAAGTGAACGGGATAGAGCTGCGCGATTCTGGATTAAAAAATTTTTTTTTGGTTTCAAACAAGACGATTCTGATTATACAACCAAACAAAATAACATGTAAATTACTACAGGTTCTGACAAAATATAAATCGATGGAAAATGTTTGAATGGATTATTTTATTTTATTTTTTTTTTTTTTAAATGGTTTTGAGTGAATTCAATAATGATTCATTAATAAATTTCATTGAGTGTTTTTGAATGAATGATTCAATAACAAAAAAAAAGTCACTTGTCGCCACCTAGTGTAATAAGATAACTGATACAACCGTTATTTGACGCGCCAAATTCGTTTCAAAAGGTATTTTGCTCTATTTTGATAGCTTTCGTTGACATCGGTGTTTCTCTAAATTAAAACATCCCAGTACTCCTGTGATAATTTGAATATTTATAACACAGAAATAACTAATGTGTGGTTCAAAAACATCTCAAGCAGAACGAACTCATTTGAATATTCTGGACGGTTTGAAAGACGCGGGAGAATTGTTGTCGTTGATAAAATGAGATCACGTGGGTGCTTGAATCGAGGTCGCGATCTTTTTAGGATTAATCGTAATTAAAGTAAGCGATTACGTGTTTATTTCTACTGAATCTGATTTAGTAGCATATATGGAACAAATCGGAATTGAAAAGATCAGATTTCATGTGGTTTGTGCTGTAATAAGAGGGCAAAAAAAAAAAAATTGTGAACGTAACCTGACACAAGAAATACAAAACCTGCACTGACTGACAGAAAACAAGTCGAGAAAAATTGAATTAAATATTAAGTGATAATACAGTGTGACGAGAGATTCGCCAGCGATGTTAAAGGCGGGTCATTTTGACCCGAAACATTTAATAAGGAAACATTTAATAAACACATCTGCGATGCTTAAAAACCAAAACTGTGATTCAAAAAGCACAACTTTTAACTGGCGTTCAGATTTTCCACTGTATTCAAGTCACATTTGTACACTCAAAGAGTTCACACACAAAATAGAGTCTTCTAGGAGCAACAAGATTTAGAAAAATACAAAAACAAACTACAAGGAGTAAACAACAACAACCTCTAAAACCACCAAACACAATCGTAGGATTCAAACTAAGTCTTTCACTCATGTTCGGTAGATCACAGCAGAGAATCGAGGAAGATGATGAACTTGGACCATTTATGATATCCAAAAAAAAAAAACATGTGGAAAACAAAGGGAACACGGTTCAGAACAAAATTCAACGACTCATCCTGAAATGTGTTCGGGTCAGTGAGTGTCAGCCGAATCTGATGTTTGTTGCGCTGACCATCTTGGACTAAAGGCCCATTCACAATAACTTAAGTTTTAATAATCGTTCTAACTCTAAGAGAATAGCGGAGTCAACACCACAATTATCACGACACATTGACAGCCAATCAGAATCCATCCTGTGGAAGCCCACTCCCACCACACTAGAAAAAAAGTCAAAAATATGACATAAATAATTACGACTGTGAATTATGAGATAGTCAAAATTGACAAAAAGTTGAAACTATGACATGCCAAGTCAAAATTATGAGATGGAATGTCAAACGCATGACATAAAAAGTTAGTCAATTCTTAGAAGTCAAAATAATGACGTACCAAGTCGTAATTATGAGATAAGAAAAAACCCTGAAATTATGACTTACTAAGTCAAAATTATGAGATGGAAAGTCACACTTATGAACTAAAAAATTGAAATTATGACAGTAAGTCTATAGAGATGTCAAAATGATGACATAGCAAGTTACAATTCTGATATAAAATTGAAATATTGTCAAAAATGACAAAAAGTTTAAATGATGACATACCTTGTCATAATTATGAGATGAACTCAAACTTGTGTTATAAAAATTATGACAAAGTAAATCATAACTGATATCGAGAGTCTCAATTATTACTTAAAAATCATGACATAGAAAGTCTCGAGTCAAAATTGACAAAAAACAATTAATTATGACGTACCAAGAGATAGTAGAAATTGAGAAAGTTGAAATTATGACATACCAGGTCAAATTTATGAGATTGAATGTCAAACGCATGACATAAAAAGTTGAAATTTTGACAGCAAGTCGATTCTTAGAAGTCAAAATAATGATTACCAGTCATATAATATGAGATAAACAGTCTAAATTATTTAAAAAATCATGACATACCAAGTCATTATTCTGAGATGGAAAGTCACACTTATGAACTAAAAAGTTGAAATTATGACAGTAAGTCAATAGAGATGTCAAAATTATGACATAGCAAGTCATAATTATGAGATGAAGTCAAACTTGAGTTATAAAAAGTGGAAATTATGACATAGTAAATCATAACTGATATTGAGAGTCTCAATTATTACTTAAAAGTCATGACATAGAAAGTCTCGAGTCAAAATTGACAAAAAAATATAATTATGACATGCCAAGTCATAATTATGAGATAGTAGAAATTGACATAAAGTTGAAACTAAAAGATAAAAAGCTGAAACTAAGTCATGACTTATGATGTTTTATGTCAGTTTCGACTAGTATGTCATTATGAGTTTTTAAGTAATGATTTAGACTTTCATCTTAAAATTATGACTTTTTATGTGGCAGAAATGGACTTCCATACTATTCTGCTTTAAAGAGCTCGAGCATTTCAAGTGGCAGAGCGCTTATAATAAACAGAACGTTACGGTGCGTTACTGTGGACACTAATATAGTTGTGGTTCTGGTTCTGAAGAGCCTGAAGCTCACACGAGCTGGAAAACGACATGGCTGAAGGGAGGAAGGAGGAGACGTCTCATACAGATAATGGCGGAATGAAGCGTGAAGACGTGTTTACGGGAGCACCACACGAGTAGAAAAGAGAGAATGCTGCTCTGTCACGACAGGACCACGTGTGAACGACAGACGGAGCCTCCGCAGGAGTGTGACGACACAATCACACCATGTACAGAAAATGCTTTAGTGATACAGGTGCAGAATTACACAAAGGTAAAGGTGCTGATGCCACTGTGGAAACGGTCTGTTTCAGGGAAGCTTACTTTCACCATGGAATAAAAATATAAAAAGCTAGTTAAGACAATTTTTTTTCAGAAATTCTCAGTTTATATCTCAAAATTCTGACTTTTCTCTCAGAATTCTGAATTTACATCTGGAAATTCTGACTTTTTTTCTCAAAATTCTAAATTTACATCAGGAAATTCTGACTTTTTTTTCTCAAAATTCTAAATTTACATCAGGAAATTCTGACTTTTTTTCTCAAAATTCTAAATTTACATCAGGAAATTCTGACTTTTTTTCTCAAAATTCTAAATTTACATCAGGAAATTCTGACTTTTTTTCTCAAAATTCTAAATTTACATCAGGAAATTCTGACTTTTTTTTCTCAAAATTCTAAATTTACATCAGGAAATTCTGACTTTTTTTTCTCAAAATTCTAAATTTACATCAGGAAATTCTGACTTTTTTTTTCTCAAAATTCTAAATTTACATCAGGAAATTCTGACTTTTTTTTCTCAAAATTCTAAATTTACATCAGGAAATTGACTATTTCCTCAAAATTCTAAATTTACACCTGGCAATTCTGACTTTTTCCTTGGAATTCTGAATGTAATTCCCGCAATTCAGATTTTTTCTAGGAATTCTGAATTTATATCTCATAATTATGACTTTTTTCCCATAATTCTGATTTTGTATCTCACAATTCAGATTTTTTCTTGGAATTCTGAATTTACATTTCGCAATTCAAATTTTTTTTCTTAGAATAATGAGATGTAAATTCAGAATTGTACTTTTTTCCGGAATTTTGAGTTTAAATCTCGCAATTCTGACTTTTGTTTAATATCATTTTAGTTGACATCATTCTCAGAATAAAATTAATTTGAGAAAAAAGTCTGAATTGTGAAATATAACCTCAGAATTCCTAGAAAAATGTCATCACTGCGAGATAAAAAGTCGCAATTACCTCTTTTCCATTTTTATTCCATGGCCGAAACAAGCTTCCATACTGCTTCCTTTATCCAGCGAGAGAGAGCGTCCAATAACAGACAAGCATTTATTACTGATTCGATTGTAGTCTTAATCATGTGAGTGGACATGATTGAGCTTCATCTGACTGGCTGCAGGAAGCCAATAGTGTGTTTGCTGGACTCGGTTCCCTTACTTGATCCAGAAACGAGTTCATTATTAAAAAATATATATATAAATATATATTTTTATAGCGCGTCAATTACAGAAATAACCAATTTGAGCCTGATTAAAAGCTCATGTGCGATTGACTGACAGACATCTGGAGTTCTTCATTGCACCGCGGCGGCCTGAGTTTGTGTGTTTCAGCTCTTGAGCTTCACAGGAAGCTGCTGGTCAGTTACTGTACGCTGCAAGTCTCTGCACTGGACTCATCGCCCACTTCGTCCTGAGGGTTCGTGTCCTGCTCATCCGGAGGAAATAAACTCTGTCTGAGTCCCGTCAGCAGATCTCGGCCGTCGCTGGGCGGAAGGTTCCCGAGATAGTACTGAGGCGCCAGCTCCACCAACCTACAACACACACGTTTCAAGCTTGGAGATGAACCAGCTCACACCACTTAAAGTCCAGCCGGGATTTGATATGACCATACTCACATCTGAGGGTGAATCTCAGATACGATGCAGATGCAGTTGTCATGCGAGATGGTGAAGTCGTGGTAAAGCACCCAGCTGGGTGGGTCGGGCCGCGGCCGGCGGCAGCGGTACGATGAGAACGGGTGGAGGTGAGCCACGTGCCGGTGTGTGAGCAGCAGATAGTTCCCTGAGCCGTCGACGTCATGAGCCACCTGAAGATCCAACACACAGAGGACATAAAACGAATCATGTAAAGCTAATGCTGAGACTGACCAATCAGAATCCACCATTACAGATGTAAAAGCAACACTGCTCATGTCTGTACAGGTAAAACCTTTCCACATCATTTGCATCAACCACCTGCGTCCTGTGCGCCGAATTCTGGGATCACGGACTGAAATTAAACCGCTTCAATTTGGCTGTGCAAACTAATTCCTGTGGTTAATGTTGGCTGGCTAACACACATTTGTGTAAAGATACAGACACAAACTAAAAATATTCTGTTATTTGTAAAAAGTTTTATAGTTTGATTTCCATGCCTTTCTTTGCAATGCAAATCAAATGCATTATAGGTTTATAATAATAGTAATAATAATAATAATAATAATAAATAAATGTCTTTGGGTTTACTTTAATGATTTTCATTGCAATGCTAATTTAAAAGATTATGAAATTTTAATAATAATAATAATATAACAACAACTAGATAAAAAAAAAGTTTGACAAGACAAACTTTGATGTTGACTTGAAAAAGCTTAAAGTTTGAATGTTTTCAGTATGAAGTAGTTTGAACATGTTTTAACATGCTAGCATGACCCCTAGCATGTTTTAGCATGTGTCCAGCATTAATTAACACATTGCTTGCATGTTTTAACACACTGCTAGCATGAATTAACATCTTTTAACATGTTGCTAGCATGATTTAGCATGCTGTTAACATGTTGTAACGTAATGCTAACATGGATTAGTACGTTTTGGCATGTTTCCAGCATTAATTAACACATTGCTTGCATGTTTTAACACACTGCTAGCATGAATTAGCATGTATTAGCACACGGCTAGCATGATTTAGCATTATTTAACAAGTTTTAACATGTTGCTAACATTATTTATCTTGCAAACAATGTAACACATTGCTAGCATTAGTTATGTTTTAACATTGTGAACATGAATTATGTTTCTAGCGTGATTTAACGTGGATTAACTAGCATGTTTTAGCACATTGCTAGCATGAATTAGCATGCATTGCATTTTCTAAGGCAGTTGCTAGGCTTTGCTAGTGATAAGATACTTGGCGGATGAAGCTTAAATGTTCTTATTAGGGTTATTGTATAAAAAATTTGACTTCCTCAATGAAAGTCAATGGGATTTTTTGTAGTTTTGATCATCCATTAAATGAAAACCGTATGTCGGATCAGTTTAAAAAGATATAGCACACAACTGAAGGTCTGACCCGAGTTTGGTGGTTCTAGAAATGATAGTCTCAGAAGAAAAGTTTAAATAGCATTTCAGTATGTTGGCACTCTCAATAATACTGAAGACCAGTTTTTGGAACGAGGAACCCTGCTCTAGAATGTCTGTCAGCCAATCAGAATCCAGCATTCTAGAGCTTTACTTTATTAACCGGCTCCCTGTGAGCGTGTGCGTTTACCTTCAGGAAGAAGCCCGATATCAGAGCTCTCTTTATATTGGTGCTGTTGTCCTGGCAACCGAAGGCGGGAGGAGAGACGGGCAACTCGATTCGCTGCATCACCTCCAGTAGCTCCGCCCTTATCACCACAGCCAATCGTAACGCAGAGGCGTTCAGGAAGTTTGTCCTGCACCAGACCTCATCTTCATTATCTGAGGAGACGCCGAAACATCAGTTTCTAGTGACCAAAGTGTGATGCATTAGTGTGGAGATGTCACTCACGCTGCAGATATGCGTTATAGACGTTGATGAGGGTCATGTGATCTCCCTCCGGATGCAGCAGGGGCCGTCTGTGCGTCGCGGCCGCCTCCTCTTTATTCACCGGAGGCGTGACGAAGCACGCCGGAGCTGGAAGTCATCAAACACAAACGTCTCATCTTACTGAAGGCTTTCGTGTCTGCAGGAGACATTCGTCTGTATACAGTACCGGTCAGCATGGCAGCGATGGTCAGGAGCTCGTTGACGCAGTCGAACTCGCAGGACGCGATCAGAGCTTTGGCCAGCGGCGGCTCCAGCGGGAGTTCAGACATGATGATTCCCACCTCCGACAGATTCCCGTCGTCATCGAGAGCCGCCAGGTAGTCCAGATCCTCCAGGGCCTGCATCAGCGCCTCAGGAGCTGCACACACACACACATGAGCTTTTTCTCAAAACGCAGCGGCTTCCATGGAAGAACTCTAGTCGGAAATCTGACCTGGCCGGTCCAGAAACTTGCACTGGCCCATGTCTGCGATGTCCAGCCTCTTGAGGAGCAGCACCAGGTGGCTGAGGTTGGCTTCGGCTACCGCTGGACAGCGAGCCGTGGGCATCTCCTCCTCGTACATCAGCTGAGAGTACAGCCGAAAACACACACCTGCCAACACAAAACAGCCCCCATCCTTCAGAGAACTCATACGGGTCGGAATCAACTCCGGCGCTCATTCTGACTTCGATTTAGTCATATTTTAGAGACAAATGAAAGAATCAGTGCTTGACGTTCGTCTAACAGTAGTATTCAGGTACGAAATACAACCAACAGAAGTAAGTATTACAGGGAACTCTGGGTATTAAGACTTATATGGCTTAATTTAACGTAAATGATGTCTCTTACTGAAACCCCATGAATTTTAAAAATCCATGACGTATTTTAGACAATTTTGTTGAGGTGCACAGCGCATTCTACGTCGATGACGTCCAATGGTGGCACTCGGTCAGCTACTGTATACGACGTGCAGCTTTTGCTTGTCATTTTCAGTCAACTGGAAACAAGAGAAGCGCAGTAAGTCTTTACTAGCAATAAGAAAAGAACAGAATGGGAAGAATATGGACGAATAAAAACGTCCTAAAGATCAAAGAACACTAATTTGTTAATAATCAGTGTCTGGAATTTTTGGATCAAGGATTCGGCCTCTAAGCCCCGCCTTTCTGAGAGCCTGCTCTGCTCTGATTGGTCAGATGGCCCAGTCTGATTAGCATATCTCAGCTCTTGATGCACAGTGATACGAACAGTAACAGTTTTACTGCATCAATCTCTTTGGCGGCAGAAAACGGCGTCTTCTCGACATGAACAACCAAAACTCTTCCAGTCTCAGATACAAATGCAGTGTTTGAGGGCGGGGCAAAGAAGACAACAGGCGGGCATTATGCAAATCAGTTACATTGTCGCGTAGATATGTAACAGTGAGACTGAAATGACTGACGACTCGTTTCAGTTCAGAATCTTTTAGGAGACTGAATTGTTGAATTGAAACATAATGTTCAAAAAAATAACGTGTGGGTTTACCCACCGGGCAGTTTGCCGTTGACCCTCTGGGCTCGCGTGTCGGCCTGCTGTTTGCTGATGGGCTGCAGAAGCTGTGAATCCGCGCGGATCTGCGGGTTGTAGATCTGTGGAGGAACGGCAGGGTGAACAACACTGATCCTCGTGCGTCAGAACCCACACAAACCCCGATCTCCGCAGACTCACGGTCTTCAGCTGGACGCCGGTGTCGATGACGTAGCGGATGTTGCGGAGGGAGAACGACGCCTCTCCTAAGACGTCGGTGAGGACCACCCTGCGCCGGTGGGCCGGAGCCTCCTGCTCGTCCCGCTGCGCGTCCTCGACGCTCTCGGCGTCGTACAGCTCCTGTGACGCGCCTCCGACGGCGGCGTGCAGCGAGATCACGCGCAGAGCCGACAGGTGAGCGCTCAGAGACACACACTCCTTCTCCAGCGCCGCACGACACTCCTGGATCTCCTGACAAACACAGCAAAAATCCTGGTCAAATGTACATACTCACGCATGTATTTAAAGTCCCCATGAAATCAAAATGTACGTTTTTTAGTACTAGCTTTACTGTTACCTATAAGCTAGTGTGCACCAAAACAATGACAAAATTCACATTTAGAAGTCATAAGCATTCAGTGTTAACGCGTAACAAGTAACACGAGTTCAGTAATCCGATTACTTTTTTCAAGTAACCAGCAAGGTAATGGATTACTTTTACATTAACAACAATCTGAGTTACTTCTTCAAACAAGTAACGCAAGTTACTTTGTTTTCCCATTTATGGACTGATATACGGAGCTGTTCACGTCCTCGGACTGGGAATTATGCGTGCGTTACTGTAACTATGAGATTCTGGCTCATAAAAAGCGTTAAACTCATATAATTATAGTTTGTAACCTGGGAATTTCTTGAATTTTCATATTCTGCATGTATAGTGCACTACATAGGGGATAGGGTACTAATCAGACGGTGTAAATATGCTTTCCACTGAGGAGAATGATGTCTGGTTAGTGTCACGTGATAGAGTTGCCACCAAACATATCGGACATACTGCATTTTAAAGCGATATGGAGGAGATTAGGAGGAAATTGCATCTTTATCAAGCTCAACGGCTCTGGCCTGAGCTGCGATATAAATTAAATGCTATTGGCTACTTTAAAAAAAGGGGAGGAGCTGTTCAATATGTCCCGCCCTATCTTCCCGTTTCAGAGGAAATTACGTGAACACATTGAATAATGCTGCGCGTTTCAAAACACTTCAGTCGGCATTTAAATATAATTTAAATGTTCATTTAACCCGTTAACTCGATCTCAAATATGAGGATTTGATAAGATTGATCTTTTAATTTCTACTTTGAGTGGTGTGAATAATTTTGCTCGGCCGACCTTGTGAATAATAAATGCCTTTTGCTTTAGGACGTTAACTTTTCAGCGGCAAATCCATCTTCGAACACGTTCTTCACAGCGAATCTCACTGAATGAGGTCAGTTTGCTCAAGGGACTGAAGGAGGGAGTGACGCTGTTGACAAAAGGCGAGTCCATGTTTGTGTGTGACTGAAATAAGGAGATCAGTGTGCTGAGATGACTGAGATGTCAGAGAACTGATATATATATATATATATATATATATATATATATATATATATAATTTAAAAAAAAAGGAAAAATAAATAAAACTTTAAAGAGAACCTATTGTGCTTTTTATCTCATTTTAGTGTGTGATGTTGCTGTTTGAGCGTGAAAAAGCTCTGCAAAATTACAATATTCCTCATTTAAATAATTCATACACAGAATAAAGGGGCGGGGCCTGGTTGAGTGAGTTAGTGGTAGTGTGTTGAAACTGGTGGTTATGGTAAGGGGCGGGGCATTTCCCAAACACCAATCACAACACACTGATCCAGCCGACCAATCAGAGCACAGAAGGAGGAGCTTCATAGAGACAGGAACTAAACAGAGCGGTACTGACAGACTGGGAAGAGAGGAGCTGCAACAATGAGGAAAAAATCAACATTCAAGCATGAAAACCTGAACCAAAAAACAACATCAAGGCATAATACGCTCTTGTTTTGAACCTACGAATACCTCATACTTCCTTTTAGCCCTTTTTGGACTCTCAGCAGATCCTCTTACTGACTTGGTAAAATGAGACACACCTGCACACTGGGGAGGAACACTAGTATGTCTCCTTCCTCTCCTCTGCGGTGCAGATCCAGGATCATGTGACAGGAAGCGGTGGCCAGGTCGCGTCCCGTCGGCGGGTCCCGGTACAGAATCTCTGAGGCGGGGGTTTGCGAGGGAACGCTGAGGTGAGGGACGCTCTCTCCCAGGAAGCTGGCGAAGGTTTGCGCGGTGGCGGGCGCCGTGAGCACCAGCACCCGGAGGTCGCGCCGCTGCTGGCACACGTCGCGCAGCAGCCCCAGCAGGACGTCCGTGGCCACCGTGCGCTCCTGAGCCTCGTCGATGACCAGAACCCCGTACTGCCGCAGCAGAGGGTCTGACATCATTTCCTCCAGCAAGAGCGAGTCCGTCACGAACCTGCAGAGAGCAGATTTCCAGTACAAGCATTACTACGTGATTAAGACGGAGCGTGAGCAGCAGCTGAGAGCGGCCTCGTACCGCAGTATGGTGTCCGGGGTGCAGCCGTCCTCGTGCGGGACCCTGTAGCCCACTTCTAACCCCAGACTCAAGTCCATCTCATCGGCCACTCGGAGCGCCAGACTGCAGGCGGCCGCCGCGTACGGCTGACAACAACACACCAGACCCTGAGAGAACTCGTGTGACAGAGCGTACTCCACACACCACTGAGGAACCTACACACACACACACACACACCAGAGAAAGAGGCACGTTAGAGGACAGGACACAATATTATACAACCGGATAAAATGGAACAGAATAGAATAGAATAGAACACAAAAGAACAGAGTATGATCGAATCAAACAAAATAAAACAGTAGAATAGAATACAATACAACAGGACAGGCGAGAATAGGAGAATAGAACGGAACAGAATGGAATCGAATAAAACCATAGAATTGAAAAAAAAAAAAGAATGGGACCAAATAAACATGGAGGGGAGAATATAACAATAGAACGGAATGGAACAAAACATATTAAACAATAGAATAGAATAGAATGTGAATTCTAGACTAGAACGTGACGGAGTAGATCAGAACGGGATGTAACAGAACAGATTAACAATAAAAGAACATGTAGAATATAATAGAATGGGACAGAACAGAACACAAAAGAACAGAGTATGATGAATTGAACAAAATAAAACAACAGAATAGAATGGAACAGAACAGATTAAATAGAACAGAACAATAGCATAGAATGGGGCAGAGCAGAAAAAACCCCATAACAAAATAGATAAAAATAAAATAGAACAGAATGGAATAGAACAGAACCGATTAAAAAGAATAGAATAAAACAATGGAATAGAATGTGAATTTTAGAATAAAATGTGACAGATAGGAGGGAACAGGACAGATTAAAAGGAATAGATTAGAATGGGACAGAACAGAGTATGACCAAATTGAACAAAATAAAACGCAACAGAACTGAATAGAATGGAACAGAACAGAACATAATACAACAAAACAGGGCAGAGTAGGACAGGACAAATAATAGAATGGAACAGAATAGAATAGAATAGAATGAGATGGAACAGATCAGATTAAAAAACACAATAGAATAGAATGTGAAAGAACAGAATAGAACAGAGTGGGATGGAACAGAACAGATTAAATAGAATAGAGAAGGACAAAATGGAAAAGAACATAACGATAGAATAGAACAAAATAAAACAGAACAGGACAAATAATAGAATGGAACAGAATAGAATAGAATGTGAAAGAACAGAATAGAACAGAGCGGGATGGAACAGAACAAATTAAATAGAATAGAATAGAGAAGGACAAAATGCAAAAGAATAGAACAATAGAATAGAACAAAATAAAATACAACAGAACAGGACAAATAATAGAATGGAACACAATAGAATAGAATGTGAAAGAACAGAATAGAACAGAGCGGGATGGAACAGAACAAATTAAATAGAATAGAATAGAGAAGGACAAAATGCAAAAGAATAGAACAATAGAATAGAACAAAATAAAATACAACAGAACAGGACAAATAATAGAATGGAACACAATAGAATAGAATGTGAAAGAACAGAATAGAAGAGAGCGGGATGGAACAGAACAAATTAAATAGAATAGAATAGAGAAGGACAAAATGCAAAAGAATAGAACAATAGAATAGAACAAAATAAAATACAACAGAACAGGACAAATAATAGAATGGAACACAATAGAATAGAATGTGAAAGAACAGAATAGAAGAGAGCGGGATGGAACAGAACAAATTAAATAGAATAGAATAGAGAAGGACAAAATGCAAAAGAATAGAACAATAGGATAGAACAAAATAAAATACAACAGAACAGGACAAATAATAAGAATGGAACAGAATAGGATGGAACAGAACAGAACACAATAGAATACGACTCAATTCTACAGGAATCAAACCTGCAGACTTCAGGGAATGTTCTGGGATAACATCCACGTTAATACGCTCTTTGGTAACACCCGTGACGCACTGTCCATCCCCACACCAGAGTCGTGCGGACAGTAAACACTCACGGTGGACGTGTACGGGTCAGGTGTACTCGAGGGTTTTCCAACAGAAACATGCAGCCTCCATAAATATTCTTCCTTCCAAAATATTTGTTATTTGAGCTGAAAACAGTGTGCCGATTTCCATCACTTTGTGAAAACTACGATACATTATCAGGATTCTTTCATGAACAGAAAGTTCAAAAGAACAGCATTATTTTGACACAGGAATCTGTTGTATCATTATAAATGTCTTTATTGTGACTTCCTGCGAATGTAACTGATGCATATGAACAGTGCTTTATGGAGAGAGAGGAAGCAGCGTCTGTGTCCTTCAAATTTTATTATAAGTAACGGTGTTATAAAAACAATAAAAATATTTTGCTTTATTGCACTCCACACTGTGCCTAACAGCAACCTTTAGCCGGGACTACAATGTCTTGTCGCTTAACTACCTCGTTTTCTTTGCTGTTAGAGACTGACGGACAAGATATTTTTCAGTGGTGATAAACATCATGACACAGATGCCATCCATTTACCTTAACATGAACCTCCTGATGAATCAGCAGAGTTGGGGAGTAACGAAATACAAGTAACTCAAAATTTGAGTGACTGTGTTTCATTTTAAATGGGTGGTAATCAGATTACAGTTCCATCTGAAAAGTGTTTTAGATTACCAAAGTGATTACTTTGAGTTTTAATGTCATTTAAACAGCGATTGGTGATTCTCTGACTCTGACCGTCTGAAAAAGACGAGTTCAGTTTCATGTTTTCCACTGTTTTCATGTTTTGAGAGTCATTGTATAATTCACTCGTCACTGCAACTTTTTCTCACTATTTTTTTTTCCATCTCAATTGTGAGTTTGTGTTTCACAATTCTGACTTCTTTTTCTCAGAATTGTGAGATTTAAACTCACAATTGCAAGTTATAAAGTCAGAATTGAGAGATATGAACTTGCAATACTGACTTTTTTTCTTACAATTGTTTATATCTCATAATTCTGACTTTTCTCAATATTGTGAGTTTATATCTCATAATTCTGACTTTTATAACTCACAATTGCAACTTTATATCACACAATTCTGAGGGAAAAAGTCAGAATTGTGAGATAAAAACTCTCAATGATCTTTTTTGTGTTTGTTTCACACTTATTAGTATTCCAAAGTATTCTAAAGTATTTAGATGAAGTGACTAAACTTGAGTAATGTAACGAAATACGTTACAAATGACTTTTTAAAGCCTGTATTTTGTAATCTGTAGTGAAACACATTTTAAAAGTAACCCACCCAGCCCTGTGAATCAGTGATGATTTTTTCAGTCACTAATAGTTGGACTGAACTGGTATCTCAACAATGGCATTAGAGATTAATAACTTCAACAATAAACTTTGAAATGAAACTGTAACTATCACATTTAGAAGATGCAGGTTGAACGTCACATTACACCTAGGAACTATCAGCAGATCATGAGCAGCGAGTGTTTGTGTGCTCCACCTGTGTGCTCTTCCCCGTTCCTCCGTCTGCGCTCAGGACGATCATACTGTGCGACTCCATGTGCTCCAGCAGACTGAACTTCAGACTCCACACGGGCAGCTGCTTCCTCTCCTCCAGCAGACTGTAGTAGCGGGAGGAAAACGGCAGCCCGTCGTAGGGGTTCACCTCCAGATCGGCCAGATCATCATCTGCTCTCTCACCGTCCTCCTCCAGGTCTCCAGACAGCAGAGACGATATGGAGAGATTGTCCAGACCTGAGAGCGCAGGAGAAGGTTTCGGGACAGCCGTGGAGGACATGCTGAACGTGAACGGGCTGCTGACAGAGCCCTGAGGTACCCCGCAAATGAAAATTACCTACACGGAAGAAATCAACAGGAGCTTGATTTGATATCATGCATCCAAGCAAACATTTAAGATTTGGTGGGACTAAAATATAAACGCTTAAGTATAGAACGCTTAAGATAATCAAACACTAATATGAATGTGTTTGGGTTCAATACGCCACTAAATCAACGACAAGCTGGTTGTACATTTATTACATCTTTTTGTGAATATAATGAACAATGATTCTGCTGAAGCAAAAACAGTTTTTGTTCCAGGCAAATACAAAAGATGTTTATATCGCAAGCCAAAATGATTTGAATGGTTAAAAAACAATTTTACTCGTCCAATTATGAGAGTAACACTTTACAGAGATGCATGATTTTTTTCTGTTAACAATTGAGATTGCTATTTAAAATGCAATTTATAAACAATTCCAGGTTTGCGGTCCTTGTTTGTAATAATAATTATTGTTATTAATTGTTATTAAGGGTCAAGCCGGAAGGGGCGGAGACCCCTATTGAAATCTTTAAATTTCTTATTATTATTCTTCCGCTCGAGTCTTAGAACCTTATGGTAAAAAGTTATGAAATTTGCCTGCGCCACAGATACTGTTGCAATGTTTCATTGTAAAAAAAAAAAAAAAAAAATCAAGTATTTAAGAAAAATATAATACAATTACAATACTAATATTTATGGCAGTCTTAATTTCTAAACATTAAACCATCAAATTTTCACTGAAAACACCAGATATGAGCTGCTTGCGTGTAAATAAAAACAGTGCTGCGCTTCACTCTGAAACACGCGCACACATTTAAAGTCGCCATTTGATAAGCGCGCCAAGCCATATCACGACTCCGGTTTTATTTAGATGAACCCTGACACTTTATCCCTGGATATGCACAATTTCTTTCAGACAAAGGAACAGCTGATCTACTCTATCTCAAGCTGAAGCTCTCAGTAATTCTACACATGTCAGGAATCCAGCACAAGTCCTCAAGCAACTCAAACAAATGCTCTGCAAAACACAGGGTTCAGTGCATTATGTAAAGGACACTATGAAGCAAAACACTATCCCGTATCCCTCAGTATTACGTAAACGACTCACTATCACTCTTTTTTACTATCATAGCTGCTTCTTACACAATAGGAGAGCCGTCTCAGGTTAGAAAGACGGTCTCTGATAACACATGCAGAAGAATAGAATTAGAATGAACTGTAAACTACAACACAAGATGTGTGATGTGATGTTTAAATGATGCATTTGCTTAACTTTTGGGAGGAACTGACCAAACTAGATGATGTAGATGAAATATAACGACTGATTTCTGTTCTATATTTTAATATCTCACAATTTGGACTTTTGTCATATTTTAATCCGTAGCATAAACAAGCTTCCATAGGTTTCTGTGTGAGTGATATTGAGGTCAGATTAAAGCTTATTGCATACAAAATCAACACTAAGCTTAAACATATAAGTGCTGTCCATTATTTACATAGACTTGGTTTTATTTGTATTTATGTCAATATAATATATGTAATGTATGTAATATAAAAGGACTGACGTTTGTTTTTGAATCGAAAACAACCATGATAAACATTGTGATGGCATTATGACTAACTGATAAATTATATTAAATGCAATAATGAAATGTTTTACATGAAAAATTCACACGCGTTTCCTTTAAATCTGTATAATGACCGTGTATCAGCTGACTGTCAGAGATCAGACAACAACACGCCGAATAAACAGGAGAATACGTACAAAAACAAAGCAAAACAGATTTACCTGAAGCACATTTTCACCTCAAACCTAACCCGACGAGAAATAAAACGACATAACTGAGAGGAAAAAACGCGTTAAAGTACATCCATCAATACTCGCGATGACGAAAATCGTATGATGTCCTCCTGAGAATAATGAGAATGTAAACGAAATGCTTTAAAAATCAATCCGTGACTGTTTAAATGAATATTACGACATCATTCATGACTGTTGACGGTATTTCATAGCCAGAGAGCGAAACTCCGCCGCCATGATGAAGCTCCACCGCGACTCACCTCACGGGCCGCGTCCCAAATTCTTCCCGCCTTCTGCCTAGAAAGCCCGCCATTGCGACATGTTCACTACTGACGCTCTGCACTACGTAGGGAACTCAAGAGGTGTCGACACAGAGCCTCAGGTGGAGCTGAAACCTGAACCAGATAGTAGAGAAGAGAAAGGGTGGAGACCGACAACTAAATCGCCTAAATGAATGAATGTTCAATAAAGAAACAACTTTTAAATAAATAAATAATGTATGATTATGAATTAGGAGGCAAGAAATTGACGTTCAGTATCAAAGCTGAGGTAGCGATGTCCCCAAAATATTGATCACAGTCCCAAATAACTCATACTACTTGTCAGAAGCTGATATGTTGGACCCTAAAGGTCAAGAGTTACTAAAATTACACCATGTGTCTAATCAGACCATTTTCCCGCAGGTCCAGAGACAGCTTATTGGCACATAAAAAAATAATGAAACACAGTAAGACAACTCCTATAGGAGATGAATTTAATTAGCATTAGCAAAAAGTGTCTGGTGTATTAATATAAAGACACATTGACCCATTGACTCACTGACACTTATATGACCAAAAATGTAAAAGCAGCATGTGACTTTCCATCAGCAGCTGCCTACGTCTACCCGAGGTAATAATTCTATAATTCGATTAAATTCACGGGATAATGTGACCTATTAAAGGTTAATCAGAGATAAATGATTGGAAAGCGGAGGGGACGTGTTAAATGTGACAATTCTTTCATTAGCGCGTGACTCTACGGACTAATCGCTTCAGCGCTCATTATTCCCTTGATTCAAGCGACTCATTAGGCTCCCGCAAGTCACATATGAACACTGCAGAATGTCATGTATTCGAGAACATTATTGTCAGTTCTCTCTTAAGTTCCTATTTTGATTTGCAGAACTTAAAATAAAATATGGTTCTCACAAGCTTCTATGCCACAAAAGTCTTTTTGAACTCAACAATCATCGGTCATTTTGATTGACACAGTTGTTTAGATGCCTGGAGACACACTTAAGGGTGTTTCGCATGAACAGCAGAGGGCCAAGGACGGAGCCCTGGGGTACCCCTGTGTCCGAACTGAGAGAGAACGAGCTTTGATCATGGATTTTAAACTGGTGTTGTTTGGTTGGTGTTTTAATGCCATGCCAGCATCCTTGGCTATTTTCATGGTGAGTAACAAGTTACTTATGAACACTGCAGAATGTCATGTATTCGAGAACATCATTGTCAGTTGTCTCTTAAGTTCCTATTGTCATTTGCAGAACTTCAAATAAAATATGGTTGTCACAAGCTTGTATGCCACAAAAGTCTTTTTGAACTAACAATCATTGGCCATTTTGATTGACACAGTTGTTTAGATGCTCGGAGACACACTTAAGGGTGTTTCGCATGAACAGCAGAGGGCCAAGGACGGAGCCCTGGGGTACCCCTGTGCCCGAACTGAGAGAGAACGAGCTTTGATCATGGATTTTAGAAACTGGTGTTGTTTGGTTGGTGTTTTAATGCCATGCCAGCATCCTTGGCTATTTTCATGGTGAGTAACAAGTTATAAAAGACGCCCAAGAAGTGCTGACGAGTTAGTCAACAGATCAAAGATTCAAAGTATATGCCTTAAAAAGGAGTGGTTTAATACAAGTAAAAGCATGCAGTTCCATTATCACCAATGCAGTAAGTCAAAGAACAACACTTAAAAATTCTACGGTTCTAAGATGCCATTTAACATCCAAGTAACCTTTCCATTGAACTTTGCATCATTGCCAAAAACTTTCGTTTTTACGAATGAAGTTACCAAAAGCTCTGCAATAAATGTTCTTGTGTTAATTCACAGCTGCCATTCAACCGTCTCACAGCTTATGCCTGATCACGGGCCCCTAATGACACACATCCCTGTTAGTGGACAACGTAGTGACCGGTCCATCAGGTCACATCATTAACATTTAGATAGTTAAGGCTCCTTGATTGTCGCTAACAGGTAATAATGTGATAATATCACGAAGCAAAGAGAGCAAGGAGGTATAAAAAGAGTCTCTTCACACCGCACAAATGAACATTGTTGCTCAAAAGCTGAATCTCTTCACCAGCGGTCCATTTCAGCCTTGGTAAAGTAAGTACTGCGTAAGTACTTCAATTACAGTATTGATATATTTACTGTTGTGTTGTATTATTATTGGGTTTCTGGCACAGATATGTCTGGAGGTCTACTGTCAGTGGTTTGTCTGCTGTGTCTGTTGTCCGTTTGCTCGGCTTGTTACATCTCTAACTGTCCCATCGGTGGCAAACGGGCCGTACAGGATTGGCCATCTCGACAGGTGTGTTCATTCATTTCCTTAAGGCAAACTGAACGATGAAGACATGCTTATTCATATTTAACGTCCTCGTCCTCTGTAGTGCATGTCATGCGGTCCTGGCGATCGTGGTCGGTGTTTTGGTCCCAGTATCTGCTGTGGTGAAGGTATCGGCTGTTTGGTAGGCTCGCCAGAAACGCTCCGATGTCTGGAGGAAGATTTTCTGCCTACTCCATGTGAGGCGGTCGGAAAAGCGTGTGGTTATGAAGGACGCTGCGCTGCTCCAGGGGTCTGTTGTGACTCAGGTTAGTTTTACCTGTTTCATATCTTAACCCTCATGTTGTGTTCCAGTTAGGGGATTTACTTTTTCCTGAAAATGCTTGTTAATGTTATTGCACTTACTGACTGCGCTTACTCGGGGTATAACATTTTGCGGTTACACTTTATTTTAAGGTGTCAGTATTACAGTGTAATTATACATTTAACTACTCAGTAATCACAATTAACTACATGTATTTACTATAGGCTCAGGGTTAGGATAAGGGTTTGGTTTAGGGTTAATTGCATGTAATTATGCATAATTCATAGTTATTACTATAGTAAATACATGTAACATATGTAACAATGACACTGTAAAATAAAGTGTTACCCTTTTTGCTCCCATCTTGTTACACTTGTGTTCAGGGTCAAAAATGACCGGCCTGCAAAAAACTCTCTTGTAATGCTACATTATCAGTAAATATTGGATTCAATCTATTTGTCAAATTGCTTTCTTTCAATCAGCACAGGTTTTGTTCAAAAACTGAGGTTTGAGTTGAGAAACACTGTTATAAAGTATCCTGCTGTGTGAAAATTCAGTTCAATTTCAGTTCAACCTTCTTGACCTTTTGACTGAATAGATAAAAAACAGTGGTTCATTCATGAATGTGGCGTCTGTAGTTATGATCAGGGCTGGGTAGGTTACTTTTAAAAATTATTTCACTACAGGTCACAAAATACATGCTTTAAAAAGTCATTTGTATTTCGTTAGATTAAGTTTTGTCACTTAATCTAAATAGTTTAGAATACTTTGGAATACTAATAAATATGTGACACGAAAAAAAAATGTAAATGCAAAAAAAGGTTCTGACTTTTTTCTCAGAATTCCGTTATAAACTCTGAATTTTGAGAAAAGTCAGAATTGAGATATAAACTCGTAATTTTCCAGAAAAAAAGTCAGAATTGTGAGAAATAAACTCGCAATTGCAAGAAAAAAATTTCAGAATTGCATGTTTTTATCACGCAATTCTGACTTTATAACTTGCAATTGTGAGTTTAAATCTGGTCAGAAGTCAGAATTGTGACATAAAAAGTCAAAATTACCTTTTTTTTCCACAAACTATTTTACAAAACATGAAAACAGTCGTTGATCATCCAGGCAACGACAGACAGTAAAGATTCAAGGGTTTGTAAATTTTTGAATGGGGAAATGTTTATAAATCAATCACCTGTTATGTGAAATAGCTTTTTCAGGACAGTTCTAACATGCAATTTTTATGATCCCTTTTGTTTTGTTAAATTATTAAAATGTTGCATATATTGCAAGAGATATGAAACTTATGAGCAGAAATTAAGCTTCGGATGCTTTTGTAGACTTTCAGAGCTGGAGAATCTCCAATTGCTGTTAACATTAATTGCAATCGTCATGAATGAAATAAATGACGTATGAAAAGTAATCTAAAATACTTTTCGGCTGTAACTGTAATCTGATTACCACCCATGTAAAATGTAACTGTAATTAAATACAATTATTCAAATTTTGTATGTTAAATACGTATCTAAGTTACGTGTATTTCGTTACTCCCCAACCCCGGTTATGATTCTTAACAGCTGATAGAAAACAATACAGTGTGATTGGTAAAATATTGTCAAGGAAAGCGATTCTCAGGTAAAAGGATTTCTCAGTTATATTTTACTGGAGCACTTCACTGTCAGATGGGATGCTGAAAGCAATTTTTGCATGTAAAATCAGAGGGCTGCAGTGTGGATCAGTCGTGTGCGGATGGAGATAGTGACGGTACGGCCGCCGGTCAGCCTGCCACTAACCAAGATCTACTGCTGAAGCTCCTGCACCTGTCAAGCCACGCCCACCCCTACAGACTCCACCAATGAAATACTCAGAGAGGAGAGACATCAACTCAGGAGGAGCCCGCTCACCCACCAACCATCATTGACCTTTTGTAAACCAACTTTGTATAGCCGTTAGATATTTGTATGGCTACTACATAGATATCAGTAGAACTGTATTGATGATAGCTTGACTGTACGCTTGTGCAGCTATTAAACTCTTAAAGAATTTCTCTGTATTAGTGCATTTCATCACGGCCACAGAATCAATCATTTCTGCAGATAATGTGAGAGCTGTCCGTGCAAAACACATATTTTGAAAGTCATGACGTATTGTCAAGTACTCGAAATTGGTGCTCTGCATTTATCCCATCCAAGTGCACACACACACACACACAGCAGTGAGTAGTGAACAAGTGCACACACACACACACACACACACACACACAGCAGTGAGTAGTGAACAAGTGCACACACACACACACACACAGCAGTGAGTAGTGAACAAGTGCACACACACACACACACACAGCAGTGAGTAGTGAACAAGTGCACACACACACACACACACACACAGCAGTGAGTAGTGAACAAGTGCACACACACACACACACACACACACACAGCAGTGAGTAGTGAACTAGTGAACAAGTGCACACACACACACAGCAGTGAGTAGTGAACAAGTGCACACACACACACAGCAGTGAGTAGTGAACAAGTGCACACACACACACACACACACAGCAGTGAGTAGTGAACAAGTGCACACACACACACAGCAGTGAGTAGTGAACAAGTGCACACACACACACACAGCAGTGAGTAGTGAACAAGTGCACACACACACAGCAGTGAGTAGTGAACAAGTGCACACACACACACACACACACACAGCAGTGAGTAGTGAACAAGTGCACACACACACACAGCAGTTAGTGGTGAACAAGTGCACACACACACACAGCAGTGAGTAGTGAACAAGTGCACACACACACAGCAGTGTGTAGTGATCAAGTGCACACACACACACAGCAGTGAGTAGTGAACAAGTGCACACACACACACACAGCAGTGAGTAGTGAACAAGTGCACACACACACACACAGCAGTGAGTAGTGAACAAGTGCACACACACACACAGCAGTGAGTAGTGAACAAGTGCACACACACAGCAGTGAGTAGTGAACAAGTGCACACACACACAGCAGTGAGTAGTGAACAAGTGCACACACACACACAGCAGTGAGTAGTGAACAAGTGCACACACACACACACACAGCAGTCAGTAGTGAACAAGTGCACACACACACACACACAGCAGTCAGTAGTGAACAAGTGCACACACACACAGCAGTGAGTAGTGAACAAGTGCACACACACACACACACACACACACACAGCAGTGAGTAGTGAACAAGTGCACACACACACACACACAGCAGTGAGTAGTGAACAAGTGCACACACACACACACACAGCAGTGAGTAGTGAACAAGTGCACACACACACACACACACACAGCAGTGAGTAGTGAACAAGTGCACACACACACACACACACACACACACAGCAGTGAGTAGTGAACTAGTGAACAAGTGCACACACACACACAGCAGTGAGTAGTGAACAAGTGCACACACACACACAGCAGTGAGTAGTGAACAAGTGCACACACACACACACAGCAGTGAGTAGTGAACAAGTGCACACACACACACAGCAGTGAGTAGTGAACAAGTGCACACACACACACACACACACACAGCAGTGAGTAGTGAACAAGTGCACACACACACACAGCAGTTAGTGGTGAACAAGTGCACACACACACACACAGCAGTGAGTAGTGAACAAGTGCACACACACACAGCAGTGTGTAGTGATCAAGTGCACACACACACACAGCAGTGAGTAGTGAACAAGTGCACACACACACACACAGCAGTGAGTAGTGAACAAGTGCACACACACACACACAGCAGTGAGTAGTGAACAAGTGCACACACACACACAGCAGTGAGTAGTGAACAAGTGCACACACACAGCAGTGAGTAGTGAACAAGTGCACACACACACAGCAGTGAGTAGTGAACAAGTGCACACACACACACAGCAGTGAGTAGTGAACAAGTGCACACACACACACACAGCAGTCAGTAGTGAACAAGTGCACACACACACACACACAGCAGTCAGTAGTGAACAAGTGCACACACACACAGCAGTGAGTAGTGAACAAGTGCACACACACACACACACACACAGCAGTGAGTAGGGAACAAGTGCACACACACACACACACACACACAGCAGTGAGTAGTGAACAAGTGCACACACACACACACACACACAGCAGTCAGTAGTGAACAAGTGCACACACACACACACACAGCAGTCAGTAGTGAACAAGTGCACACACACACAGCAGTGAGTAGTGAACAAGTGCACACACACACACACACACACAGCAGTGAGTAGGGAACAAGTGCACACACACACACACACAGCAGTGAGTAGTGAACAAGTGCACACACACACAGCATTGAGTAGTGAACAAGTGCACACACACACACAGCAGTCAGTAGTGAACAAGTGCACACACACACACACACACAGCAGTGAGTAGTGAACAAGTGCACACACACACACACACACAGCAGTGAGTAGTGAACAAGTGCACACACACACACACACACACACACACACACACAGCAGTGAGTAGTGAATAAGTGCACACATACACACAGCAGTGAGTAGTGAACAAGTGCACACACACACACACACACAGCAGTGAGTAGTGAACAAGTGCACACACACACACACACAGCAGTGAGTAGTGAACAAGTGCACACACACACAGCAGTGAGTAGTGAACAAGTGCACACACACACACAGCAGTGAGTAGTAAACAAGTGCACACACACACACACACACACACAGCAGTGAGTAGTGAACAAGTGCACACACACACACACACACACACATATTGTGTTTATGTGTTTTATGGGGAGCAATTAGGGGTAATTAGGCATGGGAATCGAACCAGCAACCTTTTGGTTACAAATCCGACTCCCTCACCATTAGGCCACGACTACCCCTAATACCCCTAGTACGACTTGCAGTCACTATTACGGGTTATATACAACTTCGAACAACAGACAGACGCAAAGTAGTTTGAAAGTTTTGAAGCCTCTGAATAATAATACTAGTTAAAAAGTTTAAATCAAACAACAGTAGTTTGGCGGCATAATCTCTATATAATCATAAACGCAGTTTGAATTCATAAAGGCAGTTCCTTCCCTCACAAAACTCATCTTGAACAGTTTTATCATTGAATATAGAATATAAAATTAATATATTAATTAATATATATATTAAAAGTAATATATTACAATACAAGGATTTCAGTCAGATGCAATTGATGTAATATGCCAAACCTTTAATCAATTTGAAATGATCCCAAACCACAGACTTGGCAACCTTGTCAAAGTGCCAACGGTGGGGCTGTCGAGAACCACTCAAAGATGGAAAATGCTGATAAAAACAACAAAATTAACCCAGAATGCATCGCGGTGGTGGAAAGTGTAAAAGCATAAACAAATTACTTGCACTATATTCAAGGCCTCCATAGTGTGCTTGTGTCTGTGTGAGTTTATTGTCAGTGCGTCTACTCAGATTGAACACCATAATAACCAAAGTCCAAATGTTCAGCTCCACTATAACATTTATACTGCAATAAAGCCTTCTCAAGTTAAACACCCACCTTCATTATCACACACACACACACACACTCACAGAGCCTATATGTTGGGGTTTTGGTGTTTTATATGAGCCGTTTTACTCATGGGGACCAAAAAATGTCCCAACAACATCAAAGATTTCAGGTTTAACTATCCTTGTGGGGACATCTGGCTCACACACACACACACACACACACACACACGATGGCTGCACTTGTAGAGAAAGAGCAATTTACAAGACATTCAAAGTGAGATTCTGTTTATTCATAACAATTAAAAATACTACAAAGTCTATGTGGAGGTCCGTCCCGCTCAGATGTTTGAGTTTTGAATGCAACATTAAGACAAGTATAATAAGTTCCATGACTATCGTAGGAGCAAAATTAATTCCTGTGAATTTTGCTCTATTTAAGCCTCTGTGATTTGAGTTTTTGTATGCAGGTGTTTGGGGAAATCGGTCCAAAATGTACAAAACAATCTTCAGAACAGCACAACCAAAGAGCTTTAGCATTTAGTGTTATACATTAATTTTTATGTCAGGTAAGGTGCAGTTCAGTCAATGTTCATGGTTTAAATTCATTTGTATGCATGACAGTATCAATTGAGGATTTATAACAGTATAGTGACAGTAAATGTGTGTTAATAATGCATGTTCTCGCTTCGATTATGGTCTGAAGACAGTGCAGTGATTCTTGCAGTGAAAAGTAAAGTTTTATTATAGTTATTTGTATTTAAGCATTGGTTTTTGCAATGAAACACATACAGTGTAATTAAAAAGTTGATTCCGCTCTATATATGAAAACGCGGGCGTATCTCTGGAACTTGAGTTCGTTTGCAATTTCGCATGGTTCATTATAAAAATTTAGATTATATCGGGATTTGAACCTGGACTTCATGATGTTACACCACTAGATTATCATGACAGAACAGATCATCCACACAACATTCATTATTAATGTCAGTCTCTGTTCTCGGCCGTCTCTCCGTGTCGTCGCACTGAGCCGATGGACTCAATGAGGCGTCTCAGTTTGGACTCCCAGTCGTCCGACTGCTCCAGAACTTCATAGCGCGTCTCCAGCGCGTCTAACGCCTGCACTGCTTTAGGGAGGTCAAGGGTCAAACCAGCCCGCTGCACGGCCTCCTGAAACTTGGCTGGCGATGCGGTCGCTATGCAACATCTGAATACAAAGAGCTCGATTACGGTGTGAAATTAATTTCTAAAACAGCAAGAATAATTCCTGCCTAAGAATAAGAATAATTCCTACCACTAAGTGTGATTTCTTTTCATTTTTACCTGTATAATGCTTAATAAAGTAGTGCTTATAACACTGTGCACAGGGGTAACCGCTGTATTTCAGTGTCCCTTACGGAGTGAATTTTCATTCATTTTTGTTTGTTATAATTATATATATATAACAGTGTAAACACTTAGAAGTGTGTGTGTGTAACCTGTTTTCTCCTGGTGTGATGGGACTCTGATAGTGTCGCCACACGGCCACAGCAGTGTGAGGACAAATGAGATAGTGATTGTCCTGCCAGCATCTCCTCATGGTCTCCAGTATCCCGTCATCAGACACCGACCCAGACGACAACATTTCGCACAACTGCAACGTCAAATGATTATCACCAGGATCATCTATGAACATTAACTTCATGATTTTCTGATGGAAGCTGCTTTGAACACAACAACATTACTTATACATTTACATCTGGCAGATGGTTTTATCCAAAGCGACTTACAAGGGGAGCAATTAGGGGTCAGGTGTCTTGCTCAAGGTCACTTTAGTCATGGTATCAAAGGTGCAGAGAGTGCTGTTCATTCACAATCCCCACCTTCAATTCCTGCCGGCGTGGGAATCGAACCAACAACCTTCAGGTCACAAGCCCGACTCGCTCACCACTAGGCCACGACCAAGAACTATACATTGTCTAACGTTTTTTATATGTTATATGTTCTTGTTTCAGAACGTTCAGTGAACATTCAAAAGTAACGTTCCATGATAAAATGGAACGTTCCCTTAACGTTCACAAACTGTAACCGTTAATACTGTTAACATACTGTTAACGTTCAGAGAACATTCAGAAATAACATTTTCATAACTTTATGGAACGCTAGCAAAATGTTCTTAGAACATATTTCCGAGTTTACAGCAGAATTTGCCTCATATTTGATGAAGTTGATTCTGTGATTTTTCAGCAAGGAGATCTTCAGTGCTCACCTGCTGATGAAGCGACGCAGGAAGATTGAGTTTGTGCGTCCTCTGAAACTCCTCCATCAAATTCTTCACCATCGCGCCATCTCGACCAGACAGCAGCCAGAACAATCGCTCCATGTTATACGGGTCCTGTGAACACGCACAGCTGTATTCACACACACACACATAGCAGAATGAACGCAAACAAACCTGGATGTCGATGGCCGGAGCCAGAGTTTGCTTGACGGCATTAGACATGGAGAAATCTCCGCTCTGGACCGCGCGGTGAACGATGTCATTGGCATTCACCATGGCGACGAGCCGGAGAGGGATTCCCATCAGCTTCATGATGTATCCAGCTGAACACAGACGATAACGATCAATCAACTTTTGCAACATATGAAGGTCAATAATAGAGTCATAAAACCTAGAAACAGGGTTGGGGAGTAACGAAATACAAGTAACTTAGTTCCGTATTTAAAATAGAAAATTTGAGTCGCTGTGTTTGATTTTAAATGGGTGGTAATCAGATCACAGTTCCATCTGAAAAGTGTTTTAGATTACCAAAGTGATTACTTTGAGTTTTAATGTCATTTAAACAGCGATTGGTGATTCTCTGACTCTGACCGTCTGAAAAAGACGAGTTCAGTTTCATGTTTTCCACTGTTTTCATGTTTTGTGAGTCATTTTATAATTCACTCGTCACTGCAACTTTTTCTCACAATTTCTTTTTTTCCCCTCGCAATTGTGAGTTTGTGTTTCACAATTCTGACTTCTTTTTCTCAGAATTGTGAGATTTAAACTCACAATTGCAAGTTATAAAGTCAGAATTGGGAGATATAAACTTGCAATACTGACTTTTTTTTTGAAATTGTGAATTTAGTGTGTGAGTTTATATCTCATAATTCTGACTTTTCTCAATATTGCGAGTTTATATCTCATAATTCTGACTTTTCTCAATATTGTGAGTTTATATCTCATAATTCTGACTTTTCTCAATATTGTGAGTTTATATCTCATAATTCTGACTTTTCTCAATATTGCGAGTTTATATCTCATAATTCTGACTTTTCTCAATATTGCGAGTTTATATCTCATAATTCTGACTTTTCTCAATATTGTGAGTTTATATCTCATAATTCTGACTTTTCTCAATATTGTGAGTTTATATCTCATAATTCTGACTTTTCTCAATATTGTGAGTTTATATCTCATAATTCTGACTTTTATCAATATTGTGAGTTTATATCTCATAATTCTGACTTTTCTCAATATTGTGAGTTTATATCTCATAATTCTGACTTTTCTCAATATTGTGAGTTTATATCTCATAATTCTGACTTTATAACTCACAATTGCAACTTTATATCACTCAATTCCGAGGGAAAAAGTCAGAATTGTGAGATAAAAACTCTCAATGACCTTTTTTGTGTTTGTTTCACACTTATTAGTATTCCAAAGTATTCTAAAGTATTTAGATGAAGTGACTAAACTTGAGTAATGTAACGAAATACGTTACAAATGACTTTTTAAAGCATGTAGTTCGTAATCTGTAGTGAAATACATTTTAAAAGTTTTACAAATCATATATTTGCCTGTTTTGGAGGTAAATTCTTCTTTTCCATGTATGATTGAGATGCTTGATAGATAAAAAAAAACCTGTGCATGTGCTTAAAAGCGTTAAAACGCTTGAACCCCATTAATTGCTGCTTGCCGCTATATTTTCTTTTTGATTTTGGCAGGTTTGGATCGATTGACGCCGCGCACCAGTGATGTTTCCCGCTCCTCCGTGGGCACCAGCACCTCCAGCACGGGCAGCGCGTCTCCTTCGGCCCGCGGCGCGCTCAGCTGAAGGTAAGCGAACAGGAAGTGAGCCGTCTGCACCAGGATCCTACACCAGTTGACAGAGTTCAGACTCATGAGACCATGGCGCCGCACCAGGTCCGCGTCCGCAAACAGTTTCCTCAGCGGCACGTCAATGTCATCGGACGTCCCGTCCGCTGCATTATAGCACAAATACACAGAGTGATCCACGTCACACTGTCACAAAATGAGACTCAAACATGTTTTGTTTTGTAAAAGGTTTTACCTGAAAACACGTGGACGTTGTCCGCTATGCTGGTGGTCATCTGTAGCTCTTGCACTCTAGTGACACGTCCGCGGGGAAACACCACCACGATGTCCACTTCCTTCAGGCCGAACACGCTTCTGATGGCCGAGCCGCCCGTGTCGCCGGACGTTCCTGGAAGAACATCGAGTCTGAATCTCCATCACAGGACAAGAGAAGTGCAGATCTGAGACGGGCGTTACTTCATACCAACAAGTATTGTGGCCTGTTTGCAGTCTTTGTGCAGGAAGTACTGCAGGAACTGAGCGGTGCAGGACATGGCCAGATCCTTAAACGCCAGAGTTTCTCCATGGAACAGTTCCAGGATGGACAGAGAGTCCTTCAGCTGAACCAGTCGCACCACATCTGGTATGGAGAAGCTCGAGAGCGCTTGTGAAATGAGCCCTGTATGGACGGACAGGAGGTTTGGAGAGACCATTCATGACTAGTTTCAACAGAACCTGAATTTAAATCTCAGCTAAAAACGTATCTTACGGTTTGTCCATATATGCAGTCGCATAACTTCCACAAAAAAAAAGTATAAAGTAATTGTGACTTTTTATGAGAGGAAAAGCCATAATTGCAACATATAAACTTAGAATTTTGAGATTTTAAACTCAGAATTCCAAAAAAAAAAAAAAAAGTCAGAATTGCGAGATATAATCTCAGAATTGACCCTTCGTAAAAACCCGACAACCCATACGCTCTCACGCCACACATCATGTTCTCACGCAGTATAAAATGCATCCTGGAGCAAAGAGGATTCTGACAACACATGAAACGGTTTTATATTTAAAATATCGTATTTTTTTAAAGAAGTTTAATCAATAAATAGCGTCTAGTGTCGTGACAGATCGCTGTCGCTCCTCGATCATCTCTTCACACTAGTTCATTTATAGCATCAAATAAACATGAATGAACATCAGAAGGAATGTTGTTTCAAGACGTGATCCAACGTTAATCTACTAACTCCCCTGACCACTTTGTCAGACAAAATGGCAGATTCAGGGTTTATGATTGGTCAGATCGCCTGTCAATCAAACTGTTTGCCAAGGGTCAATTCCTGAAAAAAGTCAGAATTACGAGATATAAACTCAGAATTGTGAAAAGGGCTCATGCCTGTCCTAGAGTCGGAGGTTTCACCTTTTATAAGTGTTTGGATGTTTCCTCTTTCCATTGCGGTCTAGTTTAAACAACCTTTCCTGTGTTTGTGATGGACTACAACTGTTGTTTTTACCATGCGTCATTAATTCGAGCCGATTTGTGAGTGCTGGGTGAAGGAGGCGTCTCACCCTGTAGATGTTTTCGTGGGATCTCCTGCTCAGGGATGTAGAGGCAGCAGATCTCACACAGCAGCTGCTGGTAGGACAGATGCCTCCAGAGCCGCAGCGTCTCGGCGGACAGCGACGGGACGCTCTCTGGCATGAACATGCCTCCGTCTGGAGCGAATCCAGAGAACAGCACGTCTCTGAAGCTGCGGCCCGAACGCCGCCACGCGTGCTGCAGTAACGCATCCTGCAGGGTCAGGTGACGCATTCAATGACTCACAGACACCTGTGCTGCACTTCATTCATCTTTCACATATTACTACTCTCAATAAACACTAAAATAACACTTTTTACATACTTAATGTTTGTGCAAATTAATTTTCTTTTTGTTCACATTCACCCACATGCATTATACAAGAATACGAGAATCATTGAAAATACTATTACAGTTGTTTTGTTTAAAGTTTTTGCATTTTTTTATCAGTTTTATTTTGGTCATTTTAGTACATCAAGGTAAACTTTTTTTTTTGCAACTAGTTGAAATAAATATTTTTTATGTTATTAGTTAACTATAATAACCCTGGTCTATATTTACTTAATATTACTTTATTTACTTATATCTTATTTTCTGTTTCTAATCTCATATTAGACAGAAATGTCTAAGATTGTACATGTTCCTATAATGAAGTAAAAACAAATAAACAAGCAGAAATCATTGCATGATTTTACAAGTTCTCTCGTGAAGATCAAAGGTCTGTTGTGCTACACAACTAAATCGTACCTTTTCATTTAATGCAGCCGTTTCCAGTTGTTTTACTCCTGATTATAAACTCGTATGTTCGTATTCATTTACATAATTTATGCATTTTAGGAGACGTTTTCATTAAGAAGCGACTTAGAGTTGAGGAACAAAAGCAGTAGAAGTTATAATGACAGACTGTGCAGAAACTCACCCGGATCTGGTGCACTTTAACTTTCACCCGATGTGTGTTTGGCTCTGGTCAGTCAGGGTTGCCAAGTCTGCGGTTTTCCTGTGGACTTTGCTTTAAATGGACCCTTCGCAAACAGTTTGATTGACAGGCGATCTAACCAATCATAACGCAGAATCCGCGATTTTATCTGACAAAGCCGTCAGGGAGTTAGTAGATCAACGTTGTTTAACTTGAAAAATTGTGTGTCCTCACATCTTGAAACAACATTCCTTCTGATGTTCATTCATGTTTATTTGATGCTATAAATGAACTAAGAGATGATCAAGGAGCGACAGCGACACATTAAACACACACTAGACGCTATTTATTGATTAAACTTCTTTAAAAAAATTACAATATTTTAAATATGATACTGTTTCATACGTTGTCAGTGTCCTCTTTGTTCCATTTTTCACTGCGTGAGAACATGATGTGTGGCGTGAGAGCGCATAGCAACAGTAATTCAAGGGGGCGGGGTTTGCGAAGGGTCAATTGCCGCGGGTGGATTTCCCGCCCTCGCGGGTTAAAGTTTGATATATTCCAAAAATTGCATTTGACCGACATTTTTGTATTACTTTAATCATTATTTGCTATTCTATCAGTGATGAAACTGTGCTAGATTATGTATTTTCTGAGGGGGGAAATTGCCTCTGAGCTCCTTTGTGAATAAAAACAATGTTTATGATTAGCCTACTACTATAAAGGTATTTTAAAGTTGAAGTGGTGCATAACGCGTAAAAGAGACTGTAATATAATTTAGATTTATTTGATACGTGGGAGTTCACTTTGTGGTTAGTTTTGTTTCGCAGACCTGGCAACCTCGATGTCAATGTCGGGCGGGACTTGGTGAATCGGCCGTAATTGGTCTAAATAATTTTTTTCTGCGTATTTTAGATAGAATTATTGTTAAAGTTATTGGTGAAATATTTCGTGAGTAAATTATGTCGTAAGCCGCAGCTGAACCGCCACAGAGACTCTCACGTGATACGTGTTACTTTACACAGCGCCTGTGGTGATGAACCAATCACAGCCGTCTGTGATGACAGGCGAACGGGGTTTTGTTTGTTTGTTTGTTTTTTGTAATACAAACATACCTCAGTAAACACGAAACTTAATACAATTCCAACAAATCTAAACAGCAGGAAAAAAACGTTTAATGACAAGAGAATGTTTACAGTGAAGTGATACAGATCTCCGATTAAACAAAAATATAATATAAAATAGTAAAGCAATACTTACATTCGTTTCAGCCAATATGAAGTTTTCATGATCATATTTTTGACATTAAATGACAGAAAAGGGCTTAATCATTAAAAGGCACTTCATTCATAATTGCGCATTGTAGCTGGATGTTGATAACAAATCAGTTTTGATTTTAGGGGACACCGGGGTTAGTTGTCACACTTTCATTATTATTATTATTATTATTATTATTATTATTATTATTATTATTATTATTATTATTTAGAGTGGTTTTATTTTTGAAAGACAGTTTCGGTTAAGACATAAACCTTCAAACCTTGATTACACTTTTTTTAAAGGTCATTATTGGCATTGATATTTCCATGAAGATCCTATTAAATTCCAAAAGATTATTATGCATAGATTATTAAAATGTTTTTCACACTATAATAAGACAAAAAAAGGTTCTTTTAAGAACTGCTCACCGGAAGGCTCTTAGGAGACCCAAAATAGTTCTTCTCTGGCATCACTGTGAAAAACCCCTTTTGAAAAGTTTATTTTTAACAGTCTGTACAAAATCAATCAATCAATAATTTAAATGAACATACGCTCTGTTATTGGCTAGGGGAATATATATATATATATATATATATATATATATATATACTGTATATATATATATATATATATATATATATATATATATATATATATATATATATATATAATATATTACAATATCCAAAGTTACAATATATATAGTAATAATATATTATAAGTTATAATACATATATATATATATCTATATATTTCATTTAATGCATATTGATTGATTTTCTTTTCAGCAGAATTGATGACAGAATTTCAGCATAATTTATTAAAGTATGGCTCAAAAACTATTCATGAAAGAACGGGAAATGTACAAAAAAAGTGAGGAGATTGATGATAGTTATGAATCGCAGAGTCTGTAATACTGCAATGGTTTAAATGTATAAAGTTCGAACAGTTTAGGAGGTTTCTGCTTTATTTTGGTTTTGTGATTTATTGGCACCCGTTTTTGTCTGAACCAACAAGAGAAAAAACACAGAGTATGTTTAATAAATGTTGTGTGAATGTCTTTATTTCCGTGTAACCTTTGGACATTTATTCCACACCGAAGCTTTTTCTCAGTGGCATAATCATAATCTGTCTTTATATAATCGTATTGTGCACTGATGGGTTTAAAGCCTGAAGAAACCCTCATTGAAAACAGCCGACTGAACCAAAAACACGGCATTTCTGCGAGATCTTCACAACCTGATCGGAGGAAATATTAACGGTAAGTCTCACGTTTTTAGAACGTTCAGAGAACATTCAAAAGTAACGTTCACATAATGTTTGAAGAATGATAAAATGGAATGTTCCCTTAACGTTTTTTTTTTAATATTTAAAAACTGGACCTTCTGAACGTTTTCATAAATCACGAGGAATGTTGGTGAAATGTTCTTTGAACATATTTTTGATTGTCTTGATTGGCTGCCGTCATCTGCTCAGGTTCATTCAGTGTGATTGAAGGATTGAACCTGATTTCTGTCTGCGGCTTCCGATGGATTTCAATGGGAAATATCAGCTGGAGTCACATGAGAACTTTGAGGCTTTCATGAAGGCCATTGGTAAGTTCTCGTGAATGAAACATGAGAACGAAAGCATTGCGTGCATATTAATCTTATTAATCTCAGACACTGTTTCATGTATTTCAAATCTCGCATCTCTGCAGGGCTGCCGGAGGAAGAAATCGAGAAAGGCAAAGACATCAAGAGCATCTCGGAGATCCACCAGGACGGAAATGACTTCAAGGTGACGGTGACGGCAGGAACTAAAGTGATCCTGTACTCGTTCACTGTGGGTGAGGAGTGTGAGCTGGAGACCTTCACTGGAGAAAAAGCTAAAGTTAGTCAGACCAGAGTCTACTGATTCATGTTCCCAACAACATCCAAAGAACATTTTTGTTGGAGTGAAATATGAGAAGTTTAATTAATCAAGTTGATAGATTAATGTTTTTGGTGTGTAATTTGATTAATTGAAATGATAGATTAATATTTTTGATGTGAAATATGGGTAGATTTATTAATCGAGTAGATTGATTAATATTGTTGGAGTGTAATTTGGGTAGATTTATTAATCAAATTGATTGATTAATATTTTTGGAGTGTAATATGAGTAAGTTGATTAATAAAGTAGATATATTTCACTCGAAAAATATTCATCTATCTACTCGATTAATCAATCTACTCGCATTTCACTCAAAAAAGATTAATCTACTTGATTGATAAATCTACTCATATTTAACGACAAAAATTATTAATCAATCTACTAAAAAAAATACAAATAAAAAAAATTGTAAAAGAATATGAATCAAAACTCGATTAATCAATCTACTCATTTTTCACTCCAAAAATATTAATCTATCTACTCGATTAATCAATCTACTCAGATGAATATTTTTCAGAATGTAATATGAGATTGATTAATCGTGTGGATTGATTAATCAAATAGATTGATTAATCTTCTCAGTAGAAATATGAGTAGACTAATTAATATTTTTTGGAGTGAAATATGAGTAAACTGATTAATTGAATTGATAGATTCATATTTTTGATGTGATATATGGGTAGATTTATTAATCGAGTAGATTAATTAATATTGTTGGAGTGTAATTTGGGTAGATTTATTAATCAAATAGATTGATTAATATTTTTGAAGTGTAATATGAGTAAGTTGATTAATAAAGTAGATACATTTCACTCAAAAAATATTAATCTATCAACTCGATTAACCAATCTATTCTTAGTTCACTCCAAAAATATTAATCGATCTACTTGATTAATTAATCTACTCAGATTAATATTTTTGGAGTGTAATATGAGTAAGTTGATTAATAAATTAGATATATTTCACTCGAAAAATATTCATCTATCTACTCGATTAATCAATCTACTCGCATTTCACTCAAAAAAGATTAATCTACTTGATTGATAAATCTACTCATATTTAACGACTAAAAATATTAATCAATCTACTCGATTAATCAATCTATTCTTATTTCACTCCAAAAATATTAATCTATCTACTTGATTAATTAATCTACTCAGTTTAATATTTTTGGAGTGAAATATGAGTAGAGTGATTAATCTTTTTTTAAGTGAAATATGAATAAACTGATTAATTGAGTAGATTGATTAATATTTCACGGCTGTCAGGTTTTGTGAGATTGAGGAGGTATTACAGATTTGCTCATGTGTTTGTGTCAGACTGTGGTTCACATGGACGGGAACAAGCTGACGGTGTTCGTGAAGGGGATCGAGTCTGTGACTGAGCTGGACGGAGACACTATCAGTAACGTAAGTGGAGACATCATCCTCATCCTCATCATAATCATCATCATCACTGACCGTTCGATCCCTGAAGCCTGTGCCGTGTGCTTGTAGACCCTCAGCTTCGATGGCATCGTGTACAAGAGGATCAGCAGGCGTATCTCCTGATCGTCAGGCGAGTGATTTTCTCACATCTGGACTAGATTCAATCAAAACTCCACAAAGCGATCAGTTGAAAATGCCTTTATTAGAGTGCAGATTCAGGCACGTTTCTTGCTTAGCTTCACGACGATCAGCAGGTTTATGAAGTGGCTTAGATTTGCACTTGTTCTCCAGCGACGCTCGTGGGTTTGTTAGACAGCACGGCCTCCCTCATGCTGTGATAGACGCACTCGTTCTGTTTGAACAGACGCAGCTCCATCTCTGTCTGTGTCCGCATCTCCTGAAAACACACATTTCACATCATCCAAACTCCCAGTGCAAATAAACTCTAACAAACCCATTGTGATACGCTTCTCTCGGATTAAAATCGAATCTTTCTCAACCCACTGTGACTCTCAGGAATTTGTGTGTGTGTGTCCATGAATTACTGAATTTACAAGATTTGATAGATTTAGTTGTTTTAAGGCGAGACACTACATTGTTTTTTTCATGCACTGATACGTTTTGAGGTCTATTTTGCTTCCGTAACATGCGACTAGTGGAAATAAAACGTACAAAATACAATTTTAAGTGTTTATTTTATTGCACTTTAACTATTTGCATCTGTAGATGTAAATTTAAGTCCTTATATTTAAAGGTGGTGAGTTTGAGTCAGAAATCTTACACCAAATACAGACACCCAACTTTACAGTTTTATTCATATCTATATTCTGAGGGTTGGCTCATATATGATTTGCCTGATTTATACATTTTACAACCAAAAACATGGTGACTATGTATTTGTTTTCACAGTATTTTCCCAGTGATATAAAGAGACACCCAAGTTTAAATCTAATATGTCTCCAAAGTCAAACTAGAAATATAGCTGCAAGCAGCGATTAAGGGTCCAAGCACAAAAAAATCAAGTAAAATCATCAGTAAAATATAGTTTATTTCATATATTTTGTTGTAGTTTGTGGCAATTTAATATTTTGTTCAGTAATAGTGCCACCAACAGGTGCAATCGCACCACGTTTTTTTTATGTGTCCTCATAAATAAGTGTGTCAAATTTGGTGAAAATATCTCATTTTGTCTAGAAGTTAAAGACATGTATATGTATGAGTACATAAAAAATGACCCATGTGTGACATTGATTGCATTGTTTTGCCACTTACTATCAAAATTTTGACATTTGATTTCACCACTAGGTGACCCAACACCAAGTTTCATAAATAGAACATCAAAAAATGAAGCATTTTGCTACAAAATGCAAAATGGCCAAGGCCCATAATGGTAAAATTGGATATCATTCAAGTCGCATGCTGCCTTGAATCTAACAAGACCAGTTTTATCATTTTTGGCCGAACCGTTCGGAAGTTATTACTAAAACTTGCCATTTTTGCTATCTCCAGACCAGTAGGCAGCGCTGTGCCGAAATGCAGCATGTAGTCCCAGGTCATGCTTCTGATGTCCCAGATTGGGTCAGAATACAGTTGGTGTTTTGGTGGGAAAATTGTTTCATGACAGAAAGTGACATCATAGGATGCAATCGAATCGGATCGAGTCAAGAAATCAGAGGAAAAATGACTCTAATGACTCAAATGTTATTAGCGTAAACATGAGTGAAACTTTGGACAAGTGGTGGAGGTAGAGATTTGGATCTAGAGACTCAACGTTTGGTGTAGTTAATGTTGGTGCTGTCCTCTATCAGTGTGCCAATTTTCATAACTTTCCCGCGAGCGGTTTTACGGGCAGCCATAGACTCCCAAGGGAGGAAGAAGAATAATAGTAAGTACGCCAACGGATACAACAGGTGCCATCGTGTTATGAACCTGGCTTCATCCAACGTTCGGATTTCTTTCCTGGAAATGCATGCAAATGAGTGACTTTTTAATTCGATTGTATCTCATTTCCATATTTGCACATACCATTTTTTTCGGAAAAGTTGAAATACAAAATTTAATATCTTTATACTGTGATTAATCAACGGGGGAAAATATTCAAATTTCAAATTCAAATTTTTTTCAAATTTTACCCCATTTTCCTGAAAATAATATTTTCATTAATTGGAATACCGTTACATTTAAACTGTAAAATTGTGAATAGAATTCAAATTGTACCAGCGTTTTTTCTTTTACTGAAATTAAAATCTGATACTTCCACTGTCTACAGTGCATTTTTAATTTTTCTGGATTCTGAATTTGTTCTTCAGCCCTGTTATTTTACCTTTAAAAATAATGCTTTCATCTCTTTGACATCATATTTAAGTGAGACTTTGTCTCACAGTCGCCATCAGTATTTCGCTTATATCAGCCTCATCAAGGTCAACTCTGTTACAGGAGGAACACAAAGAGCTTGTAACAGAAACCAACGGTAACATTCGAGCGTGTGCAGCTGGTGTTTTACCTCCAGGTCTTTGGTGATGGGATGATGAGCTCCATGTGTGATCAAGAGGATGGCGTAGGCGCGACAGATCAGCCCGTGACCTTCCTCTATCCGCCCCGCGTGCCAGTGCGTGACGCCCGCCCTCATGATAGCCATGCCCAGCTGAGCGTTATTGGGATGGTAAAGTTTCCTAAGACGAGGAACAGGGAAATGATTGTCTGACTGGCCTGATATATGAAGCACAGGTGATTGGAATTAAAGAGATTTACAGGAAATCAACAGATTACTGGATTTCACCGGATGAAAAGAGGTCTGCCCTGTTATAACTCACTAGGGCACAAAGTTCACGGTTTGATATCCACTCACAAGTGTGCCATTTGATCCAGTTCTGATCCTGAATCGATGTTAATTCAATATACAGTACATATATTTAAATAAACTATACAGAAACCCTGACAGCAGTGGCGGTTCTACACGGAGGCCTAGGGAGGCCCGTGCCTCTGTAGAAATTTCCATGGCCACCCCTGTGGCCCCCCCTGTGCTGACCAAAAAATAAAATAAAAAATGAATTATGACTTTATTATGATTTTACACGCGAGCGCCAAAAGCGGAACTAACGTGACGGAACGTTCTACACGGGTAAATTAGAGCGGGCGCCGGCCGCGTAAGTGACTCGTATCTCGTAAGTAACTGGTTGTTCCTGCACAATGTTGTGATGTTAACCACGTAACTTCATCTGTCTTGGCTGTTGCATTGCGATAACATACATTTGAGTAAAGTAATCAACAGGTTATTATTGCCCGTGTTAAGTAGAGAGGGATGGTTAGGCAACGAAATGTAATGCACGTTTTTTTTCTTCCGATAGTTATCTTGAAAAGAGGAAGGGACATAGCGTCCTTTTTTGTTAACAAAAAAATGAGAGAAACGAATCAAGGTATTGAGAGAGTTGAGGAGCAGAAAGAGGGAGAGCTAGAGGAGTCAGTGGAGGTTGGAGGTGATGAAAGTGAGGACTCTGACACAGAGAGGGGAATTCCAGACGGTGAGGAGGATGAGGAAGAGGGGGAGGAGCATGAAAAAGAGGATGAGTAGAACGAAGAAGAGGGTGAGGAGGAAGAAAACATACAGGGACAGAGAGAGGAACAGCCAGAGGGACAGAAAGTGGATTCATGTGGATCAAGTACTGCACCATCAGGTTTGTGATGAAGAAGGTTATTACTATTTGCAAAGCAGTTCAATTATCATTTCATTGTAGGCCTACTGTATGTCCTTAAAATGGTGCTTTCTCCTGTAAATAATTTTGTCAATATGGATCTAATGTTTCTTTTTTTAAAGTAAATTCTAGGCCTACATTTTTGAAATACATGCAGTACATGCAGATATGCACTACCAGTCAAAAGTTTGGAAACTGTACTATTTTGGTTGTTTTTGAAAGAAGTCTCTTCTGCTCACCAAGGCTGCATTTATGTTATTAAAAATACAAAAAAAGCTCTAAAATTGTGAGATATTATCAAAATGTAAAATAACAGTTTTTTATGTGAATATATAGTAAAGTGTAATTGTGATCAAAGTTGAATTTATCATCATTACTCCAGTCTTCAGTGTCACATGATCCTTCACAAATCATTGATAATAATCATCAACATTAATGAACCTACCTTTTTTGCACCTGCACTCACTCTTGTACAAATGTTGTACAATGTTGTAATAAATGTTTTTGTAAAGTAAATAAGTTAATAATCTTTAAATATAATTTGTTACCATTTTTAATGTGCCCCTCTGGTTAAACACTGGCCCCCCCTTGGCCCCCCTAATAAAAATTGTCTAGAACCGCCACTGCCTGACAGTCGCTACATAACTGTAATATAATAGGTTACAATTAGCAACTGATTTGTAAGCATTTAAACTGCACATAAGACACTAGAAATAACTTTTTAAAGTTTCAAGATGTTACTCAGAGAAGTCAATAAAATGTTAACATGTTGCAACACATTGATAAAAAGGTGGCTACAGATAATGTTCGGTAATATCGGTTCATCGAAATGGAGAAAGTGATGTGTTTAAGCCACAGACTCACGCGTATCCCTCCACCATGCGCCGCGCGTATCCGGACGCCTCGTCGAACTGCTGCAGGAAGGACAGGACCTCGCTGGCGGTGCTGAGGACGCGCAGCAGATGCAGGTTTGTGTCTCCAAACACTGGATCCTGTTTCTGCAGACACTCACGACAGATCTTAATCACCTACAGAACCAGATCATAAACCAGCCGTTAATGGTGTCATTCATTTAAAGTAAATGTTTACATTGGTCTAATCGAAAACCAGTTCTCATAGAAAAATTCAATTAAAAGAAACATTTTTGTTTTGTTTGTTCTTGGCTTGTGCATAAAGAAAATACATTGATTATGCTTATTTTTTACTTAATTTTTGTCTGTGGGACAAGAGATAATTTTGATTAAAATTAATACAAAGGGTTTGAACCAAACCATAAATATAATTTGATAAAAAAAAAAAGAAAAAAAATATATATTTGGTTGTAGGGAATTTGATCAAATTGGACCAGAGAATCATTTATTTTCAGTGAGTGCCACCAAACGCTTCATTTTAAACAAACGAAGCTTTTCGAATCAATTGAATCAATTGCTTCGCAAAATGATTCACTCTTTCGAGGCGTTCGAAATGCGGCACGCTGGTGACGCCTGCTGGTCACAACAGTGTAAATGCAGCAAAAACTCAGGCCAAACGTGCATAAAAACCGGAAGTAAAATCCATCAGATGCAATTAACCAAGTATCAAGAGTCTGTATAATATGTGCGCTTATAAATATTCAGGTCTTGTTTTATTTCTTCCATGGATGGCTTTGCTAAACAGGCCAATAAAAGACTTTCTATTAATCCTTTTCATTATACTAATGTGTAATTGAAATGTCTACAAATGTATAAAACTGATCAGAGATCAGGTAACAACCATAGTTTTTGATAGTTCCTCGTTTACTGAAACCCAGTGACTTTGGCCGTTTGCAACCACTGATTCGAAACAAAAGATTCGTAGCTTCATGAAGCATTGGAAATGCTGTTCGGGTCCTCTTTTATTGGCAAAAGTTCAGGTTGGACGGACCTCATGGAAGTTTCCTTCAGTACGAGCCTCTTCGATCTTCACCAGAGCCTGAAGACTGAAATCTGTGACCTCCTTCAGCACCTCAGCAGACGGCTGCAGACACAAACACACGGGTGGTGAACACTGGCTGAACATCTGAAGACTTCAAACATCGCTCAGATATCTAACGTGGCCCCTTGAAAGTGTTTGAAGATATTCGGTCAAAGCTCTTGTATTTCTGCATAAACCTCCATTGAGATCAGCTCTTCACATCTGAGAGAATCTCATTCAACTAGTTGCACAAATAGTTTTGCATTTTTTACTTTGCACATCAACAAAAATGACTCAGGAGTTCTCCCAGCTTGCAAAAAATCAGTTTTGTTACTGAATGTTCTCCAAACATTTAGTTCTTTAAACGTTTTTTCTTGGTTATTTGAACATTAAAGGAACATTCCATTTTATCAATCAGCAAACATTATGGGAAATGCTTTAAAAAGTCATTTGTAACGTATTTCGTTACATTACTCAAGTTTAGTAACTTCATCTAAATACTTTAGAATACTTTGGAATACTAATAAGTGTGAAACAAACACAAAAAAGGTCATTGAGAGTTTTGATCTCACAATTCTGACTTTTTCCCTCAGATTTATGAGATATAAACTCGCAATATTGAGAAAAGTCAGAATTGTGAAATGCAAACTCACAGTTGTGAGGGGAAAAAAAACAAAACTCCAGTTCCCATCATGCTTTGCACAGGGCTGGGAGGAGTAAATGTTGAAATAAAGTGTTATTTTATTACATTTTTAGTGCGATGTGAAAAAGGGAGAGCTGTTAATGTTCAATTACGTTGGTATTTTAGAGACTTTCTGGGGTTTTTATTGTGTGTATACAGAACCAAACTTTCTGGCATGACTGTATTACCTTTGCCTGCCACATGAGGCGCTGTTTAATCTGCATAATAGCCTGTGTATTTTTTTTTCATTTTTCATCATTTAGCAGACACTTTTATCCAAAGCGACTTACAAGGGGAGCAATTAGGGGTTAGGTGTCTTGCTCAAGGGCACTTTAGTCATGGTATTGAAGGTGGAAAGAGTGTTGTTTATTCACAATCCCAACCTTCAATTCCTGCTGGCGTGGGAATCGAACCAGCAACCTTCTGATTACAAGCCCAACACCCTCACCACTGGGCCAGATTCAGATTCATCAGTGGGGTTCTATATGGAACTCTTGACTCCAGTTTAGAGACACTTTATACCAAAAAGGTTCTTATAGGGAGAAGATTAAAATGAATAAATTAAACTAAATAAAACAATCCCACGATGGAGCCCCCCTAAAAGGTTCTTTAAATGAACCCTGTATGGCTCTATATAGGAGACTTTCTTGCAAAAGTGAGGGTTAGTGATGCTGATACTGATAAATAAATGCCTCTTGACTCTGGGTGAGTGTTTCTAGAGCAGATATCCACCTTCTGTCCGTCTCTGACGGCCGTCATCAGCTCGTCTTTAATGCCGTTGGTGCAGTGCTCACACTTGCAGTCGAAGTAATACTGCTGCTTCAGCAGCCGCTGCCGGTCCTTGGACACGTTCAGGAAGTCCACGTAACTCACGGTCAGCTCTTCCCCTTCGGAGATCTTTCCCAGAGTCCTCAGTTCGATCCTGACAGAGTTCCCAGAGGACACAGAGCGAATGAAGCGAACGCTCTCTCTTGAACAACAACAGCAACAGTGTGGAAGCTTGTTTCTGCCACCGAATAAAAAACACCGTTTATCTCGTAATTCTGACTTTCTCTTAAATTCGATTGTGTAACTCGTAATTTAAACGTTTTTTCCCCCCACACATTTAATACTTTATTTCTCGCAATTCCAAGGTTATAGCTCTCAATTCTGTCTTTTTTTCCTTGTAATTCCGAATTCGTAACTTGTTTTTTTTTTCACAACTGCGACTTTATGTCTCACAATTCCGAGTTTCTAGCTCTTAATTGGACTTGTTTTATCGCAATTCTGTTTATATCTTGCAATTTGTACTTGTTTCTTGTGATTCCAAGTTTACTTCTTGAAATTCTGACTTTATTTCTCGCAATTCCGAGTTTGTGGCTCGCAACTGAACATTTTTCTCGCAACAGTGTTTATATCTCCCAATTTGTACTTTTTCTCGTAATTCTGAGTTTATATCTCCCAATTCAGACTTTATTTCTAGAAATTCCGACTTTGTGACTCGCAATTGGTCTTGATTTATCGCAATTCTGTTTATGTCTCGCAATTTGTACTTGTTTTCTTGTGATTCCAAGTTTACATCTTGAAATTCTGGCTTTATGTCTCACAATTCTGAGTTTGTAGCTCTTAATTGGACTTGATTTATCGCAATTCTGTTTACATTTCGCAATTTGTACTTGTTTTTTGTAATTCTGAGTTTATATCTCGCAATTCTGACTTTATTTCTAGAAATTCCGAGTTTGTGACTCGCAATTGGAATTGATTTATCGCAATTCTGTTTATATCTCGCAATTCGTACTTGTTTCTTGTAATTCCAAGTTTACATCTTGAAATTATGGCTTTATTTCTCGCAATTCCGAGTTTGTGGCTCGCAACTGAACATTTTTCTCGCAACAGTGTTTATATCTCACAATTTGTACTTTTTCTCATAATTCAGAGTTTTCTCATAATTCTGACTTTTTTGTTTTTGCTTTGAGTTTACATCTCGCAATTCTGACTTTATCGCAATTGCAAGTTTATATCTCTATATCGCGTAACTCCAAGTTTATAACTTGCAATTCTGAATTTTGTTCTCACAATTGTGAGTTATAAAGTCTGACCTGCGAGACATAAAGTCGCACTCAACTAACGTTCTCGTTAAGTTACGAAAACGTTATTTCTGAATGTTTCCAGTTTTACAAACGTATTTTCATGGTTAAGGGAACGTGATTTACCTCTATTTTTCATTTTGCAGTTATCATTGGAAGAATGTTTGTTCATAATGTTGAGAGAACCTTGAAAGAACGTTCCGTCAACTGAGAAATCACCTTTTTTGTTGAATGTGGCAGAAACAAAGTTCCATAATTCAGACTTACAAAATCAAGGGGTTATTTTAATGTCACTGCATTCCTAAAATAAAAGCATAACACAGTTGGTGTCTCAGTACAAAAACAAAACGAACCCAAAAAGCTATTTTTGCAACTCACATGCAACACCATGTTAAATCCAATCAAATATTTCATGATGAAGACAATGAATGAGTTCCTTAGAGCAACATAACATGTGACACAAACCGGAATCCACGATGACTTGACAAGTGCTTCTGCTCTTGAGTAACATTAGACTAGGTTTTATAAGAACGACTGGAGCTGGTGTCCATAATATTTCCTAAAACAGTTATTCTCCTTTTCTCTGAAGTGTCCGTGCAGCTGGTAACACTTTACAATTGGCTTCAATTCATCGGTTACTGCATGAGGTCTCATGAACTAATGCACAGTTTCTTAAAATACAGTTGATAATTCAATGGCAATGAGAGGTTGTTAGTGTTTGACACTGACCCACCTTCTCTTTGTGTGAAATGAAGCATCCAGTGCGGTCTGACTGCAAGAGAAACACACACTTTATCCTGTTAACGCTCACATCCCTCTATTTAAGCTCATTTCATCTTATGAACTCTCATCTACTCACTTGCCGTGATTGAGAATGACGGTGCAGTTGGGCCAGCAGTCGTGATTGACCAGACAGAGGTTGGGAAAGAGACCCACGCCCACCGCCTGAAGACCCCTCTGATCGCTCAGCGTGAAGCCATTGCAGTTAATCTGAAGACGACACAAACATCGTTCTCATCCTGAGGAGCTGAGCAGCGTAAACGAAGAAGTGACGAATCTCTGCCTACCACACCGAAGATATGTGACACGTAATCCTCGCCGATCGATTTGCTCTTTTTAGGCCAGTAACTATAGAAGTGTTGCACGTCGACTTTGAGCTCCTTCAGATCCTCGGGGCTCATTTTGGACAGGTGGTCCTCCAGGAGGTCGAGGGTGGTGAGCTGCGCGTCAGAGACCAGACCCGTGTCCTTCTGGATGCGCCACAGGATACGAGCGGCCAGACTGCCATCACACAACATTCAGCGCCAATAAATGCCTTTTCTCTTGTGGCTGAACATCTGTTTTCTTTGTTAACAACACTTATTTATCATTTCTAACTCTGAAGGCCCTGATATACGAAAGCGAAATTGATGAGCAAATTGGTGATTCTCTGACTCTGACCGTCTGAAAAAGACGAGTTCAGTTTCATGTTTTCCACTGTTTTCATGTTTTGGGAGTCATTTTATAATTCACTCGTCACTGCAACTTTTTCTCACTATTTGTTTTTCCCTCACAATTGTGAGTTTGTGTTTCACAATTCTGACTTCTTTTTCTCAGAATTCTGAGATTTAAACTCACAATTGCAAGTTATAAAGTCAGAATTGGGAGATATAAACTTGCAATACTGACTTTTTTTCTTCCAATTGTGAATTTAGTATGTGAGTTTATATCTAATAATTCTGACTTTTCTCAATATTGTCAGTTTATATCTAATAATTCTGACTTCTTTTTCTCAGAATTGTGAGATTTAAACTCACAATTGCAAGTTATAAAGTCAGAATTGGGAGATATATATATATATATATATATATATATTGTTGAAAAGTCGTTATTTTGGGGATTTTTTGGCGCACAAAAAGTATTCTTATCGCTTCATAACATTAAGGTTGAACCACTGCACTCACATGAACTGTTTTAAATATGTTTTAGTATCTTTCTCTTCATCTGAAAGTGTATTGCTGTCAATAGAGACTCACTGAACCATCAGATTTCATCAAAAATATCTTCATTTGTGTTCTGAAGATGGACGAAGGTCTTACGGGTGTAGAACCACACGAGCATGAGAATGACAGAATTTTCACGACATTGTTTCAGCATCATCACAGTATGTAAACATGTTACATTTAAAATGCTTTGGCTTTATTGTAACATTCTAAAGGTCCGTCCAAATAGATGAGGATCACGTGACTCACCGCACATTCTCATTGGGGGCTTTCCCGATCTTTCTAATGGCGGAACATTCCTTCTTGTGTTCATCCCACGCGGCGCGCTGGCACGTGCGATCGCAGTAGTGCGCGAATTTGCACTGAGCGCAGCGGTGAGGGTTCACCTGCCGGCGGAAACAGCTGTGACACACCTGCAGAGAGAGACTGACAGACCGGAGACACACCTGCGTCAGCAGCGTCCTCCTTCAGAACGGTTCGTTCATGCATCCGTGACATCTAGACTAGATTACTGTTGTGTTTGACCAGCTGGTTGTCCTGCATCCTCATTAAACAAGCTACAATTTGTCCAAAATGAGTTCGTACTGGGTCAAGAAAATATGATCATTTAACACTTTTATCATCTCTACACTAAGTTCCGTATTGATTATACAGTTTTGCTACTGACCTATAATCAGTGCTGGGTGGGTTACTTTTAAAATGTATTTCACTACAGATTACAAAATACATGCTTTAAAAAGTCATTTGTAACTTAAGTTACAAGTTTAGTCACTTAATCTAAATACTTTAGAATACTTTGGAATACTAATAAGTGTGGAACAAACACAAAAAAGGTTTTTATCTCACAATTCTGACTTTTTCCCTCAGAATTGAGTGATATAAAGTTGCAATTGTGAGTTATAAAGTCAGAATTATGAGATATAAACTCACAATATTGAGAAAAGTCAGAATTACTTAGAATTAATTTTTTTCTTGCAATTGTGAATTTAGTGTGTGAGTTTATATCTCATAATTCTGACTTTTCTCAATATTGCGAGTTTATATCTCATAATTTTGACTTTTCTCAATATTGTGAGTTTATATCTCATAATTTTGACTTTTCTCAATATTGTGAGTTTATATCTCATAATTCTGACTTTTCTCAATATTGTGAGTTTATATCTCATAATTCTGGCTTTTCTCAATATTGTGAGTTTATATCTCATAATTCTGGCTTTTCTCAATATTGTGAGTTTATATCTCATAATTCTGGCTTTTCTCAATATTGTGAGTTTATATCTCATAATTCTGACTTTTCTCAATATTGTGAGTTTATATCTCATAATTCTGACTTTATAACTCACAATTGCAACTTTATATCACACAATTCTGAGGGAAAAAGTCAGAATTGTGAGATAAAAACTCTCAATGATCTTTTTTGTGTTTGTTTCACACTTATTAGTATTCCAAAGTATTCTAAAGTATTTAGATGAAGTGACTAAACTTGAGTAATGTAACGAAATACATTACAAATGACTTTTTAAAGCATTTATTTTGTAATCTCTAGTGAAATACATTTTAAAAGTGACCCACCCAGCCCTGACTATTAATTGTAATGATGACTTGAGGAATCTCAATCTTCCGGAGTCACTTTGCACGAACATCCATGTCTATTTTAAGATGATATTACTGAAGACCGATGTCATCGAAAGCATTATTCAGGTTAACCCTTTGCGCGTTGACGCTCATGGAAACATGTTTGTGTTACTGAAGGTCAAAGGTCAAGAGCTCGGTGTGTTTTCTGCAGCGCGACCCGTCGCACAGGCTCTTGACTTTTTATGGAGGTGAAACCGTGTCACATGAGAGCGGAATCTCTCCCACCGTTTCTCCCGGTGAAAGACTCTCGCGAAATGTGCAACTAACAGCATCCGAGGCTTTGCATTTCCAAAGGAATATTTCACAGTTTCGCGCTCGACCTCGTTGAAACATCTCGACTTTCACTGGTTTGAACCACCACTAACCGCAGGAACGCACATGGGATAAAACACACGAAACGGAGATATGACAATACCTTGAGTTATTACAGAATCTCAGACTCTCAGGAACCCGAGCTCTCAGTATGAACTAAACCCTGTGAGCAGAACCCAATATTCCAATAAAACCCTTTAATATTGTCGCTTCCCCATCCAACAAGTTCAGGATCCCTTCGTTGAGATCTCAACAGGTCAGCATCCACAAGTAAGACAGTCGATCTTACCTGTCGAACACGACCGCGGCGAAGCTCGCCTCGGCGAACACGACATCTCCAGCGGACAGCTCCTTGGTGACACGGAGGCCGCGGCCTTTCTCTCCGGCCGCGAACACTTCCACGGGATCCATCTTTTCCACGGTCATGGCGACACTGACTGCTGTCCTGTGCTACGGCTGAGGGTTTCCAGCGCTTCCCTTTCCATCCAGCCTGTCCAGCACGGCTAAAAATAGAGCTGCTCCTTCACAGTGAGGAGAGTTACTGTTACTGGTATGGAGGAGGCGGGAGGACGAGGTCGGAGTATTTCTGTCCGTCAGCTGCGTGTGCTCATCACGGCCAACATGAGCTGACAGACACTTGTAAATCATATATATCTCCATCCATCCACATTCACCTGATCTTTGAATCGCTTCCAGAATCAAATCACTGACGTCGTGTGCAAGCAACGGCTCCACCGTGATAAGAATAGCGACGTACAGCGAGACGTTTAAGATTAGTTTTACAAATAATTGGAATTTCATAAACTAATTCTACTATTTTTCTCGTTTGCATGATTCATTTTTGTGTGTGTGTGTGTGTGTGTGTGGATATTTTTGTCGCGTGAGACAGGGCTGGGCAGGTTACTTTTAAAATGTATTTCACTACAGATTACAAAATACATGCTTTAAAAAGTCATTTGTAACGTATTTCGTTACATTACTCAAGTTTAGTCACTTCATCTAAATACTTTAGAATACTTTGGAATACTAATAAGTGTGAAACAAACACAAAAAAGAGATTTTATCTCAGAATTGCGTGATATAAAGTTGCAATTGCGAGTTATAAAGTCAGAATTATGAGATATAAACTCACATACTAAATTCACAATTGCAAGAAAAAAAGTCAGTATTGCAAATCTCCCAATTCTGACTTTATAACTTGCAATTCTGACTTTAAATCTCACAATTCTGAGAAAAAGAAGTCATGCAAATGCAAACTCACAATTGTGAGGGGAAAAAACAAAACAAACTGTGAGAAAAAGTCACAGTGTCGAGTGAATTATAAAATGACTCACAAAACATGAAAACAGTGGAAAACATGAAACTGAACTCGTCTTTTTCAGACGGTCAGAGTCAGAGAATCACCAATCGCTGTTTAAATGACATTAAAACTCAAAGTAATCACTTTGGTAATCTAAAACACTTTTCAGATGGAACTGGAATCTGATTACCACCCAATGTTACTCAAATGTTGTATTTTAAATACGTCACTAAGTTACTTGTGTTTCGTTACTCCCCGACCCTGTGCGGAGACAGCGGGATGGGATCCAAGTGCAAGCTTTATTGACAGACAGAATGGTCAAACAAATACAGGGGTCAAATACCGGTAGACAGGAATGGCAGAGACAGAGCAAAATCGTGGCCACAGAACAGGCAGATAACGATCGTATAATCCAGAGTCCAGACAAAAAGGTCAAAAAGGGAGGCAGCAATCGGTCGTAAACCATATATCCAACGGGTCAAAATGTATGTTAAACCTATATTTATTCAAAAGCGAAACAGAAAAGTGAAAAACTATTATATGCGCAAATAAACGCTCCTCTGTCGCCACCTGCTGGTTATAGTGGTAATTACGTCTTCTTCTTTTTTTTTTTTTTTAAATAAAAGTGTTTTCTATCAAATTTTGGATTTCCTTCATCGTGAAACGTTCGGTTTTTACAAATAGCCACAAAATGCGTTTCTTATCCTAATGTTCCCATTAGCTTTGTCTTTATTGGAGTGAATAAAACTGATTTATTGGCATGTTAGGCAAGGGCGAAAACTGCGTTAAAATATAAATACAACCTTAAAAAGTCAACCATTGATGGTTTTGTGTCGATGTACAGCGAGTCCAGAATGACAGATCACCGGAAATGCCCAAGCTGTCTTAACGAAAACCAGGAAGTAACCGTGTATATAGTCAATTGATCCTTCGCAAACAGTTTGATTGACAGGCGACCTGACCAATCATAACCCCGAATCGGCCATTTTATCCGACAAAACAGTCAGAGCAAGTAGATTAATGTTGGTGAACTTGAAAAATTGCGTGTCCTCGCGTCTTTTTCCGCGCTTGAAACAACATTCCTTCTAATTCTGAATGTAGCTATAAAATAAAGTGTGTAAAGAGCGCTTCCTTTATAATCAGTAAGAAGTTGTAACTCAGCGCTGATCAAAAACTACAAGAGTCATTTTTATCACATCTCAAGTCATCCTTAGACGTGTCGTAATTTTCTTTTTTCTCCATGTTCGTTTTCTTTAGTGTGTTTTTTTAGAAGCGCCGCACTGTCTACTGCGTAAACAGCGTAGGATACTGACAGGGAAGAGAAGAAATTGTTGAATAAAGTCGTTATTTTTGTTTCGTTCTTGTAAAGTATTTACAAAAATTGAGGTTGAACCACTCTAGTCACATGGACTATTTTAACAACGTCTTTACTACCTTTGTGGACCTTGAAAGTCGATCACCAGTGAGAGACGCTCTCGGATCTCATCAAAAATATCTTCATTTTTGTCCTGAAGATGAACGATCTTATGAGTTTGGAATGACATGAGGGTGAGGAATTATTTGGGTGAAGTTTTTATGCATAGTTTTAAGCGTCTCTCACCAAATATGATCATCTTCATGAGCCCATCCTATGATTTAAAAGGCATCTCTCTTTTATAAACAACCAATTTATACATTGAAAAAGATATTATAAAACTACATTTCACTTAACATACTAATGTACTGTTAAATGTATTTAACTTTAATCCTTTTTTTTTTATTTTACATAGTGCACTAACTTTAGAAACGACTCTAAACGACCAAAAAAAAAAAAAAAAAAAAAAAAAAAGTTCTGCATCTATAAAATCAACCATAAACGTTCTGTAGTCGAAGACGCTCTCAGGAATGATTTGGGAAAACAGCAGCGTCGGGAGTTTACATCAGGCGTGTGTGAAATCCAGACGCTTGATTCATTTTCGGAAAAAGTGCCATGGCTCCAAACAGCTGCGCGGGTTTCATGAAACTGTTTACAGCAGGAGTGTTAGAGATCAGCGCAAACGTGACAGAGAAACACTGCAGGAACAAACAGGCTTTTAATCAGAGTCTGCTTTACATCAAACACAGATCATGTGGGCATAATATTATAAATATTACAATGAATTCACACAAAACATAAGTTTTGATTACTGGAAAACATTCTTAAAAATAATGCATTATAAAAAAGATATTTCTATGAATTAAAAAAAATATAGCTAGCAATTTAACACTCAAAGTAACACATGGACACAAAGCCTTTCGTGTGATTATTACACTCAAACAGAAGCGGCTTCGATAAAACATAATTTTTTCGTGACTCTGAGCACATATTGAAGAAACACTCGACGCGATAATCAAAACAGAGAGTTTCGTTTTGGTCCAGAACTTGAAAGTGAAATTTTAAAGGCACTTTTCTCATCGTCGCGTGACTGAAATCGTGTAAACGCCGTCAATGAGTTTGAATTAATTACGTATACTGTACGAGATTAGTTCATTACAGAGCGTCAATCATCCAATCAATCATTAAACGAGTTACGGATATATTTATTCTAAATGATTTATCGGTTTTAAATTCATGTGGAATCATCTCTTCTCTGATGACGAGGGGCGGGGCAACCTGTCACTCGCATGAGATCCACCAATAGCAAACCACCACCATCCAATCAATTCCCAACAGGCACAATCAAGCCCCGCCCCACATTTATTCTTGTTTGTGAAGCGTTTCACGGCACGATAGGGAAGAAACGACTCGTGTGACTTCTCAATGCGGACTTTAAGGCACAAACCCTATAAATCATAATAGTCCAGATGGGCTCCCGAGGGGTACGTGTCGTCCAGCAGCACCTTCATGAGTTTGCTGATGGACTGGTCACAGGTGAGCAGCTGACCGTGAGCGTGCATGACGCTGAACGTGTTCCTCAGACTGTCGTCCGCGGAGCTGCTCCTCGCCTGCCGCTGCATGTCCGTGTCCAGAGGCCCTGCGGGAACCAGCGTCACATCCTTAACACGCGTCCATCAGAGAGCACAGGAGTTATGAATGAACTGCAGGCTTGAAACCCTCGCTGAACAATAGTGCCGCTGGGTAACAAACCCATGATGCGTGCAAGATTGTACTAAACCGCTTTTTTATGGTCACGCTACATTTGAAAGGCTTTTTTCTGACACAGGGCAGGCATTTTTGCTCTGGAGAACAAAATGGCCAGAAAATCTGTTTTTTTTTCTAGCTTTTTTTTAGCTAACAATATATGGAAGCCACTGTTGAGAAAAAAAGAATTCCGTAAATCATAATAATGAGAAACTGTCTCATAATAATGACTTAGTGTCTTTAACTTAATAAAAATAAAAAATTTTATTAAGTTAAAGATACCAAGTCATTCTTATCAGATGTTAAGTCATTATTATGAGATACTAAGTGATTATTATGAGATTTTAAGTGATTATTATGAGATACTAAGTAATTTATGTAATTTTATGTAATCTCAGGGCTGGGTGGGTTACTTTTAAAATGTGTTTCACTACAGATTACAAAATACATGCTTTAAAAAGTCATTTGTAACGTATTTCGTTACATTACTCAAGTTTAGTAACTTCATCTAAATACTTTAGAACACTTTGGAATACTAATAAGTGTGAAACAAACACAAAAAAGGTCATTGTGAGTTTTTATCTCACAATTCTGACTTTTTCCCACAGAATTGTGTGATATAAAGTTGCAATTGCGAGTTATAAAGTCAGAATTATGAGATATAAACTCACAATATTGAGAAAAGTCAGAATTATGAGATATAAACTCACAATATTGAGAAAAGTCAGAATTATGAGATATAAACTCACAATATTGAGAAAAGTCTGAATTGTGACATTAAACTCACATACTAAATTCACAATTGCAAGAAAAAGTCAGTATTGCAAGTTCATATCTCCCAATTCCGACTCAATTCGGCTTTTTCATATTGGCTAAGTTCTCTTATCGGGCCGATAATGACATTAAATTGAACATATATCAACCGATACTGATATGGTGGCCGATATATCACGCATCGTTACTGTATACTTTACAGCTTTAATCGAGAGATAACTGACATGTACTGTACCTGATATAGATCCAAATTTAAAGATATGGAATTAAATCAAAAATCACAAGCTGTGTGTAAATGGTCAGTTCTGGTACCTGGCGCGTAGTTCAGCACTCTGAGATCCGGCTCTTCCTCCGCCAGAACGCGGAACATCATGTCCCGGGCCGCTTTCCCGCTGCAGTACAGGACCCAGGACGGGAAGGGCCGGAGCGCGCACAGCGAGCTGATGTTGACGATGACGCGCGTCAGACCGGCGCGCCGCGGCACCGAGCGCAGAACTCCCGCCGTCAGACAGAGCGCCGAGCTCACGTTCAGAGACAGGTACGAGTTCACCTCGTCCACATCCGTGAAGTCCCGGCAGTACCGAGACACGTCCCCGAGAGAAGCTGCGGTCACATGACACGAGATGAAGCCATTTACAGCACTGAAGAACAAATCACGGTCTGCTCAATCAGAACTATGGCAGAAAAGTCATATTTAATATGAGCGGAAATGTTAAATTATTACACACTGAGTCATAATAAAGACATAAAAAGTAAAAATTACGAGACAGAAAGTCAAAATTGAAAAAAAGCAAAAATTATGAGACACCAAGTCGTAATTATGAAGAAAAAGTTACATTTATGAGATCATTTAAATGATGAGATAAAAAGTCAAAATTTACAAAAGATGAAATCGAGACACTAAGTTGTAATTATGAGATAAAAAGATACATTTACGAGATAAACTAAATCTGGATGAAAAAATATTATGCGATAAAAGATTATGAATATTATGACATATTAAAGTATGTCATATAAATTTACTAGATTGATTTGATGACATAAAAAAGTGCAAATTATGACAAACAGTTAAAATAGAGATAGTCAAAATTATGACATTAAATTATGAAAAAATTACGACAGTTAAAATTGGAATTATGACATAATAAGTCACTGTGAGATTTAAAAAAAAATCTAAAATATGAAATAAAAAAATTGATATTATGAAATGAAACAAATCTAAATTATGAGATAAAAGTCAAAATTATGACATACGAAGTCATGGAATTAAAAAAAAAAAATCTAAAATGTGAGATAATTTATTATTTTTTTTTAATTATGCACACAATGGAATTTCCGTGTCACAACTGCGAAGATTAAAATAATCGAAATTTTGAATTTATGACAACCAGCGTCATAATTATGAGACGAAAATATTCATTTATAAGATTAAAAAAAATTGTGTTCATGAAAAAAGTCACTATATTGAGATTAAATATGAAAAAAAAAAACGTGACAAAAAAAAAAATTATGACAAAATATAATAAAAAAAGTGAAAAAAAAAAAAAAAAAAAAAAAATGAAATAAAAAAAAAATGACAAAATGAATGAAATGAAAAAAAAAAAAAAAATATTGAAAATGAATCATGGGATTAAAAAAAAAAAAACTAAAAATGTGAGAAATTTTTTTTTTTTTTTAAATTATGCACACAATGAATTTTCTATGTCATGTCACATTAAGATAAAAAAAAAATTTTTAATTTTAATTATGACAACCAGCGTCATAAATTATGAGACGAAACGATCATTTTATAATCATTTATTTTGTCATTATTAAGAGATTAAAATGGTAGAAATTATGGCAAGTCTAAGTTTTATGAGATAAATTATGACTTTCTGTCATTGACTTTTTATGTTGACCATCTCATTTCAATTTGTCATAAATATGACTGTCATAATTTAGACTTTTCCGCTCATAATTATAAGTTCATATGTCATAATAATATTTTTTGTCTTAAGAGGTCTTCTGCTCTTGAGCTGTGAGGATGTGCTCAATATCAAACTATTATTATGATTATTAACTTCGCACCTGCATTATTGAAGAGCAGCAGATGCTCGATGTCCGGATCGGTGGCTCTGGTCTCGGTAATGACTTTCTCTACACCCGCTTTACACCCTAAATCCGCCTCCACACAGCGGACCGTCAGTCCGGACTCCCCGCGGGACAAATCACACTTCAGCTCCTGCAGTCTGTCATCCGATCGGGCCGCGAGGATCAGAACCGAGCCCGCTGCCAGACGAGGCGCGACGGACAGAGCCAGAGCCCGGCCAAAGCCTTTAGACGCTCCGGTGATGATGACCAGCGCTTTACCGGACCCAGAAACCGCGCTCATCTCGATCCGATTGATTCTCTGCAAAGATCTCGGGGTAAAATATCTGAGGCGATCGATTTGACACGCCCCCGGAAGACAGGCGAGGCCACGCCTACATCAGTTGCACGTCACGTTTATACGTTATGTATGTACAACATGTTTATTAATTTATTTGTATTTGTATTCAATAAAAGAGACAGTTTTGAGTGAGTGAATGTAGTAAATAGGCTGTTGTAAACTCGTTTTTTTTTTTTTTTTTAAATTTTAAATGAAGAAATGGTACTTGTTTTATGAATTGTATGCGTAAGATTGCGAACATTCACACCTTATTTACTTACAGATTTATTTTAATTCGCTCAGCCTCTAATAATAATAATAATAATAATAATAATAATAAAATCAATGCTTCCCTCTAGCGGACACTCATCTCGTTACAAAATAAAAGCTCACGTTACAATATCAATTTAAAATGTAATTTGTCAAAATTATTTTCTCATTTAGCTTATTTAAAAAGCAATTCATCAATTAATTCTGTCAAATGACGACGTCATAACTACTTTAGATGGACACATTCGCACTTTTATTATGAAATCGCCTCGCGCTCGGTTTCTGCTGTTGCACACGGATCCGGTGTGTAAGCATGGCGGTGGAGATGCGACTTCCAGCGCTGCATAAACACGTTTCCATCACACCATCACTGTCTCACCGGGACGAGAAGCACCTGGTGGTCCCTGGCGATGTCATCACATCTGACACGGGCTTCATGAGGTACAAACGCGTCGCTGTGAGTCTGTGCTGAGCTCTGATGTGTTCAACACAGAGGAATCTGAACGCAGAGCGGTCAGTAAACATCAGCAGGGAAGTTTAAAAGGCTTTGAAAATAGTGTAATGAGTGAACATTAATGTGTAGAGTGAAGCCCACATTATGGAATAACGTTAGTTATACTTATGACAGAAAATCATAATTTCAACTTATGTTATTTTGACCTTTTATGTCATAATTATCATTTACAAAAGAATGAATTCGCTCTTATGTGGGAGAAATGGTCTTCCAGACTTGTACTGATAACATCCGTCTGTCGGTCGAGGATTTTATTCTGTACACTAGGAAGTGTAGAGAGTGTACTTATGTACTATTAGATAGTGTGTGATTGTGAAGATGCTCCTCATCCTCAGGGGTCATGGCACGTACATGGATGAAGAGCGGCTCACGGCCTCAGTGGCTGGACAAGTGGAACGGGTCAACAAACTCATCTGTGTGAAGCCGCTGAAGACCAGGTTCACTCACACATACTCTTGCACTTATGCTCATGCTCTCTCTCACAATCATACTCGCACTCTCTTACACTCGCACTCATACTCTCTCACTCTCATGCTCATACTCTAATGCTTACACTCACACTTATGCTCTTGCTCTGTCTTACGCTTATACTCACTCACACTCATAATCTCTCACGCACATACTTGTCCACACTCATATTCTCTCACTCTCTCACACTCTCATGCTCATACTCACGTTTATACTCTCTAATGCTTACACTCACACTTATACTCCTACTCTTGCTCTCATACTCACACTCATATTCTCTCACTCATACTCGCACTCTCATGCTCATACTCACGTTTATACTCTCTAATGCTTACACTCACACTTATACTCCTACTCTTGCTCTCATACTCACACTCATATTCTCTCACTCATACTCGCACTCTCATGCTCATACTCATGCTTATACTCTCTAATGCTTACACTTATACTCATACTCTTGCTCTCTCTCACTCATACTAACACTGCTCTCTACTCTCACACTCGCTCATTTTCTCTCACGCTCACTCTCTCTCCTGCTCATAATCACACTTATACTCTCTAATGCTTACACTTATACTCATACTCTTGCTCTCTCTCACTCATACTAACACTGCTCTCTACTCTCACACTCGCTCATTTTCTCTCTCGCTCAATCTCTCCTGCTCATAATCACACTCACACTCTCTCACACTCTCTCTCTCACACACGTACTCGTCCACACTCATACTCGCTCTTACACATGTTCTTTCATGCTCATACTCTCACATTAACACTGCTCTCTACTCTCACACTCATACTTGGTCATACTCTCTCACGCTCACTCTCTCTCATGCTCACACTCATACTCTCTAATGCTTACACTCACACTTATACTCATACTCTTGCTCTCTCTCATACTAACTAACACTTCTCTCTACTCTCACGCTCATACTCACCATCATACTCTCTCGCTCTCATACTGTCTCACGCTTCTACTCACTATCTCACACTCATACTCACTCTCTCTCACACATACTCATCCACACTCATACTTGCTCATGCTCTTTCACGCTCATGCTCACACTCATACTCTAATGCTTACACTCTCACTCATACTCACTAACACTGCTCTCTACTCGCACTCATACTCACTCATACTCTCTGACGTTCATGCTTATACTCGCACTCATACTCAACTCTCTGACGCTCATACTCTATACTCACGCACATACTCGCCCACACTCTCACACTCACTAACACTGCTCTATACTCGCACTCATGCTCACGCTCATGCTCACACTCATACTCCCTAACGCTGTCTCTCACTCATGCTCTCTAACTCTCTTACTAACTCTCATGCTCACATTAATACTCCTACTTTCACGCTTAAGCTCACACTCGTACTCATGCTCACACTTGCACTCATACTCACGCTCTCTAACATTCATGCTCACTCTCATACTCGCGCTCACACTAATACTTGCTTTCTCACTGCCACAGGTACAACGGCGAGGTTGGCGACGTGGTTGTAGGCAGAATCACTGAGGTTTGTGCCGTTTGTTGGTTTGTGACAGATCTGCGATGGCCGCCTCTGAAGCTCTCTGATCATGTGCGTCTCTATAAACGTCCAGGTGCAGCAGAAACGCTGGAAAGTCGAGACAAATTCACGGCTGGATTCAGTGCTGCTGCTGTCGTCGGTCAATCTGCCCGGAGGAGAGCTGGTGAGATCTGACTCGACATTATCCTGCTCATTCATAAATGCACATGAGATGTTGTCTAAAAGAGTTTTTTACTGTGAGATGAATGAAAATGAAAGGAGAGGCATGAAACTGGCACAGCAGTTCAGTGTCACTAAGCACAAATATTTAATCAGTGACACCATTGACCACTCACAAGTATTCCAGATGTTTTTTTCTGCTTGTTAATTTCTTATATTAGTTTCTACTGCAGGCATCTGAGAAGAAGCGCTCGTATGTCCAGCACTGAACAGTTCATAGCAGTCAAGTGTCTAAATGTGTGTTGTTTGTGATTGTCAGAGACGGCGATCAACACAGGATGAGCTGGCCATGAGAGACTATCTTCAGGAAGGAGATCTTATCAGTGTATCCTTCACTTCATCATCATCCATCAATATTTATGTTCCTTTTCTGACAGCACGCGATTTGTCAGGGTATATTTTTACAAGCAGCGTAATTGTTAACTAGAAAACTAAGTGTTACAAATCGCTTTTTGTTATTGAAAGATTGAATAGATTGAATAGATTCGTTCAAAAATGCTGATTCATCCAGTAATGGAACTAGTGAAGTCTTTATAAATGAGTCATTGAATCATTCATTCAAGAGATTCGTTCAAAAATGCTGATTCATCCAGTAATGGAACTAGTGAAGTCTTTATAAATGAGTCATTGAATCATTCATTCAAGAGATTCGTTCAAAAATGCTGATTCATCCAGTAATGGAACTAGTGAAGTCTTTATAAATGAGTCATTGAATCATTCATTCAAGAGATTCGTTCAAAAATGCTGATTCATCCAGTAATGGAACTAGTGAAGTCTTTATAAATGAGTCATTGAATCATTCATTCAAGAGATTCGTTCAAAAATGCTGATTCATCCAGTAATGGAACTAGTGAAGTCTTTATAAATGAGTCATTGAATCATTCATTCAAGAGATTCGTTCAAAAATGCTGATTCATCCAGTAATGGAACTAGTGAAGTCTTTATAAATGAGTCATTGAATCATTCATTCAAGATATTCGTTCAAAAATGCTGATTCATCCAGTAATGGAACTAGTGAAGTCTTTATAAATGAGTCATTGAATCATTCATTCAAGAGATTCGTTCAAAAATGCTGATTCATCCAGTAATGGAACTAGTGAAGTCTTTATAAATGAGTCATTGAATCATTCATTCAAGAGATTCGTTCAAAAATGCTGATTCATCCAGTAATGGAACTAGTGAAGTCTTTATAAATGAGTCATTGAATCATTCATTCAAGAGATTCGTTCAAAAATGCTGATTCATCCAGTAATGGAACTAGTGAAGTCTTTATAAATGAGTCATTGAATCATTCGTTCAAAAATGCTGATTCATCCAGTAATGGAACTAGTGAAGTCTTTATTAATGAGTCATTGAATCATTCATTCAAGAGATTCGTTCAAAAATGCTGATTCATCCAGTAATGGAACTAGTGAAGTCTTTATTAATGAGTCATTGAATCATTCATTCAAGAGATTCGTTCAAAAATGCTGATTCATCCAGTAATGGAACTAGTAAAGTCTTTATTAATGAGTCATTGAATCATTCACTCAACTTCTTAAAAAAATAAATCTAATTAATTAGATGGTTTTTAAAATGGAATGAGGCAATTAACATTTTGTTAGTAAATTATTTTGTTTAGTTGTCTATTCACAATGATGGGTAGATTCGTGTGATCTCAATTAAAAAAAAAAAATGGTTCACAATTTATCCAGATTCGTGCAGCTGTACATGCAATATCAGATGAAATCTTAAGCTATTAAAAAACAAAGCTAATAAAAATGACAAAAGCACATAACAAAATAGTAAAACTAATTCCGAGATAAAAATAAAGCTAAACAGAAATATTCAATGCTCATGATTTCAGAGAGTTGAAGTGCATCAACGTCTCACTTCCATCAGTTTTAGGTGTTAATTGTTATTTCCAGCTTTCTTTAACCGTTCAAAGGCAGAGGTTCAGTCGATCTTCTCTGACGGCGCTCTCTCTCTGCACACGCGCAGCTTGAAGTACGGGAAGGTGAGAATGAAAGTCTTTCAAAAACACTGTTCAGCCCCTCTCTTCCCATTCTGTCAGTAACGCTCGGTTTAGTCCGTCCCTCCAGAAAAACGAGGATTTTTTTGTGATTGTCGCGGGCAAAAATCTTTGATTATGCGGCACGTTTTCTTAAAAAATGCGATGGAATATTGGGGATATTTTTACAATTTCATGCGATGAAATTGCGGGAACTTGCAAAAACTGCGGTTTGATGCAAAAGAGGAAAAAAAGGTGATTCACCGACACCCTGTTCTCACTCGATACTCCTGCCGTTTCTGATCATTTCAAGCTACTGAATCACACAATATTGACACTCTCATTCTGTTTTATTTCAGACCTTCATGAACACATGAATAAAACTCACAAAACATTGAGTCAAACAAGTTCTGTCGCTTCACAAAAGGAATATTCAACAACTTCTGTAAAAATGAATAAATAAAATATAAAAAAATAAAAGTGCTGTACAAAACAGACATCTTCTGATAAATGAAGTGCTTCCAATCTCTCACTGCGACGTGAATTATTTCACACACTACTGATATCCGGCGTCGTCTGCGGTCCGACACGCAGTTGCACGGAGAGCCGAATAATTCACTGTCATGTGACACAGCGGGAAACTGCTTCGCGCTTATTTTTGTTGGCAAATGAGAATGATCTGCGTGCTTCATCACGGTTTCACCGCGGGGTTTGCAGACGATGTTCACGTCACTTCATGAGGTTCCCATGGCAATAGAGGGAAAATAATGGCGCTTGTATAAAGTAAACGCAACATTTTTCAACTTTCTGCTAAGATACATGTGACGTTTTTGCAACGAAAATACAGGGATTATGAAATCATGCTAGCCCCGCATATTTTGCTCGCTGAAATCAGCAAAAATGTGACCCCCGCATAGATATGCGGACTTTATTCGTTTTTCTGGAGGGACTGTTTAGTTCCTGTCTCTATGAAGCCCCTCCTTCTGAAAATCACAGTGTGTTCTGATTGGTCGAGTGCTTTGAACTGACCATTTCAACACACTACCTGACTAACTCAACCAGGCCCCGCCCCTTTAATTTGCATATGCCTTGGGTGGGAATGATTTAAATATTGTTTGTTCCAGGAAGAAAACTCGAGACTATAATGGAGTTTAGAATAACTTTGAGGGACTTTAAGTAGTTTGTGTGTAATCACTCACGGTGCTGTTGTTTCAGCTGGGTCAGGGTGTGCTGGTTCTAGTCTCGCCATCGCTAGTGAAGAGGCAGAAAACCCACTTCCACAACCTGCCGTGCGGCGCATCCGTAATACTGGGCAACAACGGCTATGTGTGGCTGTATCCCACACCGCAAGGACCGGACGAGGAGGCCGGTGGATATTACACCAGCATGGAGGTCCGATTTCTGCTTTTGCTCACAATATCTCGCTCTAATATATTACACACACACACACACAATAATTTCTCTCTCCTCTGTTGCTCGCTCAGCCCGTGTCTCTGGGCGATCGGGAGGTGATTTCCAGGCTCAGGAACTGTTTGTTGGCTCTCGTGGCTCATAAGGTGTTGCTGTATGACACCAGCATTCATTACTGCTATGAAGCGGCTGTTCCGCATCAGGTATTTCCGCACGGGATCACGTGACGCCGTCTGTGTGAATGTTCATGAAGAATGAAGCATTTGTTTTCTTGCAGATTAAAGACATCTTAAAGCCAGAGGTCATGGAGGAGATCATTTTGGAGACTCGACAGCGCCTAGTTGAGCAGGAAGGCTAAACTTCACGCTGTCATGCTTTAACCGTTTCATACAAACCCTGTAGTTGTTGTCTTGAAATAAATGAATTTGGTAGAAAACCGGCGAGTTTTGTATTGCCTCGAACCCATCATGCACAGCTTCTTGTAGGCAAAAAAAATACTATGGAAGTCATTGTGCCCCACAAGATAAACATATTTAAACGGGTCTGGAGCAACTTGAGGGTGTGTGAATGATGACAGAATTTTAATTTTGGGGTGAACTGTGCCTTTAAGAGTGTGATGGTCAGTGTCAGGCCGCTAGAGGGCAGAGCTCCAGTGATCACAATAAAACACATTTACTGGTGCAGCTTATAACGCGTTTATAACGACAGTGGTCAGTTACATCATTATACACCTTTAAAAGTTTGTGAGACCGACTAAAAGTTTAATAGTAAAACAGTTAATTTGTAATTTTCAGAAATCTAATATGAAGCTTGGAACTGACGTGATTTTTTTGATTGGTTTTAAAGAATTATGGGTTAATTAGGGATAATTTGCTTGTGTGTGTGTATATATATATATATATATATATATGATATTTTATATATATATATTGATATTATTTAGATAGATAATATTCAATAATATATATATATATATATTAATATATTGTTAAAAACGTTTTATTTTTCTTATTTTTCAAGTTAATAGCGCATTGTTCTTGGAAATAAACAACTTTTGAAGGAACGTCATCATTCGTTTGTTAAATTGCGAGAATTTAACAATATACGATTACGATTAATATACTATAATCCATAAATGAATGAAAGAGAACAAAAATAAAAGAACAGCTACAATGTAAATGACTAAAAACGCGCTACGTTAGAGATTTAAAGTACAATACGATTTTATTAAAAATAAAATCAAGGAACTGAGGCGATTGTTGGCGGAAGAGAGCGGCGTGTGACGTCACGAGCGCAGCTCGCGTGCGCGAATATGGCGGTTCCTGCGACGACGAGCGACTCCGAGAAAAGTGCCGAAAGTTATGAAATGAAAGGGAGACATGACGAGAATCGACACTAAAAAAACTGCGGAGGAATCCAGCGAATGTTCGACGAGGAAACGAGTCCGACAGGAGAGACGTGAAGACGGTGCGGACAGCGTTTACGTTCGCCTCAGGAGCGCGAGAGAGTGAGAGCTGCACGCGGAAGTGACGAGAAACTCCAACTGCAACTACAACAAACTCGAACTATTCACCACAAGTAAAAGTTACGCGGGTTTAATGGGAATTAAAGTGCGCGGATGAGCGTGAGAGAGTTAGAGCTCTGTTTCTCACTTACATGTTCAATTCGCCGAAATCTGACCAGAAGTCGTTTAATTTCGAGGAAATACGTTATTTACCGCATTGACGTCGGTTTACAGCTGATGCAGATGCAATTAATTCTAACTAAATAATAGTTACTACCAGTACCAAGTGTAATAATAACTACTGAATGACACTACAAACTAGTCCGACAATCACTGCCGAAGATCTGCTTTCACACGTTTTTAGCATTTGTTCATTTTCAAGTGAAAAACGATGATAACTGACTGCAGTTTAATGCACATCTGCAAATCCGATCGAATGATTGACATGTCTGACGTGCCCGTGGCTTGTAATCGGAGATACTCGTATTAATGTGACGTCACTATGATTGACAGCTCACCAGCACTACAATACTCCGCTTTTATGTTGTGACCGTGTTAATCATGTGGAGATTTCAGTGAAGGTCATCATCATCCTCATGCATTGATCCCGAAGACAGATGTTACGTCCTCCTCTTCTGACATGTGAGAATGACATTAATATTATTCATCCCACAGTGGCTGCTTTTGTATTTCTGTTCTAAGCTTTTAAATCGGTGATCTGCTCTGAAATTAGACTCGCACATGCATCCAGCCGTCGATGCATGACCGGCACAGAAGAGCACGTGGCTCCTGGACTCTCTCTGTCTCGCCGTCTTCGCTGACACGCTTCTTCCCAGCACGTCTTGACCGTGATCCACATCCGCTGTGTGTCCGGCCGCGGCCTGGCATCCTGCCCTTATGGGGCAGCAGCCAGGGAAGTTAGTCGGGGACCAGAGGAGACCGAGTCTGCCGGCGCTGCCCTTCATCAAGGGCGCAGGGAAAAGAGAGACGTCACGGCAGGGAGCGCAGCACTGCAATGTGTTCACCGTTCACGGTGAGTCCACCTTCATACCTACGCATATGTTCAGGTCACGTGACCTTTTGTGCTGTTGGTGTCCGCAGAAAGCGAGGACTGTCCCGACAGCGGCAGGTAAACCAGGCTGGTTTGAGTTCTGGTTGATAGATGCTGGAAAATGTCCAAAAATTTAGATCGCTAAGATCTGGTGGTGTTTTTGAAAGAGTCTCTCCTGCTCATCAAGGCTGCATTTATTTGATCCAAAATACAGTGAGGGAAAATTTACATATTGTAATCATTTAAAATAGCTGGAGGGCTCAACATTAACGCTAAGTGGATTTTTTGAAGGGGCAAGTGAAAGAGAATTTTACTTGCCTGATTAAAACGTCAATAACAGAAAAGAAACAAGGGAATCGCCAAAACATGAGCGGCTAATAATGCCTATAACGTACTGACGGTAATAAGGTTGCACGCAGTCTCATCTCGAGGAGAAATGGAAACAAATGAGCGCGACAGACACAGAGAAACTCGGTTATCATACTGCGGTAAAAATTCAAGATGTGGAGTTTATAATATGTGGCCAGCGCTGGGTGGGTTACTTTTAAAATGTATTTCACTACAGATTACAAAATACAGGCTTTAAAAAGTCATTTGTAACGTATTTTGTTACATTACTCAAGTTTAGTAACTTCATCTAAATACTTTAGAGAGTGTGAAACAAACACAAAAAAGGTCATTGAGAGTTTTTATCTCACAATTCTGACTTTTTCCCTCTGAATTGTGTGATATAAAGTTGAAATTGCGAGTTATAAAGTCAGAATTATGAGATATAAACTCACAATATTGAGAAAAGTCAGAATTATGAGATATAAACTCACAATATTGAGAAAAGTCAGAATTATGAGATATAAACTCACATACTAAATTCACAATTGCAAGAAAAAAAGTCAGTATTGCAAGTTTATATCTCCCAATTCTGACTTTATAACTTGTAATTGTGAGTTTAAATCTCACCATTCTGAGAAAAAGAAGTCAGAATTGTGAAACACAAACTCACAATTGTGAGGGGAAAAAACAAATAGTGAGAAAAAGTCACAGTGACGAGTGAATTATAAAACGACTCACAAAACATGAAAACAGTGGAAAACATGAAACTGAACTCGTCTTTTTCAGACGGTCAGAGTCAGAGAATCAGCAATCGCTGTTTAAATGACATTAAAACTCAAAGTAATCACTTTGGTAATCTAAAACACTTTTCAGATGGAACTGTAATCTGATTACCACCCATTTAAAATGTAACTGTAATTAAAATACTCAAATTTTGCATTTTAAATGCGTAACTAAATTACTTGTATTTCGTTACTCCCCAACCCTGGATATGACACAGTTAAGCGACATCACATGACTTCCTGAACACCATCACGATTGAAAAAGTGACCCTGATTTCAATAAACAAGAGGTTAATATTAAGTCCCTTACATTTTAGATGCAATATTCATTATTTTTTGTTTTGTTTCAGCAGCGAAAACGGTTCCAAACAAAGATCACGGCAGAACCATAGCGAATCTCACAGCAGCACTTTCAGCGTTTTGAACGAATTGGTTGAGTCAAAGATTCAATGACACATTCATAGAGAAAGGGAATCTACGCCATTGTGTGTTGCAATCTGGGTAGTCGTCGCCATATTTTAGGAGCGTACATTGACACCAAATAAAAACCAACAGAGAATAAACGGATGCATTTACTCTATTACTTTGTAAAAACTGCTTGCACTTGCTTAGAATAAAGAGAATAATATTTAATATTTGCACTCCAGCCAAAACACTGCACATATTCATCGCGTAATGTGTTTTTAAATGTACAAAATAAATATTAAAGTTTACCCTCGTTGTTACTCGGTGTCTATCATAGTGTAGTTTATATGAGTGCGAGGCTGTGATTCACGGCGGACGGACGCGTTCAGACAGCGCGGGCATGTGGCGACCTGTCCGCGCGCTTCTCTCTCGTGTTGCTCTGAGGCGATGGTTATACGAGCGACTGCTCTGGGTTCTCACCGAGGCTCAGAAATGAGTTTGAGAACTGATGCTGTGTTCATTAGAGGAGGGATGTGACCTTATAGAGCAGCTGCGGTTTGTCTGGATCTGCTCTATTGCTGCTGCTTGAATAGAATAACTGGTGTAACGATCTTAAAGGTCTCATATGATTGTGTTCTCTCGCTCATGAACAGCTTTGGGGAGGAACAAAACACAAGTAACTTAGTTACGTATTTAAAATACAACATTTGAGTCGCTGTGTTTCATTTTAAATGGGTGGTAATCAGATTACAGTTCCATCTGAAAAGTGTTTTAGATTACCAAAGTGATTACTTTGAGTTTTAATGTCATTTAAACATTAATGTAAACATTACTGGATGATTCACGACTGTTTTCATGTTTTGCGACAGTTGTTTGAATGCCTTGTAATTGTAAAAAAAAGTAATTGCAGCTTTTTATCTCACAATTCGACTTTTTTCCTTGCAATTGCGAGTTTGCATCTCACAATTCTGACTTTTTTTCAAATGTCCAAGATTTAAACTCACAACTGTATTTTATAAAATCAGAATTGGGAGATATAAATTTGTAATTGCAAGTTATAAAGTCAGAATTACATGATAAAAACTTGCAATACTGACTTTTTTTCTTGCAGTTGCGAGTTTATATCTCATAATTCTGACTTTTCTCAATATTGCAAGTTTATGTCTCATAATTTTGACTTTATAACAATTGCAACTTTATATCACACAATTCTGAGGGAAAAAGTCAGAATTGTGAGATAAAAACTCTCAATGACCTTTTTTGTGTTTGTTTCACACTTATTAGTATTCCAAAGTATTCTAAAGTATTTAGATGAAGTGACTAAACTTGAGTAATGTAACGAAATACGTTACAAATGACTTTTTAAAGCATGTATGTTTCAATCTGTACTGAAATACATTTTTAAAGTAACCTACACAGCGCTGCTCATGACATACATGGATCATTTCTTCATCCTTCAGCTGCATGTGTTTGTTGGCCTGCAGTGTTCGGCTTCATCACACTCGTTCTGGGTCGGTTCATCAGTAACATCAGCTTTTGAACCTAAGAATGTAACCAGTGAGATTCATTCTTGCACGTTTGAGCTTCCGGAAGAGGTTTGTTCTTCAGGTTAGGTTGAGCTTCTGTTTCCGTTCGCTGATCAATGCGCAAAATCTGTCCGTGATCGATTCTCTTCTGAAAATTTGGTCTAAACCTCGGTTCATATGGATTCGTTTTCTGATCTCTTTATAATCTTTTTGAAGCGTCAAAAGGGAAGTTGCAAAGGCAGTCAATGGCAGCATTTTGTCACCAAATAGATCTTCATTTGTTTTCTGAAGGTGAACGAAAGTCTTACGGGTTTGCAATGACATGAAGGTGACTAATTAATGACAGAAATTTCATTTTGGGGTGAGCTAACGCTTTTATAAAAACTGGGTTGTATTGTACCCGATATATATTCAAATGAATCAATATCGAATCAGAATCGAGCTTGTGAATTAGAATTTAATCGTGAAATCTGTCAATACCCAGCCATTTGACAATACAGTCATTTCAATTTCACTTTAAATCACTCTCATGGTTTATTCCGTAATGTTTCATGATTGATTCGTAACGAGGGATTGTTTAATCGTTTGCGAGAATGTGAATGCTTCACCATTGTTCGTCTCACTGAAGGGTAGATTAAACGACAGTAACACCGACTGAACAGGACAAGACAAGAATGTACCGTGTACATTCCTCCCGCTCTCATTATGGAGTCATGCAGATTACTGTGTGTGTTTGTGCGAGTGTGAAAGTGTGTGTGAGTGAGTGAGTGAGTGTGTGTGTGTGTGTGTGTGTGTGCACGAGTGTGCACTGTGTGTGTGTGTGTGTGTGTGTTTGTGCGAGTGTAAAAGTGTTTGTGCATGAGTGTGTGCTCTGTGTGTACGTGTGTGCGCTGTGTGTTTGTGCGAGTGTGAAAGTGTGTGAGAATGTGTGTGTGTGCACGAGTGTGCGCTGTGTTTGTGCGAGTGTGAAAGTGTGTGAGAAAGTGAGTGTGTGTGTGCACGAGTGTGCGCTGCGTGTGTTTGTTAGTGCAAGTGTGAAAGTGTGTGTGTGTGCACGAGTGTGCGCTGTGTGTGCGAGTGTGAAAGTGTGTGTGAGTGTGAAAGTGTGTGTGTGTGCACGAATGTGCGCTGTGTGTGTGTGTTTGTGCGAGTGTGAAAGTGTGTGTGTGTGCACGAGTGTGCGCTGTGTGTGCGGGGGTGTGTGTGTGTGTGCACGAGTGTGCGCTGTGTGTGTGTGTGTGTGTTTGTGCGAGTGTGAAAGTGTGAGAAAGTGTGTGTGTGTGCACGAGTGTGCGCTGTGTGTGTGTTTGTGCGAGTGTGAAAGTGTGAGTGAGTGTGTGTGTGCACGAGTGTGCGCTGCGTGTGTTTGTTAGTGCAAGTGTGAAAGTGTGTGTGTGTGCACGAGTGTGCGCTGTGTGTGCGAGTGTGAAAGTGTGTGTGAGAAAGTGAGTGTGCGCTGTGTGTGCGAGTGTGAAAGTGTGTGTGTGTGCACGAGTGTGCGCTGTGTGTTTGTGCGAGTGTGAAAGTGTGTGTGAGAAAGTGAGTGTGCGCTGTGTGTGTTTGTGCGAGTGTGAAAGTGTGTGAGAAAGTGAGTGTGTGTGTGTGTGCACGAATGTGCGCTGTGTGTGCGGGGGTGTGTGTGTGTGTGTGTGTGTGTGCACGAGTGTGCGCTGTGTGTGTGTGTGTGTTTGTGCGAGTGTGAAAGTGTGAGAAAGTGTGTGTGTGTGCACGAGTGTGCGCTGTGTGTGTTTGTGCGAGTGTGAAAGTGTGAGTGAGTGTGTGTGTGCACGAGTGTGCGCTGCGTGTGTTTGTTAGTGCAAGTGTGAAAGTGTGTGTGTGTGCACGAGTGTGCGCTGTGTGTGCGAGTGTGAAAGTGTGTGTGAGAAAGTGAGTGTGCGCTGTGTGTGCGAGTGTGAAAGTGTGTGTGTGTGCACGAATGTGCGCTGTGTGTTTGTGCGAGTGTGAAAGTGTGTGTGAGAAAGTGAGTGTGCGCTGTGTGTGTTTGTGCGAGTGTGAAAGTGTGTGTGAGAAAGTGAGTGTGTGTGTGTGTGCACGAATGTGCGCTGTGTGTGTGTGAAAGTGTGTGAGAAAGTGAGTGTGTATATCTTAATTATTGATTCATGCAGATTGCTGAGTGTGTGTGAGTGTGTTTACGTCTCTTATTATGGAGTCATGCAGATTAGTGTTTGTGTGTGTGTGTGCGAGTGAGTGAAAGTGTGAGTGAGTGGGTGTGAGTGTAAAGGCAGGAACACACCAAACCGACGTTCGTTTTTGTACGACGGCCGACTAAGCTTTCTCTCGGGCTGAAGTTGGTTCTCGTCGGGTGTTTTCCGGCCGATTCGACATGTTGAATCGGCGTCGGGCCGTCGGTGAGAGAGAGAACTCTGATTGGCGAATGAGTCAAACCATTACGCTTATGGAATGACCAAAACAAACCTGTGTGTGTGTGTTACTGTATGCTGTCTTGTTGCGTTTCTGTTTGATGTGATCAGTGAAGATTAGGGAAAAATATGAACCGATCAAATTCATTGCATCATCCGTCAGTTAACGTCAACACAACGTATCTCGAAATTTGTTCACAAGAGACGCCGTGTCTCTCCTGACCGATTGTGATCGATTAGTCAAGCGGGTGTTAATAGCCAGGCTAGAGATGTTATGGCCACATAACCACATATATAATAATATATTTCCTTATATATCGCAGTCGTGGATAATAATTCTGTAGTCCTGCAGCTGGTGGACGGTTAACGGCTGGAGTCCGAACTAGTTCAGCTGGGTGTCGGACTGAAGACCAGCTGACGTGTGTGTTTAATTTGAGAGTGACGTCAGGCCTGTTGTGATTGCACACCTGGATCATGTTTCCATTCCTGGACTCGTGCTGAAACGCCCAAGTTGAACTAAACGCTTCACATTGAAATAAATGCGTCTGCACTGCAGACATCAGCCCTCGTTCGGTTTGGAAAGAGTGTTTTTAATGACAGCGAGCGATGGTGTGCGTCAGCTAACTGAGAGTGGATTATATAAATGATTCTCAATGAGCTCATCTCTGAGAAATGTGCTTCATGTTTCTACATCTGTCACCTCCCCCTCTTTCACAAAACCTGCCTCTCCTACTCTTGCTTTTGTCTGAGCAATTGAGAAAACCCTTTTCGACATTCAATTAATGCAGGTCCTTTGAACACTAGCAATGCCTGAGCAACTACATAAAACACTCCGAACACCCGAGCGCTTGCAACATCCTGACCACCACTTCGAAAACCTGAGCAACTGGAATGCGAGTTTTGCATCTCTTCAGGTATTCTTTATAAGGAAATAGTGTTTTCCTCCGGTGACGGGTGGCCCAGACAAAAACTGTAAGAGTTTACGTTGAATTAAATGCAGTTTACGGTTTAAACAACATGCAAATAATAACCAGGAAAAGTAGCTTTATGCATAATGCTGGGCTTTTAACTATAAACAAGCCTGGGACTCTTATTTTGAAATGTTTGTGCTTTACTATTGCTGGCTGTTCATTCAGAAAGAGGGAAATCTTACAATCACCGGCATCATATTACAATAGAAACGCCGTTGGTTAATGGTAGATTGGCATAAATGTGCGATTAATGAACTGCTGTGAAACCGCAAGCCTGTAGAATTACTATGAGTTACTATAAAATATGTATCGCTCATATTTAGAAATTAAAATCAGAAATGGTTCAAATTAGTTTCAGTCAATGGACTAAAATACACCGTTTGAGTAGCGAGATGAAAATGCGGGACACTTTTTTTTTTTTTTTTTTTTACCTAAAATTTCATGATTTACAAAGAATTTAAAATAGTTTTCTTTTTACTTCGCTTTAAAATTTTTTTTTACAGCAATAGAGAAAACATTTCAAAAATATTTCAATTTTCACAAGTTCGGGACAGACACCTCCCAATTGAAAGAACCCAATAAATGATGATTTTGCATATATTAAGCTTACTGATAATTTTTATTTAAAATTGACATTTTTTTAGAGAAATGAAAATGCGTCAGTTTTATATATATATATATATATATATATACACAGTACTGTGCAAAAGTTTTAGGCAGGTGTGAAAAAATGCTGTAAAGTAAGAATGCTTTCAAAAATAGACATGTTAATAGTTTATATTTATCAATTAACAAAATGCAAAGTGAGTGAACAGAAGAAAAATCTACATCAAATCAATATTTGGTGTGACCACCCTTTGCCTTCAAAACAGCATCAATTCTTCAAGGTACACTTGCACACAGTTTTTGAAGGAACTCGGCAGGTAGGTTGGCCCAAACATCTTGGAGAACTAACCACAGTTCCTCTGTTGCTTCTCTCTCTTCATGTAATCCCAGACAGACTCGATGATGTTGAGATCAGGGCTCTGTGGGGGCCATACCATCACTTCCAGGACTCCTTGTTCTTCTTTACACTGAAGATAGTTCTTAATGACTTTCGCTGTATGTTTGGGGTCGTTGTCATGCTGCAGAATAAATTTGGGGCCAATCAGATGCCTCCCTGATGGTATTGCATGATGGATAAGTATCTGCCTGTACTTCTCAGCATTGAGGATACCATTCATTCTGACCAAATCCCCAACTCCATTTGCAGAAATGCAGCCCCAAACTTGCAAGGAACCTCCACCATGCTTCACTGTTGCCTGCAGACACTCATTCGTGTACCGCTCTCCAGCCCTTCGGCGAACAAACTGCCTTCTGCTACAGCCAAATATTTCAAATTTTGACTCATCAGTCCAGAGCACCTGCGGCCATTTTTCTGCACCCCAGTTCCTGTGTTTTCGTGCATAGTTGAGTCGCTTGGCCTTGTTTCCACGTCGGAGGTATGGCTTTTTGGCCGCAAGTCTTCCATGAAGGCCACTTCTGACCAGACTTCTCCGGACAGTAGATGGGTGTACCAGGGTCCCACTGTTTTCTGCCAATTGTGAGCTAATGGCACTGCTCGACATCTTCCGATTGCGAAGGGAAGTAAGCATGATGTGTCTTTCATCTGCTGCAGTAAGTTTCCTTGGCCGACCACTGCGTCTACGGTCCTCAACGTTGCCTGTTTCTTTGTGCTTCTTCAAAAGAGCTTGGACAGCACATCTGGAAACCCCTGTCTGCCTTGAAATTTCTGCCTGGGAGAGACCTTGCTGATGCAGTAGAACTACCTTGTGTCTTGTTGCTGTGCTCAGTCTTGCCATGGTGTATGACTTTTGACAGTAAACTGTCTTCAGCAACCTCACCTTGTTAGCTGAGTTTGGCTGTTCCTCACCCAGTTTTATTCCTCCTACACAGCTGTTTCTGTTTCAGTTAATGATTGTGTTTCAACCTACATATTGAATTGATGATCATTAGCACCTGTTTGGTATAATTGTTTAATCATACACCTAGCTATATGCCTACAAAATCCCTGACTTTGTGCAAGTGTACCTTGAAGAATTGATGCTGTTTTGAAGGTAAAGGGTGGTCACACCAAATATGGATTTGATGTAGATTTTTCTTCTGTTCACTCACTTTGCATTTTGTTAATTGATAAATATAATCTATTACCAAGTTTCTTTTTGAAAGCATTCTTACTTTACAGCATTTTTTCACACCTGCCTAAAACTTTTGCACAGTACTGTATATGATTGGGCAAATCTGATAGCGGTTGCGTGTTGCATTTTTAATTTTTTTTTTGCTTTTTAAATTTTTTTTTATTTGTTCATTTGCTCAAATAACAGGCCAAACTCGTCCTTAAAAAAAAAAAAATCTGTGGCCGTCCAAACAAAGATGCCACACACATGTAGAATGAGCTGTTGTTTTTGATTTAAATGAAGTTTAATCACAGGATTTAAAGTAAAAACACAACGCTCTGACTTTAGATTTGTGAGATTATGCTACATAATACACCCGCACAAAATACGCAGCAGACGGACCGAATCAAACTGCAGTTCACTCCCTGACAGTAGGTGGCGCTGATGCTTCCAGTTTTCTGAACGCAATCAGTTCCCTTCAGAGATGCATTCATATAAACCCCCACCCCAATTCAATATTTACATTTTTCTTCTTATATTCTGCGCATTTTGAACAGAAATGAAACTAAAAACCAATCATGTTTGGCGCAAAAACCATCCGGTTCCTCGGGTCGCGCCACAAGAATGATGAAACGAGTGATGGTGTTAACAGAGCAGAGCTTCAGACGTTAACGTCTATGTGTTGTGGATCATCTCAGACCTCCGCTGGGTTTTGCACTTTCTGCCTGGACTAAATACGCACAATCATAACTCCGTCATATTCAGCCCGTCTCTCATTTTTGTGACTGGAAAGTTCAGAGGAGATTTCGTATAAGCTGGCCGCCACGCTTCTGGACCGCAGATCAGCCGGGTTCCCGTCTGTCTGGACTCGGAGACTCGTGATGTCAGTCCCCGAGAAATGCTAAAACCCTTTTCCACACTTTCCCCGTGTCCTACGGGCCGAGCCCGTTCTCATTAGCTGTTCTCCCACATGTGGCTCCAGAACTCAAGAACACGTATCATGGAAGGAAACTGCACGACTAGAGACTCTTCCTGTTCACAACAGGAACCCCATGCTGATGTAATTGCTGGCCGCGCCTTCAAAAAAAGATGATGCCAGATCAGTTGTTCCCGCATTCCCGGTAAATACTGTTTCGGCTGTCGAGCATCCTGGTGTCTTGCAAACTAAACAATGGCAGACAAGATGTCAGATGTCCAAGCAGTCCGTTTGCTTTTATTTTTGTTTGTAGAGTGCAACACTGGGCAGGATGTGGTTTTTAAATAAAATACAGCTATCAAAATAGTCCAATTATTTGAAGAAATTATCAACAGATTCATCATTTATGGAAATATTTGTTAGTTGCAGCCCTGGGATAAATTGCGCCTACAACAGATAATTCAATTTTTGGCTTTATGCAAGTTAATTCCCTAGAGATAGGACATCTCTACACACCGTGTGTCTTAACCCCTTAACTTAAAGAAGACACTCGGCAGATCGTCGCTGAAGTGAAAGGACTTCAAAAAAATAAAGTATGAAAAAGTTTACATTTACTGTAAATCAAATGTACTGTACTAATTGTATAATGTAGATATAAATGTATAGTTTACTAAAATAATTTTTACTCAATTTATATAAAATAAAAGCCACATGTCTAACCAAGTTTGAAGTTGATATCACAAAAATTAAAGTTCCCATGAGATTTTGTTTAGGCGCTGTACCAAAAATGGCCACTGGGTGTCACCGACATTCTAATGAATTTTTTTAATGCGTTCTTCCGTAACAAATCAATACATTTCTGTCTGTCAAGTTTATCACAAAACAGATGCCAAATATATATATATATATATATATATATATATAAATATTTACAGCTCTGGAAAAAATGAAGAGACCACTGCATATTTTTTGTTATTTTGACCAGTTGTTGCATTTGGCAAATAAACGCTCTAAATTACAATATTTTTATTTGGAATTTGGGAAAAATGTCAGTAGTTTATAGAATAAAACAAAAATGATAATTTTACCCAAACACATACCTATAAATAGTAAACCCAGAGAAACGGATCATTTTGCAGTGGTCTCTTCATTTTTTCCAGAGCTGTATATATATTTAGATATAAAATAGTTCAAATAAATTTTGTAATATGAAATACAACAACTCCCGCTTGGGGGAGGAGCGCGCTAAAAAGATTTAAAGTACTATTTTCTTGGTAAAAATGGTTGAGTTAAGCGCTCAAATGATACCTAATTTATGATGATAACTTATAGAGACAATAAATAGGGGTTAAGTATACAAAAAACAAGCATTTTTTTGGTAATGCCTGATTTGATCTCTTCACCTCAACCGTTCTGTTAATGCGTGACGGCTGATTTTGTCTTTCTCATTGCGATGCAAATAAAAAAAATTAAAATTTCAGATTAATTGCAGTAATAATCCACTTATTAACCCGTTATATAAAATGTATAAGTGCAAATAAACCACACAAGTATTAGTGGATGAGACCCGGTGTCCAAATGTTTACCGAGCATTGCTAAAGCAATGAGCAAGCTGACATTAAAAAGTGCAAGTGATGATATTTGTAAGTAATCATGCTGGCAGAAATGGCCCGTACGTAGTGCACTCGTGCCTTCGTTTTAAACTAAAAACATTTGGGACGAGAGAGCGACAGATAGCGAGGTCTTTGTAGGAGGGGCTTGTGAAACTGAAAGACAAAGGCAGATTCCAGTTACACTCTCTCACTGCAGATAATGCTGCTCAGCTGCAGCTCTCAGTGAGGTGGGCGGAGTCTGTGTGCTGATGTCATCGGCTCCGGCGCTCCGCTCCTGAAAGGGCCTCTTTGTTGGCAGAGATCAGCACGAGCGTTCTGCTTTTCCTGTGGATCGTCTCACAGACGACAGCACCATGAAAAAGACAACACCGTCATCGAAGTGCTTCGTTTGACTCCCGCTCACTTTTGTCGTTGTGAGAATGATCCACACGGATGGCTAGTTCCTCAGCGCACAGAGAAATCGAGAAGAACGGGAGTGGGGGGAAAAAAATGGAGCCTCTTACTCTGGAAACTCGCTAGAAGAACGGTGTGAAGTGCATGCGGCCGTGGGTTTAAGATGAAGATGTCGGGAAAAGACTTCATCTGGACCTAAGCTACTAACACAAAAGTTGTTGTGAAACTTTTTCACGCTTTTGAGCACTTTCTTTTTAACTTATCATTTGGGATAAAAGAGAAAAGAACTGGATCATCACCTCTTTCAATTGGACGTGTTGGGAAGCAAATGAAAATGTTGGAAATCTGTCTAAAATTGGTGGGCTGTAAATCCAAGAAAGGTCTTTCTTCGTCCTCCAGCTGTTACTTGGAAGGTAAGCGAGTGTGATGGCGACCGTGTGTGTGTGTGTGTGTGTGTGTGTGTGAGAATCTCAATTACAGAGCGGCCGAACACGGACTTCGGATGAACAGACGGGACGGATCTGGGGTCGATGGTCTGCTGAAAATCACAGGCCTCGGTGCTCCTTCTGTCTGTTTGGAAAGTGGAGGAGGGGGGAACGAGCGAGAGGAAAGCCAGACATACTGGCTCGCAGTAAAAGAAAGAGAGGAAAAACGAGGGAGGAGAGAACACTGGGAAATCTGATTCCTGTCTGGATTGAGCCGTGGAGTTCGGTGTGTGTGTGGAGAGTTTGGATGCATCTGCTCTTCCTTGAGCTCATTTACTGAACGAGTGTGTGTGTGTGTTGGATTTCAGCTCTCGGTCTCGCAGATTTAACAGTAATGAGATGTTTGTGCGTGCAGTAACCGTTGGACAATGTCTTTTTAAACCTGTTCACTGTCAGCCTGGAGATTTGAACTTAAATGGTTGTACTTCATGAACGCTTTGAATTACTGACCTAAAGTTGGTCTCTTTTGAAAGTGTAAAAAGTTTACTGAACTAAATGCGTAAAGTCTAAAGTTACTAGGAAATCAAAGCTGTATGTCTAACAAAGTTGTGTTGAAAATTTGAAGTTGATATCACACAAATCGAGCGGCTAAAAGGGTTTAAATGTGTTTCATTTGAGTGTTCAAATGATAGCTAATTTATGACGATTACTAAAATATGCGATAGGAAGGAAGGGCAATAAATAAAACATCAGGGTAAAAGTTTAAAAATGTTGCCGCAATTGCCTGATGGGATGTAATGTATTGATTAAGCTTGATGTTTTATCCCAAACATTCGAGGCTTTCCCGTGTTTGATCATAGCGATGGATGGCAGATCAGAGCTTGACGTAAAGCGAAGAATGAGCAGTTTATGGTTTGCTTTTGGGCTGTTTATTTGTTTTACATAGACACAATGTTATACTTCATGAAAAAAATGTAAAACAATGTCAATTTTTTTTGTATAATCATCAATATCTCATGCCGTTTTATGAGCTCATGTTAATTGCAAACAGCAAAACATGCAAAAAAAAAAAAAAAAAAAAAAAAACTGGTGAAAGGCCAGTTATGTCATCTAAAATTTACTCCTGTTAGTCCTCTTATCAAAAATCCTTTTCATTTGTCAACTACCCAAATTAACTGGTGACTCTCATTACTTACTGACTCTCTTGTTCTATGCAACACAAGGAGGATGTTTATCATGACTGTCAAGCTCCACAAATGACCATAAAGCATCATCGCATTCGTCCACATGCCGGGGTTTGGGGTCATTGGTCAAATGATTCTTTTCTGTTGGAATGTGAAAACTCTCATTAAAGAGATGCGAATAATGTTCAGATTGCTCACCACACATGATGCACACGGCTGTGGTGACGTACCTTTTAATGTAGCTGTGGTTTGGAACAGAGATGATTATTGCCGAAAACATCTGGGACGTGCGTTGGGGTGAATCTGCGAGAAAACGTGCAGTTCAAATTTCATCCCAGAAGCAAAAGAGGGGAAAAAAAGTCATTTTTAAAGCACAGTTGAGAATTACGACGTCAGTGACTGTGTTAAAACTGAATTGTTTTATTAACAGAAAGGGTTTTTTTTGTGTTAAAAACAGTGTTTATTTGAAATGGAATCTTTTGTAACATTATAAAAGTCTTTAGTGCCACTTTAATGCATCCTTGATGAATACAAGTATTCACTTCCCAAACTTTTAAGTGATTGGGAATCGGGCTTTCCGTGAAAATCTGAAGCAAACTGTTTTCAGCATTGATGATGTTTCTTGAGCAGCAAATCGGCACATCAGAATGATTTGTGAAGGATCATGTGACTCTGAAGGCTGGAGTAATGATGCTGAAAATCACAGGAATAAATTACACTATATTCACATCGAAAACAGCTGTTTTAAATGGTAATATAGTGGTATTTCTCTCTTTTTACAGTATTTTTGATCAAATAAATGCAGCTGTGATGAGCTTTCAAAAATCTGAATTATTCCAAACATGAATTATTATTAAAAGCAGTTAAACTATTTCTTAGTTGGTCAGATTGTTCTGTGTTATAGTTTTGGGAATTATACTCGTACGTTAGCATTCAGTGTGGTTTATTGACCTCTAACCTGGATCTGTTTGCAGAAGCTCTTCAGCGGCCGGATTTCGAGCCTCCGGGTCTGTCTGAAGCTGCTCGCTGGAACTCCAAGGAGAATCTGCTGGCGGGACCCGGTGAAAATGACCCTAATCTGTTCGTAGCGCTGTATGACTTCGTAGCGAGCGGCGACAACACTCTCAGCATCACCAAAGGTGAGAAAAATGCTCGTATTTCATCATCGGACGACGTCAAACACTTCGTCACGGCTCAAACTAGACATGACAAAATTAGGTCGACACAGTGAAATTTCACTAAACCACACTAATAATGTACAGACCTGATGTTTCGCACTGATCAGAAATAAAAAAAACGAAGCGACTACATTTCCAGGAGTGAATTTGACGGTCACATACTGTTTTGTATCAACGACAGAATTACTTTTACTTTTGACTAGTACTTGTGCTGTCCTCCACAACAACAATCCGCTCATTTCCGCTGGTGTTTTCTTGTTTGTATTTCGGGAGAAGCTGCTCGTTGTTCAGTCGGTTTATGAGGACACATGTCTGACTGGAAATCCACATATTTGCTGCACATTCTTCATCTCTCCTCCTCTTCCTTTATCTTGTCAGTTCTTTCCATTCCATTACACTCTGCTTTTTGAGTCGGCTCATTTAATGAGCTGTTATTAGTGCTCGGGGTGTCTTTAGAAGTCAGTTAGTACAGCTTTTGCTCTTTGAATTTATATTTATTCATTTAGCAGATGTTTTTTTCTAAAGTAACTTGCTATTCATCTCAAAGCCACGTTATTAGATGCTGGATTTTACTGTTGACGATAATTAGGTTGGACCACACTACCTAATAACCGATTAATCAACTGATGGTTTTTAAAATGTAAACTGAATGAAAACAAACATAAGACTCGGAGTAAGCTAATTGTGAACTTTATTACACACACACACACACACACACACACACAAAAACAGTACTTAATCATGAAAATGCACCTTACTTTTTAAATGAAATGAATGTATAACTATTAATGTATTAATAATAATACCTTGATCATTCATCTTAGTTTTTAGGACATGTTAGCAGATACAACTTTCAAATGTAAAAAAATATTAGTAAATGCTGAAGTGAACAATCTAACCATGAACAACCTTAGTTAATGGATATATATAAGCTGGATTTAAACTAATGCAAACAGATGGGAACAATCGTGACATTAAACATTGACTTGAGTGTGTTTTTGTCACGTTTGAGATACTACTAATGTTAGCCTCGACTGCAAACATACTTCCGTCGTCCACTAATGCAGCATCTAGTCAACAAATAAATGACTTCATAATGCTATGAAAACATGTAAGGTATACATACCGTGTCATTGTCTGTTTTAAATCCCTTTCTGAAGTGTGCCGCTCTGTGCAGCGCGCAGACACGCATCTCAAAACAAACTCAAGGAGTCAGTGCTAGTTTTTATTTCAACTCTAGAGGCTGTTTTCATACTGTGTAATGACAGCCGATCCTTCTCCAGCAAGTGGGCGCAACATGGAAAAACTATCGGTATTAATTGTTGCTGTTCCAGCAGTGCTGATTAATTGGCAGAACCAATCAATCTGTCGGGCTCTAGACGGTAGTCATAGTACACATGGGTATTGTTTTCATATGTGATTAAAACAGGAAATTACACATATTAGTGATGTACGTCAGTCTTCTCTAGTACACGAGTCATCACTCTTATCAGTAAGTATTAAAGTTGAGTGTGTGTGGATTCGTTCAGTTCAGAATTAAAACTTCCTGATAATTTACTCACCCCCTTGTCATCCAAGATGTTTGTCTGTCTTTCTTCAGTTAAAAAGCAATTGTTTTTTTAAGGAAAATATTCCAGGATTTTTCTTCATATAGTGGACTTCAATGGGGTTCAACAGGTTGAGGGTCCAAATGTCAGTTTCAGTGCAGCTTCAAAGACTCTACATGATCCCAGATGAGGAATAAGAGTCTGATCTAGAGAAACCATTGGTCATTTTCTAAAAAATAATGTTTATATACTTCTTAACCACAAATGCTCATCGCAGAGCGGCGCGCCACACAGTACGTAATGACGTTAGAAAGGTCAACATGAATTTTTTTTTTTTTTTTTTTAGAAAATGACCGATTTTTCGCTAGATCAGACTCTTATTCCTCATCTGGGATCATGCAGATCCTTTGAAGCTGCACTGAAACTGATATTTGCACCTTCAACCCGTTGAACCCCATTGAAGTCCACTATGTGGAGAAAAATCCTGGAATGTTTACCTCAAAAACCTTAATTTCTTTTCCACTGAAGAAAGAAATGCATTAACATCTTGGATGACATGGAGGAGCGTAAATCAGGAAATCTTCATTCTAAAGTGAACTAATCCTTGAACACCAGCCAAAGACTTTGATTGGCTTTGATGCTCAACGCTGCAAAAAAACCCCATGTAAATGGAACTTTTAACGCAACTTTTACTAACTGCCACTTTTCACAATTACATTAATGGCACAGCTGCAAAATCTTTTATCTTTCAATGAACTGTGCAGCTCTAATAGACACTGACATAAGATGTAGTAGAGCTGACCGAATGCATTGAGGGATGACTGACTGTAACACGGCTCCCATGCTGCTTTGACCAGGAGAGAAGCTGAGGGTTCTGGGATACAATCACAATGGCGAGTGGTGCGAGGCTCAGACCAAGAACGGCCAGGGCTGGGTGCCCAGCAACTACATCACGCCTGTCAACAGCCTGGAGAAGCACAGCTGGTACCACGGGCCCGTGTCCCGCAACGCCGCCGAATACCTGCTGAGCAGCGGCATCAACGGCAGCTTCCTGGTGCGCGAGAGCGAGAGCAGCCCTGGACAGAGATCCATATCGCTGCGCTACGAGGGACGCGTCTACCACTACCGCATCAACACCGCCTCCGACGGCAAGGTGAGAGTCCATATGCTTGTCGGGATCATTTGACAAAAAATACAAATTAATACCGTATTTGGGGGGCATGTGTTTATGGTAACATCCTAACGCATAAAAATGATGAACTTTACAGCTCGAGTATTTTGACAAATAAGTTTTATGAAGTTATAAATCCTACATTTCAGCTATTTTAAAGAAAAGGAATGAGTGAAAATGATAAATGATTGCATATATTCATTTAAAATATGATTGCTTCCTATCGATCCACCAGTTAACATTTACAAGAGTTTTAGCTGCGTAAAAATATGAGTCGATCTTCACATTGGTCTGAACAAAAACTGCAGACACTCTGAATGAAAACGCAGATCCACTCTCTGACAGTAGGTGGTGTTTATAAATACAGCGGTTACCCCTGTTATCTCTGTTTACGTTACTTATTAAAGCTCATATGGCGGAAATATAATTGAAACTTTCCTTGTTGAAAGGCGATGAGTTTGCAGATATGATATAAACTCCATAAAGTAAACATATTTCATCAGCAGTAGATGAGAAGCAATCGCTTAGCAAAAAATGTGGGCGATTCATTGACCACGAGTCTGCAGAACAGATTCAATTTCATTAAATCATCACTTTTTGAAGTTTAATAATCGCGATTCCTGGTTTCCCATCCCCACGTGTAAGTTCTCTTGAAATGATAATTAAGAGTTTTCTCATACCATTAACCTTAAATTTTCTAAATCTGAATTTAAAACTTTTTTAAGGACGTTAGCTTTGAATATCTGATAAAAAGCACATTAGACAAAAGACAGCTGGCAAAATAAACACTGGTGTCGAATGCCTTCAGTCGCACAGTGATGGTGTTTGTCAGTCGGACTCCAGCGGATAAATGTGTCCACGGCAGCGCTGCATTCCTGCTGATGACCGCTGCGCTCATTCCTCACATGCCTGACGTGCCTCGTCCGCCTCTCAGTCTCCGCATGAGGCAGCGACAAACGGCCCTGCTGGAATCGCCGCTGTAAGCCGTCAGGAATGAGTCTGAGACGCCAGTTGCAGTATTTGTACATATAACTTGTATAAGGGTTTATCGCTTGGCATGAGAGCTGCATTTAATGAATGATTATACAGCCAGTGTGATAAAACGCCTTTGACAGATTTTGACATAAAAGCAAGTTTTCCTGGACCTTCAGCCATTTATAAACATCTGAAGCGCATGTATGAGCGAAGGACTAAAAATGCAGTAATTACACCAATAACTGTGTGTTAAACATGCTTTAATGCACTCATAGATGTATGTGTGCAAGAACGTGGATTTTTACAGGAAATGGTGCATCACCATTTTATTTTAAAAGCATCGAGTTTAGGTTAAAATAGAAATGACTAGAGATCGACTGATAATCTGTGTGATGTTCACATGGTTTGTTTCAGGCGTATGGATGAATGAATCTAAAGTGGCTTCCAGACTGCATAAGTTATGTTCAATAATTCATACTCAAGTGAGAAGTGAAATTGATATTAATGCATGGTTTTATTGTTTGTTGTCGTTGTTCAAATAAGTAGGAATGCATCACAATCTGTCCTGGCATGCTGGGTTGAGTAGGTAGTCGTTTCTTCCTCGTGCTTTTTTAATCTGGAGGGTGTTCCAGAAAGCAGGTTATGTGACATACCCAGGTATGTTTAACCCTTGTGCATTGTTCAAATTCACGACCCTTTCGTTCTGTTCGTGGCTGAAAACAGCCACGATTTTAACTGCTTTAAAAATGTATCAGATAAATATTTTTTTCATTTTTTTTTTGCTTAAATCTATTAATCAACCTCAGTCCTGATCAAAACTACTAAATTAAAAAAAAATATCAGGATTTTAACTCTTTAAAACGTTAAAATCTGATGCTGCGCAAAAACGAACAACGCATCAAAGCCGATGTTGTTTCTAATCTTTGACACGTTTTTTCCCAAATCAGTGACATCATTTATGAATTTGGCAATTAAAGAGTTAAAACGAACATAACGAAAGAGTAAGTGAATTTGACCACAGAGTATTGTTGAGTTTTTGAAAATTTTCAAAGCATTTTCCCAAAATATGTGTCAAAATAAGATTTGTCACCAAAAATCATTCCATTTGCTGAAACACGGAGAAAGTTAGGGCCAAATTAAGACTCAAAAATTCCCCATAGTGGATGAAAACATCCCGAACAGCACATGAGGGTTAATGCCGGTTCCAAAAACGGAGGTGACTTTCAGGGCAACTTACTCTCTGAACATAACCTGAGGTTAGTTTGCTCAAGAGGTATTCAGATGCGTGTTATTTAATTAAAGCAGTTATATCAATATAACTAAATATGTTATGTAGTTACAGTTATATATACAATATTGGATTATACAATTTACTCATTCATTTGTAAAGCACTATTATAAAGTTTATTCACGGATGTATTCTAATACACGTATTTATTTTGTCGTAATCTCACACATGGATCTGCTTTTTTTTTATAACAGGACGTTTTCTGTCATTTAATTTCTCTAATAAAGTCCATGTGTGATATTATTTAGCATCAAGCAAACATTATAATTCTTATTCTCAGTGAATAAAGATTACTTAATCAGTAAAAAGATTGAAAAAATGATGACACAACCACCAAATAGGTGGCGATGTGCACTAAGTAGTTTATGTAAATCGCCATTAAACAAAAGAAGATCTGTCTGTCATGGATTCGTCGCTCGGTTGGGAATGTCTTGTGTGTTCACCGGGAACATGCTCTGGGTTGGCTGAACGTACTCTCTGATGCGTTTGTGGAACCAGCATACCTCGAGTTAATCAACCCAGAGTTCAGGGTAAATGTGACGGTGAGTTAACCTTGCTTTCCTCTCCGGCTCTTTCTACGGCTCACGCTCTCGTGTCTCTTGCCCCGCAGCTGTACGTGTCGTCGGAGAGCCGCTTCAACGCGCTGGCAGAGCTGGTTCATCATCATTCCACGGTGTCGGATGGTCTCATCACAACGCTGCATTACCCAGCTCCCAAACGCAACAAGCCCACCATCTACGGCGTGTCGCCCAACTATGACAAATGGGAGATGGAGCGCACTGATATCACCATGAAACACAAGCTGGGCGGAGGACAGTACGGAGAAGTGTACGAGGGCGTCTGGAAGAAATACAGCCTGACTGTGGCTGTCAAAACACTAAAGGTCAGTGACGGATCAACCTGCTTGATGACATCTGGCTCGTGTTTGCTTTTACCTTGTGTGGTTTTATTCCTTTATGAGGTCCATCTAAGCTTCTATTAGCCATCAAAATGATTTGTTTTTCCTCTGCTGTCCGTGACCCATCAGAACAGTCGTGGGTCGTGACACACCAGTGGAGAAGCATTAAATTAGATCAAATAAAAATTCATGGTTTTGTACGTAATTGTACGAATTGTTTGTTTCCTCTTATGCAGGAAGACACAATGGAAGTGGAGGAGTTTTTAAAAGAAGCTGCAGTCATGAAAGAAATTAAACACCCAAACCTGGTGCAGCTGTTAGGTGAGTCTTTCTGTCTGTGCTGGTTTTATACATTTAGACGTCAGATCGTACGTTCATTTCACGTGGCCTGTGAGATGATTTCATTATACGGTGATCCTGTCATGTTTCCATTTCTGAAAAGTATGAACGGAGCACATTAAGCGCTTCCAAACAAATGGGTAAATAAATAAAGACTACTTCCAAAATAAGCTTTTTTTAAAAATGAATACGTGCCATAATGCTACGCTATTAGAAAAAGGATCATTTTTACCACAATTAGGAATGAGAAGCAAATGTTTTCGAAAGGCCGGTTCATCAGGGTTGAGTTTTGTGAGTCCACTTTGACTTTTGGAGTTTATGGAATTGACTGCATGACTCCATTTACTTTGATTCAATAGATTAAGAATACAAGATTGCAGTTTTTTTTTTTTTTTTTTTTTGCTGACACAAAGCCTTAAACTCTCACTCGAAACATTATTAGAGTGGCTGCCAAAACTAGCCTGATTTAGAAATGACATTACCATGAAAAAAGTCCTGCTGGCTCTTGTCCATGTAATGGCAGTGCATCAAGCTTTTTAAAAAAGACTCAAAGGTGTCACAAAATAATCCCATGTGACCCGTGTCATATATATTCCAAGCGTTTACTTTAGGGTTTAAACCACTGTTAATGCATTATCAAAATGCATTAATAATGACATGTTGTGAGAAACGGATTAATAAAAACTCTACTTTTGTCTATATTAATGAACTAGACTTTTACGTGCATCTGACTGACAGGCAAACCGTGCGCTCTTATTTCAGTGTTGTTGATTAATGTTGAGGTTATTTATTCAACTCCAGTAAAAGAACCACAATTTTTTTGATTATACTATATAAAAATTATTACTTGTCACCGATATCTAATTTTAAAGACCGTTTCTGTAACCAATCCACCACATTCAACCAGAATATTTCAAACCGTTATTTTCACACTTCAGTGTTTGCCACAGGATTTTGTGAGACAGCAGATGATGTCACATGCGAATTAGCATATTTATTACATCATTGCATGTTTGCATACGGACCAATTTTGGCACTTAAGATCTGTTTTGCGCCTACTCTCTGTTCCCATTATTTATAGATTTTGTTTCTGTTGTCAGGCATACAATAGTGACTAAACAACCCATTAATACTACATGTTAACCAGGAGCCACTCTCACTATACTCCTTAAATTATTAAAGGCTGTATTGTGTCCAGTCAACTGAATGCACTGCTTCTTTGCGGCTCACTGCACAGAACAGACGCCGAGAGAGGCGATCCTGCGCTGGGACAGTCAGACAGGGCATCTTCCTTAATGAAAGCTAGGGTTTATCCCAAAAAGTAGTTAGATTTGTCACTATGTACCTTCCATTGAACAAGGCGCTAAAGAGATTGAAAGTCGCACCCGTGTCTGTGAGACACTGATGGCAGGGGGCGGTGGCGATCTGTGGCAGCCACAAATAAATCAATGTTCGGGAAACACTGCAACTTCCTGCAGAATCTGTAGTATGAGGACTGGGACAATATATCAAACATGAATCAACTACTGATGTTCATAAACGGTTTCATTCACAAAGCGACGTGTGATGATTCTGCTCATCAGTCAAACCTGCGTTTGTCTCTTATGTCAGGCGTCTGCACTCGGGAACCTCCCTTTTATATCATCACAGAGTTCATGACTCATGGAAACCTGCTGGATTACCTGCGTGAATGTAATCGTCAGGAGGTCAATGCTGTGGTGCTGCTCTATATGGCCACACAGATCTCCTCTGCCATGGAGTACCTGGAGAAGAAGAACTTCATCCACAGGTGAGCCAGAACTGCTGCAGTCGAGATGTGACACGGTTGTATTAGTTGATGAACAACTCCATTGAATTATGAATGTTAATTTCTTACCTCTTCAGACTTTTCAGTTTTTTTTTAAAACAATCACATAAGAAAATGAATCTCATGTGAACACAATTTCTGAATTAGACACAAAAAGCAATAGCAGAAACATCAGAATGTCTCATTCACAGGCAGATCTATGATCTTCCAGTCTGTAGATGTGGCTCAGGATTTTTTAACCTTTATTCTGGTCCAGCAGGTGAATATGATTCATTAGTAAAGTCTACAACTCGCATGATTTTAGAAATTATTCATGTTGAGAGCACAAACACTTGCTTCAGAAGTGACAAAGTTGTGGTCAAATCAAAAGTAATAGCGACGCTTCACGTTGGCCACAAATTTCCTTATCATATCATTCCAGTATTAACGTTCTGTCCACAAAAAAATGAGTACAGGACAAAGGGACAACGTAAAATTGGTAATTGTAGAAAATGGCATGTTTCAAGTGACAATTTGGTTGTTGTTTCAGGGATCTAGCTGCCCGTAACTGCTTAGTTGGGGAAAACCACTTGGTTAAAGTGGCCGATTTTGGTCTGAGTCGTCTGATGACGGGAGACACCTACACAGCCCATGCAGGAGCCAAGTTTCCTATTAAATGGACCGCACCGGAGAGTCTGGCCTATAACAAATTCTCCATCAAGTCCGACGTGTGGGGTAAGCAAAAATCAATGAAAGACTCTACTCACAGTTGGATGCTGTTGATGGAAAATTACATTCTCGCTTGAACTCTTCAGCATTTGGAGTCCTGCTTTGGGAGATTGCCACTTATGGGTTGTCTCCATATCCTGGAATTGACTTGTCCCAAGTTTACGAGCTACTAGAGAAAGATTATCGCATGGACAGACCCGAGGGATGCCCAGAGAAAGTCTATGAGCTCATGAGGGCCTGTAAGCAACTCTTCAGATCAATTAAGAAAAGTGTACAAGTGACTTCGAGATGATTACAACTAAACTCTATTAATATAGATACAGGTGTGATGTTGCCCTTTGGACTGACTTTAGTGTTTCTGTTTTTAGGCTGGCGATGGAACCCTGCCGAGCGACCTTCTTTTGCTGAAACCCACCAGGCGTTTGAGACAATGTTTCAAGAGTCCAGTATCTCTGATGGTATGACTTTATCTGTGGAGGTGTAGAGAGATTTGCATGTACCTTTCTTGTGGCTCATGATCAATCTTCATGGGTTGCAGAGGTGGAGAAAGAGTTGGGGAAGAAAGGCAAGAAGCTGACACTGGGTCCAGTACAGCAGGCCCCAGAACTTCCCACTAAGACGAGGACACTACGAAGACATATGGACAGCAGGGATGGTGACTGCCCAGGTAAGCTGTGCTTTGTCAAGTTAGTTCTCTCTGAAGAGTTTGCTTACTTCATGATGAGCGATTGTACAGATGAAGTTGAACTCTTTGCAGATGCTGCCGAAGCTGAGGTGGCAGGGCTGCCGATGCTCCCGAGGCCTCACCTCGATAGCAACTTGAACGAAGATGATCGGCTCTTGACTAAAGATAAAGATAAGTTCAGAATGAATCCCTTCAGTTACATCAAGAAAAAGAAGAGAACAGCCCCTGCACCCCCAAAACGCAGTAGCTCATTCGGGAAGATGGATGGACACCTGGATCGTAGACTGGGTCCCGAGGATTTCAACAACGGGGCTTCCACCAATGATGCCTTGCACAGCATTGACCCTTCCAAATTGGTTGGGTCTAACAGTAGTACAGTAGTCGGAGTCACCAATGGAGCCCCAGCATATCCCGCACAGCTCTTCCCTTCTCATTCAAGGAAAAAGGGCACTGGAACAACATCAGGTGGCGGCGGGAAACTCGCCACAACTCCGCCGGCCGAGGAAGATCCAATGTCAAATTCCAAACGCTTCCTAAGGTCGTCTTCCGCCTCTAGCATGCCTCCAGGGTCCGACCGTACCGAATGGAAGTCGGTCACCCTGCCCCGTGACATACAGTCATCTCACTTTGACTCGGGCACCATCGGAGGCAAGCCGGCTCTGCCCCGCAAAAAAGCAGATTGTGTGCCACGTGGTGGCACCCTTACCCCGCCTCCACGCCTTCCCAAGAAAAACGAGGACGTGTCGGACGAAGTGTTCAAGGACTCCGAGTCCAGTCCTGGTTCAAGTCCTTTGACTCTGACGCCAAAGCTTGGCCGTCGACCGCAAACGGAAAGCTCCAAAACGAGTGCCTTGCAAGCGGAGCTGTTCAAGCCCAATGTGTTTCCACCTTTGGGAGCAGCTGGGGATGAATGCAGACCTCGTAGGTTCAAGCACACTTCTGAAGTCCCCGGACACAGAGACCGAGAGAAGGGGAAGTTCGCGAAACCTAAACCTGCTCCTCCGCCGCCTCCTGTCTCAAGCACCAAATCTGGAAAGACTTCGAGGAGTCCCACTTTTGATGTTTCTTCAGATACCAAAGTCAAGGGTTCCTCTGAAATGAACCCTCCTAGTCCCGGCTCCACAGAACAAGGCAGGGGAAGTCTTCCCCAGGAAAGTGCTAAAAAATTGCAGAAAAACGCCTCGAAAGTGCAGCCCCCAAAGACCTCGTCTATATCCTCAACCGGTCAGCTACCAGGAATGGGAACGGTTGTGGGTGACCCGGGATCTAACTTCATTCCCCTCATGACGACTCGGCGGTCGCTGCGGAAAACGCGGCAGCCGTCGGAGAGACTGTCCAACTCTTGCATCACACGTGAGATGGTCTTGGAGAGCACAGAGCTCCTGCGAGCCGCCATCGGCCGGATCTCGGAGCAGACCGGCAGCCATAGCGCGGTGTTGGAAGCCGGCAAGAACCTGTCCAAGTATTGCGTGAGCTATGTCGAGTCCATCCAGCAGATGCGGAACAAGTTCGCTTTCCGCGAAGCCATCAATAAGTTGGAGAGCAGTCTGCGTGAGCTACAGATCTGCCCTGCTGCCACCGGGGGAGCCAACACACTACAAGACTTTTCCAAGCTGCTTTCCTCCGTCAAGGAGATCAGTGACATTGTTCAGAGGTAGCGGGGAAGAGCACGAATGGATCCAATATCTAGACGTCTGGGGCCTCTGTGGGTTGACGTACACTTCAGTTGAACCCACCTCAGCTTTTCTCATGCCAAACGTTTATGAACGATTCAGTGTCTTATTACTGTGCACAAAAATAGGGGAACCTGTGACGTTTCTCAAAAGTTCGTTTGGCGGGCTTACGGTAGCCCAGGTCCGTTTTTAGTTGTCTTTCTTAGTAATTCCACAACTTGACTTTTCTTGCGTTTTCTCACAGCATTATCTCAGATGACTGACAGAAAAAACACCTCATGTGCCTCACAATTTCCAATATTTTTTTAGGGATCAAAAAGTATATTTGATTACAAGAGAAAACAACACTCGAGATCATAGCATTGACAGACTTGTTCGTTAACGTCCAACTCTTTTTCTTCGTGTGCTTGCGGTTGGTCAAGAAAGGCCTTTGTTGTGAGATGTGAACGGTCCCTGTGATATGAGGAACTTCATCAAACCGACTGATTTAAGTATTGTATGATTGCAACACTGTGCCATGAATGACATTTCACTGATGGGGTTGTAAAGTCAGCGTGGTTTTCCCACCTTTTCCTGGTCCACTAAGGGTTCTTCTGGCACAATCACTACATGCATGTCTTTCCAAAATACACAGCACGAATCATCGATCAGCGAATGAAACGCACTACTGTCTCGAGGAGAAAGTGAGAATCGGCGCTTAAGAAGCAGTATATGTATAGATGTTTTTCTTGTAATGTCCTCTGAAAGAACGACCACTTGATGTCATTTCAAAGGTATTCCACACGCCACTGACGGAAGTGAACGGAGCAGCTTCATCGAATGACCACGAGCTTGTCTTAAAATGATCATTCTCGACGAGGATGTCGGAGTCGGTGACTATCTTACTAAACCTTTCCTGTTTGTTTTGCTTGTGTAATTGACATAATGCAGTTGTTTTCAGTATTAAGTTTGTCTCTTCCAACACTCATCTGCCATCTGACTGTGACGCCTGAGGAGGAAGCCAACCACAAGCTGCCTTTAAATCAACATGGTACTGCCAGAGTTGAGATTTCATGTTTTTTTTGTTTTGTTTTTGTCTCTTCAAAATCATGCCACTACTTTTTAAATGTGTATTCAAGCCTCACCCTTTTGTAGACTTGCTCGTCTTTGTAAATACACGTCACTTGTTTTCTCTTTTCAGTCGATTCTTCCTGTAACCTTGGTGCAATTTTTGTTGCATAAAATACAAAGCAATTTTGCTACTTGAACAACGTAAAGAGCTCATTTTTCAGGTCAGTGCTCTCTTATTGCCGTCCTGCCCATTCTTTATTTGTTTGTTGTGCAGATGTGGTTCTCAAACTAGTCATTTTTATTTAAAATATGTTTGTCTGGGTACTTGACGATTTGTGCTACCTCCCATGAAAACGGATAGTTGCCACAATTTGACAGAACCTACGCTTCAAAACGCCACATAGACATATTTTCACCACAAGGAGACTTTGAAATTTGATTGGACATAATATTCTAGATCAGAGCTTCAACTTGAGAGGGGTAAGGCCCCCCAAAAAATGGCAAAAGACCCCGCCGTTAAAAAATATCTCCCGACATTTACCTACAAATACATTTATTAACAGGTTTGTAAGAATTTCATGTGAATTATGATGTAAACATTCTTTACAAATATATTTAAATGAATAACATTAACCTTTCAAAAAGGGAATAATTTTAATATATTGATTTGGACTAGCTATACGGCCCCCTGCAATACCGCTACGGCCCACCGGGGGGCCGCGGCCCACAGTTTGGTTTTTTTGAATGCACATTTACAATAAGGTATGTAAGCCATGTATAAATATGGGTCGATATTCACATTGGTCCGAATTGACCCTTCGCAAAGCCCCGCCCCCTTTAGTTACTGTTGCTATGTCCGACAAGTCACGCGCTCTCACGCCACACATCATGTTTAACATCGCGGAGCAAAGAGGACACTGACAACACGTCGACAGACACATGAAACGGTTTCATATTTAAAATATTATAATTTTTAAAAGACGTTTAATCTAATGTGTGGTGACAGATCGCTGTCGCTCCTCGTGAAGCGATCATCTCTTCATACTAGTTCATTATAGCATCAAATAAACATGAATGAACATCAGAAGGAATGACGTGAGTTTAAGTTCACCAAGGTTAATCTACTAACTCCGTCGGACAAAATGGCGAATTCGGGGTTATGATTGGTCAGATCGCCTGTCAATCAAACTGCTTGCAAATTCACTCTCGGACAGTAGGTGGCGCTTATTGAATAGCATAAATATAACGGTTACCTCTTACCTCTACAATAATAACCAAGGTGTGATATAATCAGAAGACGTTTTAAAACCTTATTTCTGGTTCGTTTAGAATGAAACAGAGCCGTTTTCTGTCTAGAGCATATTTATTGTCATTAAAAACAAAAATGTCGACCTTTTAAAATCATATACACACAAGAACAGATTTTCAAATGTTAGCACAGCTCCTTCAGAGTTTATACATATGTACTTTATACTCATGTGAACAGCGACGTCATTCAGACAGAGACGGATCTGTCAGAGAATTTGCCTTGTGTTTCTTCAGCCGGGCCGAAGTGGAAAAAGCCCATCGGACGTGCCGCCGCCGCCACACCGCCAGAGTTCGTGACCGTCGTCTTTCTGCGAGAGGGGTCGGTTAAATCAGACGTAGCCTTATATACAGCAGCTGAATCGGATCACATTTCGTATGGTACGTACACTGAATTAAGACAGAATGCCGCGCATTGTGGTGTTAATATACAAGCCGATGGCGCCTACACGACTGGAGCGTTTTCCATCACATTTCATAGATCTATACAAAAACAGTTGCAGTGCTGTAAAACCATTGAACTCAACCCCGAACGGCGCGTTGAGACGGTAAAGTTTAAACAGTGATAGAATTAACACGAATAACAATAAGGCAACATAAAATAACAGTGGTAAGGACAGACAAACGAATGGTCAGGGAGCAATGAAAGAATCATCTTTCCATAAAGTGTCTTCGATTCATAAAGCCGTCCAACCCTCAACTCTCGTGTGTTCCCGCGCGAATGTTTCCGTTTTTTTTTTTTTAAATCTGGGATCTCGTGGAATCGATTCACGTTTACAGATGCGTGTACGTTATTCGGAGCCCTCGACCTGGTGCTTTTTTTTTTTTAGCTACCGGAGCATCATGCGGGTGACCGACCCGAAAAGAGATTCTCCCGAAAGCCACCGCGTCAAGAAACGCCAAGCATAATGTCGTTTACTCGTGTCTCGTTTCTCGGAGCGTATGCGACGAATCTATAAAAAAAGAGCCTGATTGGTGTTCAGCTGTCTCGGCAGATTCTTCTCTCCTAAACTGATGATGAGCAGCGGTTAGTCAGAGGATGATGGGAAAATAAGAAAAACACTGAGCGAGAAAGTGAGGATGGACAGATGAAGAGAAAGATAGGAGGAAACGAGCGCATGTAGCTGTGACGCCTCCCCTCCACGGCCCTCTGGGACGAGCCGAGACCGGGCCGTGTGACATGATGATGATGATGATGAGGAGGAGGAAGAAGGCGGGATGGTTGCGGTGGGCAGTAGAGGATGATGGTCATTAACAGCCACACCCTTCCCTCTGCGGCTGTGGTTCGCTGGTGAGCCGACCGCCCTGCGGCGCTGACGGTTTGTGCTGCACGCCTGATTCGGCCGCGTTCAGATCCAGACTGCCGTCCTGAATGTTCTGGTAGATCTTCTTCGCTGCCTCCAGGAAAGCGTCCTCCACGTTTTCACCTCTGTGACGGCAAACACAGGCCGTCTATCATCTGTAAGCTTACAGGAAACTAAGATGCTCATGTCTTTCTTTCTTCAGTGGAAAAGAAATGAAGGTTTTTGAGGAAAACATTCCAGGATTTTTTCTCCATATAGTGGACTTCAATGGGGTTCAACGGGTCCAAATGTCAGTTTCAGTGCAGCTTCAAAGACTCGACATGATCCCAAATGAGGAATAAGAGTCTGATCTAGAGAAACCATCACACATTTTCTTAAAAAAAATAAAAATTATATACTTGTTAACCACAAATGCTCGTCTTCCACTGCTGTGTGATGCTCCACGCATTACGTAATCATGTTGGAAAGGTCACGTGTGATGTAGGCGAAAAACTCATTTTCTCCTCCAACTTCAAATCGTCCGACATCGTTGTTTTACCTCGTTTTGTAAAGGCCATTTGACTTAATCTGTGCACATTAGTTTTGTAAACACTGGATCAGTACTTCCGCCTACGTCACGTGACCTTTCCAACGTGATTACGTAATGTGTGGAGGATCACAGAGCAGTGCAAGATTTGTGGTTAAAAAGTATATGATTTTTATTTCTTGTAGAAAATGTCTGATGGTTTCTCTAGATTATTCCTCGTCTGGATCATGTAGAGTCTTTGAAGCTGCACTGAAACTGACATTTGGACTCGTTGAACCCCATTGAAGTCCATTATATGGAGAAAAATCCTGGAATGATTTCCTCAAAAACCTTCATTTGTTTTCCACTGAGGAAAGAGGAGTAAATTATCAGGAAATGAACTAATCCTTTAGCGCTCCTTATGGGTGTGTGATGCTGACAAAAAGCGTTTTCTCTTGATATTCAATCTGGGATTTTGTCGATGAAGATATCAGATGATATTTTTGCGGAGTTTGTTTTTGTGCTAATTTAGGCCTGTCATGGATGGCCGATTCAGCTAAAATTAAAAACATTTTCCCCCTTATACTGATTTCCTGTGGAATTTTTCCCATTAGGGCAATTCATTTGACATTTCATCAATAAATTCATTTAGAATAATAAGACACTATGGGCTGTTACCAATGAAATCGGCATCAACAAAATCCCCAGAAATGACACAGAAGCTGCTTCTGAAGAATAACGTTTAAAAATGTTTTAAATTTTGAAATATCCTGGTGGTTTTAGCTTCCTAATAAAAGTATTTCCTTAAAAATAAATGTAACATCTGTAGATTTCCCTCATCTAAAACAGAAAATGTGTCTAGACAGATATTTTGCTGATGTCTGAACTCTATCGTCTGCGGTTCAGGGAAATATACACAGATGCGCGTACAGAATTTATCTTGTATTTTAAAACGCAGCATAACTCACGTTTTCGCACTGGCCTCCAGGAACAGCAGACCTGTGAACGCAAACACACGGATGAGGATCAGGACTCAAAGCAGCTCCGTTTCACACGTGACAGACGTCACTCACCGTTCTCTTCAGCAAACTGCTTGGCCTCCTCGTACGTCACGTCTCGCTGGGCTTCCAGATCCGCTTTGTTTCCTATGAGTATAATCACCTGTGCAAACACACGGGAAACATCCCTCTGAGAGCCAAACCACCTCAATGTTTTACAAGCCCAAACTTTAACCACAGGTCATTGCTACGATGTTGCTAGACAGGTGGCACAGAGTTCTAGGCGATGTTATGCATTGTTAGGCAGTTGCTAGGGTGTTGTGGGAGCTTGCTAATGTGCTGGTGCTGAGATATGACTTATTTGTGCAGATATGGTTGTAAGGTTGTTGTGGGTGGTTGCTAAGGTGTTGCTAGATGTCACAGATGGTTGCTAAGGTGTTGCTAGGTAATTCCTATGTTATTCGGTACATGTTACCTACAATGTGCTGGTGCTGAGACATGACTTATTTATGCAGATATGGTTGCAAGGTGGTTGCTAAGGTGTTGCTAGGTAATTCCCATGTTATCAGTACATGTTACCTACAATGTGCTGGAGCTGAGACATGACTTATTTATGCAGATATGGTTGTAAGGTTGTTGTGGGTGGATGCTAAGGTGTTGCTAGGTAATTCCTATGTTATCAGTACAGTAAATTGCCTTGTTTAAGTCAGTAGAGGCAAACCCCATGTAACCTACAATGTGCTGGTGCTGAGATATGGCTTATTTGTGCAGATATGGTTGCGAGGTTGTTGTGGGTGGTTGCTAAGGTGTTGCTAGATGTCACAGATGGTTGCTAAGGTGTTGCTAGGTAATTCCTATGTTGTCAGTACATGTTACTTACAATGTGCTGGTGCTGAGACATGACTTATTTATGCAGATATGGTTGCAAGGTGGTTGCTAAGGTGTTGCTAGATGTCACAGATGGTTGCTAAGGTGTTGCTAGGTAATTCCTATGTTGTCAGTACATGTTACCTACAATGTGCTGGTGCTGAGACATGACTTATTTATGCAGATATGGTTGCTAAGGTGTTGCTAGATGTCACAGATGGTTGCTAAGGTGTTGCTAGGCAATTCCTATGTCATCAGTACAGTAAATTGCCCTGTTTAAGTCAGTTGGTGCGGAGACATGACTTATTTATGCAGATATACTTCAGATATGGTTATTCTGATATGGTTGCTAGACACTGACTAGGGTGTTGAGTGTGGTTGCTAGGGCATTGCTAGTGTGATTTCAGTGATCACTAGGTAGGTAGTCCATATGTTACTAGGATACTAGGATGTTGAGACAAACAAAGGCTTGTACTCACAGTATTAGGGTTGGTGAGATTCCTGGCGTCAGTCAACCAGCTGCTGAGGTGATTGTATGTGCTTCTCCTGAACAACACACACGCCGCACGGTTAACAAACACTCGTCGTCAGACCCGACATGAGCTACACCAGCTGAATGATATGTGTGAAGGACGGCCCTGCAGACGCACCTGGTGATGTCATAGACCATCAGCGCTCCCGCCGCTCCTCTGTAGTAGCTGCGTGTGACGGCTCTGAACCGCTCCTGGCCCGCCGTGTCCCAGATCTGCAGCTTGATCTTCTGCCCACTCACCTCGATGATTCTGGTGCCGAACTCCACGCCGATGGTGTGTGGGCAGTCGGCCATGACTGAGGAGAGCAGAGGGGAGAACACAAAGCCACGGCCACCGGCTTTACCATTCATTCAAGCTTTAACGTTTTTGTGTGTGTGTGTGTGTGTCCCTTTAAATGCAAATGAGCTGCTGCTCCAGAAGAGGGCGGAGCTTTAACAGCTCAACAACAACAAAGCTGGAGAATCTCACGCAGACAAAATGAGGAAAGTGTTCAAACGGATGGAGAGACTCAGGAAGAAGTTCCGACTTTTAGACGTTTCTGAACGGTTCATGGATAAATTTATTTTACAGTACGTGTACTTTCCTGGTACTTATATAGTAACTATGTTATACATACAGGTAAAAGAGCGGTAACACAACCTACTTACCTGACATGATATACCTAAATTAACTAGACTAATAACTACTGATCTTTGCAACGGAATGAATCAATAATATATAGAATAAGCTGGACAATGACACCATTTTCTTTGGGAGCTGCTGTGCAGCCAATATTTGTATTTGCCAATTATTACTGTAAAGCTGCTTTGCCACAATTTGCATTGTAAAAAGCACTATATAAGTAAAGGTGAGTTGACTTGCAGTAACTATACAGCACTTCATAGTGTTAATACTTCAAGTAGTGCTTTTGACACATGAGAGCTGAGTATGCCAAGAGTCTGGTACCTTAATGGAGTGTTTCTGATCTGTCAACACACACATAATAATATTAGTGTATATATGTCATCAAAATACCCCTATTGGCCCAATTGAGAAGTATCTTGTACACATTAACCAACTGGAATATTCACTAGTAAGTTCATAGTAAGCACAAGGAAATAGGTACTACATAGTTACCATAAATAAGTCCCTGTTATTTCCTACACTTGTCGGTAAGTACTACATAGTTACCGTGTAACTATCATTAGTAAGTACAGTAATGAGTCTGTTAGTGATCATATACGGACACTATAAGTAAGTGCTGTTATTATCCAACACTGTCTGTAGGTACAGAGAAGTTACAATGTACCACTGGAGAGTACAGCAGTGTTTCTTATTAGTTTCCATGTCAGGTAAGTAGGTTGTGTTACCGCTCTTTTACCTGTATGTATAACATAGTTACTATATATGTACCAGGAAAGTACATGTACTGTAAAATAAAGTGCTACCAATGCTGTGGAGTTGATTCAACTCATCATTTTTATTCATTGGCAGACGCTTTTATCCAAAGCGACTTACAAGGGGAGCAATTAGGGGTCAGGTGTCTCGCTCAAGGTCACTTTAGTCATGGTATTGAAGGTGGAGAGAGTGCTGTTCATTCACAATCCCCACCTTCAATTCCTGCCGGCGTGGGAATCGAACCAACAACCTTCAGGTCACAAGCCAGACTCCCTCACCACGACTGCCCAGCATGTGTACCTGTTTGCCAAACAGAGTCATGCACACCAGGCTAACGTTTCTGATCGCTATCAAATGCTGTGAATGCTCTGATATTTTTTCCAAAACGTCGCTCGGACACAAACGCTACTTTTTTTTAGCATTAGAGCTTGCCAACTTGTACGCCATGGCGTTGAACCGGTCCACCGTTGTCACTTGCAAAATCAAAATGATGGTGCCGTGGGTGGAAATGTGGAAATATTATAGTAAGATAATATCCTACATCTGAAATCCGAGGGGATTTCACACGCTTACAGTGAAAGTCTCGCCAAAGCAACTGGGTCGTTGCTTTTTCACTTTTTCTGGGTTGATAGATTATAGCACTTAAACACAGGAAAAAGTCCGATTTTTTTTTTTTTTAATGATCTATCTCCTCTTTAAGTGCTCTATGTACATTTGCCGATCTCGGTTTATATGTGAATGACAGCGTAAATGAAATCTCTTTATCATATGAAGCGATGGATTAAATTTCTCCTTTCATATGGATTTATTTTACCATCTCTTTATGAATGTTTAGACGCAGGGTTTTGGTTGAACAGACTGGGATATCTCAGATGTCGTTTAAAAACATCTCGTGTTTCGAAGATGAACGAAAATGAGTAAAAGATGACAGAATCTTCAATGTCGGGCGAACTTTAAATTTATCATCCAATTTATCATTGAGAAGAACTACAGACAGGATGTCAGTATTAAGAAAGAACGTCTAATTTGTCTCATACTCACATTTCTTTTCTGTGAACTGGTGCAGCAAGCAGGACTTCCCGACGCCCATGTCGCCTGCGGAGAGAGAGTGAAAGCGTGAGCGCAGGAAGCGGCGACCGATTAAACGCACGGCCGCCGGTTACTCACCGATGATGATGTACTTGAAGATGTAGGAGTAGTTGTAGGGTGCAGTGGCCATCGCCGCTCTGAAATGTGGTGATGGTAATGGATATCAGATGCAAATGTAAATATACTGAAAATATAACTTCTTAATACACATATTTACACTTTTTTATAGAAACATTTACATTTGAACTTAACACAACCCTTACAAAAAAGAACTGCAGTATATTGAAGTAGAACTGCAGTGCCAAGTAGTTTAACTGCAGTTTAATTCAGATTTGCAGTATAATGAAGTATAGTCACAGTACAACTGCAGTAAAACTGTAGTATAAGTACAACTGAAAGTTGCATGAAGTATAAAAACAGTAGAACTGCAGTTTTATTTCACTAGTACTTTAGATGTATTGCAGTATAGTTGTACTCCAGTAAAACTACAGACATTTTAGGTTACACTGCAATACTACAGTTTTTTCGTGTCCAAAAAACTGCATTTTTCTATATGTAACAAAAACTGTAGTATTACTTCTAAAATACTGCAGTAATCTTTTGTAAGGGAAGACACACATTCACTCATAAAATCATCATCAAAGTCTAAACCAGATGACTGACAGCAGCTCGACCTGATGGAAAGGCGTATTCCAGTTCACGTCGTTACATGTAACGTGATTTACGCGCGATATTTACTGTAACGGTGTGAAACTGAAGAGATTAATAAACATAAATAAGATGTGTGGGGTGTCGCTCCTCATCCAGTCAGAAAAAGCTCGTCGACACAACACGCCGCACTCACTTTAACACACAGGCATGCTAACAGCTGGATTTTCGAGATATTTCACGTATTTTATTTTCGCTTTTATGATGATTTTGAGCTTCTAAAGGCTAACTAGCGTCAGCGTTTCATTTTAACGCTGAACCGACGCGCGATTTCGAGTGACACTAGTTAGGGTTAAGTTTGTTGTGTATTTGAGATATATTACGCGTTTTATTATTTTTAATGATGATTTGGAGTGGCTAGCGGCTAACTAGCGTCAGCTGCTAACGGCAGGTTCGCTGGTCCGTATTCACTGTAACACTGAACTGACGCGCGATTTTGAGTAAAACGAGTCGGGTTTAGGGTGAGGATGAGTTCGCGGTGTGTTTGAGATGCATGTCCTCACCTGTGGTCGTGTGTGTTTGCTGTAAATCAGTGTGTTCAGATGATGATTATCCGGATCCTGGTCAAGATGGCGGCGGCACAAAGACTGGGGCAGTTCCGCGCCTTCCCGCCAGGCGGCGCCAGAGGCCGCGAGCGTCACGGCACTCGCCGTGAACTGCAGTGGTGTGGACCCGCCAACACGCCCGCGAACCACACAAATCGACTCGAAAACGTTAAAAAAAATATGAAATCAGTGTTATTATCTCTTTCAAAAAATCGCCAATGAAAGAAACTACTGAACTACCTTCCTCAAATGACACTATATGAGCGGTTTCGTTTATAAATGTGACCTAAATTATTTTAAAAAATATATAATACTTTAAAAAAAGCTCCTTTAGGCTTAACTCTTGAAAAGAAAGGTCCACTAATCACATCCATCTGTGTTTGTGGTCAATGCAATGCACTTTGAAAGACTTGGATTGCGCGCTGGAATGAAGAAAAGCAAGTACACGCTCTTAAAAACGGGTTCTTTATTGTTATCGAGGGCTCCATGAAGAAGCGTTAACATCTATGGAACCTTAAATTGGAAAAAAAGTAACTTAAGATTATTGAAATATCATTTACACTAATAAGGAAATGGTTCTTTTAACTGCTCACTGCTCGCCCCCTCTTTTATAAGCTCTATTTTTAAAGGGATAGCTCATCCCCAAAATGAAAATTCTGTCATCATTTACTCACTGTACTCAAGTCGCCCCCTATTGACTACCATAAATATTGTTAGTCAATTTTATGCTTGAAAATCTGCTTGTTTGAAACCAGGCCGATCTCGTCCCCCATTGGCTACCATAGTAAGAAAAAATAACACTAAGGTTACAAAATCTTCCTTTATGTACAGCAGAACCAGTGAATTTAAACAGGTTTGGAACAATTTGCGGGTGACTAAATGATGAGAGAATTTTCATTTTTGGGTGTACTGTCCCTTTAAGAGTGTATAGCCAGGCCTTTAATGTTGGTTTGTCGCACAGCCCATTTAACACTCCTAAAACGTGCTGATGAAACGCTCAGTTGACCTCATTGACTTTCATTAAGACGCAGTGACCTCATCTAAAGGCAGACAGAACTGCTGTTTCGCTGAAAGCGCAGACAGACTCAGGAACACGAACAGATGACTGGCACACCATGAGTGCCCATTTGGAGATCAGGGTCGGCTGAAAAGGGAACCCACTTAAGAGCAACCCTGGAATTTCAATGACACGGGACCTTGGTGCTACTGCAGACAAATAATGAAGGGAACTAAGGGCCAAATAAGGAGGCCGGCTTTGGATGCACTGGTCATTGAATGGAGGCTGAAGAGTCACTTTAAGAGTAGGGCGGCAGTCTAATGGAGGTAATGTATGAGAGAAAGTCTGGGCTAATTGTGCCGCACATACATTCACCTCATAAACCCTCTTCACCAAATGGCCTCTACAAAATATACACCGTGTGTGTGTGTGTGTGTGTGTGTGTGTGTGATCTTCACATGCGCTTCAAGTCAAATATGTCCAGGCCCGTCTAATAAAAGGCAGACTGGTCTTAGATGTCGCCATGCAAATTTCTATATTTTATTGTCATGATGACACGTTTTTTTTCTGGTGAGCTCATCAACAATAATGACACACAATGAGAAAACATGTACATGTGCGCTGTTTTTCCTTTGTTTTCTATGTAAACGCGTGCTAGAAGAACCGGCCGCTGGTGTAAATGTACAAAGAGACAAATTCTGACAGATTTGGTATAAAATGTGAAGAATTCAGAAATGATCCAGTCTGTGTGTGTGATGAACCCACAATGAACTCGTGTTGAGGAACTGTGACATCTCACCATCAGCTCTGACCTGTCAGTGTGTGTGTGTGTGTGTGTGTTACAGGTCTGCAGGCACAGATGGGTTAAACTGTGCGGTAGGTCAGCAACGTTCTTGTTGATGTTATAGTTTATTAGGTGAGGGAGAAAACACACACACACACACATACACGAATACATTACCTCTCTCACACACACGAACACACACACACACTCGGATACATACACTTGCACACACAAATATACATGCACACTTTTTTACACACACAAATACACATATACGCAAACATACACACACATTCTCACACAAACATGCACTTGCACACACACTTGCTCTCACATGTGCACACACACAAACACACATATGCACACAGACTCATACACAAAAGTGCACACACACACACACACACAGACTCACACACTTGCTCTCACAAACACTCTCATACACACACAAACACACACTCACTCTCACAAACACAGACTCATACACAAAAGTGCACACACACTTGCTCTCACAAACTCTCATACACACACACACACACTTACAATCACTCTCACAAACACTCACACCCACACACTTCCACGCACACACACACTTGCTCTCACAAACACTCTCATACACACACACACAAACACACACTCACTCTTACAAACACTCACACTTACACACTTCTACGCACACACACATTCACAAATAAACACATGCACACACACACTTGCTCTCACAAACACTCATACACACACACATTCACAAACACACATGCACACAGACTCATACACAAGTGCACACACACACACACTCACAAACACTCACACTTCCACACACACTCGCTCCGACAAACACTCAGACACTTCCATGCACACACATACTCGCACACATTTTCTCCCTCACACACACACACACACGCGCTCTGGTGTGTAGGTTCGGCTGTGTTGGATCTCAGTGTTCTCTTTTTTCCATCTACAGCGGAATCAATATTATTTGATATCCTGAAAGATTGTGAAAACCTGAATGATTTAAGTTTCTTTCAAGGTATAAACTCCTACAAATAAAGTTTAGCCAGTAAATGCTTCAATAGACAAAATGAGGGGGAAAAAAATCCATGGCTAAACTTTTGGAAGATTTACGTTTCAGTTATAAACTCCAAAGAAAAAAAAAAGGTTCTTTATGGGCATCGATTGGATTCAACATGGAATCTTTCCATTACACAAAAGGGTCTTTATCATGAAAAAAAAAAGTGATTATTAAAATGTTCTTCACACTAAGAAAAAAAGGTTCTTTTATAAACTGATCACTGAAAGAAGCAAAAATGGTTTGAATTACTAAGCAAACCCTCTTTTATGAGTATTTAGACAGAAAAAGAGTGTGAAGTAGTATTTAATATTTTGAGATATTGTTCTTATAACCATATATAACCTGCCATACTTCTCTTCTCACTCTTTTCTTATTTATTAGGGCCTATTTGTCCGTCACAGCTGTTACGTCACTACGAGTCACGCGGCAATACAGCGTTTGTCCAGAAGGGCGCGCTGCTGCTCAACAAAACAAACAGAGAGCAGGCCTCGAGGATATGTTTCATGCATATTATTGAATATTTTTTTCACTCACAGGTACACAGACCGAGTTCAGTCTGATGATCGAATCTGAATGATAATAAATGATGTTCATTTCTATGTGTTACAGACAGGGCTTTATTCGGAGAGGAGAGTTCTAATGGAAAGTTTGGGAGCATCTTTACCTAAATGAGGACAGCAAGACAAATCTATTCACTTTTATCAGTCAGTGATTATTATAAGCATGTGTTCATCTTATGGATTATTATTTAATGTGGTTTTAATTACACTCAAACTTTTAAAGAACTGATAAAAGATTCGGAAACGACATCGCCAATTACTGGAATCAACATGACTGGTGAACACACACACACACACACACACACACACCTTCTGTCCTACCATTAAACTATCAACACATCAAAATGAATGAGCATTCATGACAAGAAGGAGGTTAAATTGAAAACACAGGTCAGAAAAGCTCGCCAGTTCATTGAAGAGGACAGATTTTCAAACGATCCCAGCAAGATTATTTCTCTGAACTGGAGTGAAACCATTTCCTCCAGCGGCCTGAACCAACAGATGATTCACATTCTATTAGAACAAACTCCAGCTTTCATTTCAGCATCAAAGTGTCTATTTACATAAATCAAGTGTCCGATCACACACACACACACACACTCCCTCTCTCCACACACACTCACACACTCTCTCTCCACACACACTCACACACTCTCTCACCACACACACACTCTCTCTCTCCATACACACACTCACACACTCTCTCACCACACACACACTCACACTCTCTCTCCACACACTCATACACACACACACACTCTCTCTCTCCACACACTCACACAGACACACACACACTCTCTCTCCACACACTCACACACACACACTCTCTCTCTCTCTCCATACACACACTCACACACTCTCTCACCACACACACACTCACACTCTCTCTCTCCACACATTCATACATACACACACATACACACACACACACACACACTCTCTCTCTCCACACATACACACACACTCCCTCTCTCCACACACACACACACATTTCTCTCTCCACACACTCACACACACACTCCCTCTCTCCACACACACACTCACACACACACACTCTCTCTCTCCATACACACACACACACACACACTCACACTCTCTCTCCACACACTCTCTCTCTCTCCATACACACACTCACACACTCCCTCTCTCCACACACACACACACCTTTCTCTCTCTCTCTCCATACACACACTCACACACTCCATCTCTCGACACACACACACCTCTCTCTCTCAACACACATACACACTCCCTCTCTCCACACACACTCTCTCCACACACACACACTCTCTCTCCACACATACACACACCTCTCGCTCTCTCTCCACACACACACCTCTCTCTCTCTCTCAACATACACACACACACACACTCACTCACACAAACACTCCCTCTCTCCACACACACTCTCTCCACATACACACTCACTCTCTCTCTCCACACACACCTCTCGCTCTCTCTCTCAACATACACACACACTCACTCACACAAACACTCCCTCTCTCCACATACACACTCACTCTCTCTCTCCACACATGCCTCTCTCTCTCTCTCTCTCTCTCTCTCTCAACACACACACACACTCTCTCCACACACACTCACTCTCTCTCTCCACACACACACACACACACCTCTCGCTCTCTCTCTCCACACACACACACACACCTCTCTCTCTCTCTCAACATACACTGTACGGTTTTTATACTGTACAAACTGTACATTCTGTCCCCCTACCCCTAAACCTACCCATCACACAAAATGTTCTGCTATTTTTACATTTTTAATAAAACATTGTTTAGTATGTTTTTAAAGCAATTTGAAATATGAGGACACATGAAATGTCCTCAAATTTCATGTTTAAGTTGTAAAACCAGTGTCATACCCATGATACACATTTATGTCCTCATAAATCACAAAAACGCGCGCACACTCTCTCTCTTTCTCTAACACACACACACACACACACACTCTCTCTCTCTCTCTCTCTCTCTCTCTCACACACACACACACACACAGATCTTATTGTAAATATCAATTGCAGGGAGTATTACATTTAAAAATCCCGAAGAATTCAATTTTCTCCACTGTAGGGCGCTAAATACCATTATCGTTATTATTATTATTGTTATGTTTAATAAGGAAGTACCTAAATGTGCCGTTTAATATACAACGCGTAAAAATACTTCAAACATTCAGATCTCTTGTGATCTTACTGACATATTTTACATTCAATAAAATCGTTTCAATGTGTATTAAAGACGTTAGGCTGTTTTTTTTAGGTTTCGATATTTTTGTTAATACAGTGACTAAATTTATAATCACTAGTTAAACACACACGAAGTAAAACGACTGCCATTAGCCAAGAAACTCCAGTGTCTCTCATCATGTAATATTCACGAATTCTCTGCTTCACATTCGTAGCTTTATAAGATTATTAACGAATTCGGCGTGTCGATAAAGGACGGGTTTAACTTCCCCTCAGATTAAACCATAAATACCGGAAGAGTAGCATAATAGCTACAAATGAACTAGCCTATAAAAGCGAGGAGATTCCGGTAAAACTGCGAGAAATGAAGCAGCCGCTCATATCAGAATAGACAAACTCGTTCCGAATTCACGTTTGGCACTTCTGTTTCCTTTTAATATAAACAAAAAATAAATTAAACGTGTGGGAATGACTCGTAAACATGCAGAGTCATGGCACATGCAATAGTCTACCGTTATTAATCGGTTTTTATATACATTTAATAATGAATAATTATATACACAAACCATAGCCAAATTATTCAATATGTCGAATTTTTATTATTATTAAAATTTTTTATTATTTAGCTATATTCGCACGCATGCGCACACACAACATCCGGTCCAGCGCAACACAAGCTAATTCTGTGTTTAGCGTCTTTATTCTGTTAAAAAAAAAACCCTGTTTTTATTTCTTTAACATTAATTGTTTATTTTATTCATTTTAATAAAGCTAAAGTAAATTGCCCGCTGACCATAATCAACTCGATGTCATATCCCAGCATGCCTTTGGCTTTTAATAAACCCTCGTTATGTGGAGTGACTTAAGAATTTGAATAAATATTTGTTCTGCTTTCAACATAATTTATAATTATTAGTCCATTATAAGCAAATTGTAAATTATAGCAGTCACGTCATTAAACAATTAATGTGTCCAAGCAAAAACAGTTGAGGGAAAGGCAAAAAGGTCAGAGAAAAGACTTGATGAACTGAAGCTCTACCGTCCACACACACTGACTTCAGGACCTCCATCTTCTCAAAATCTTATATGTGGCATAATCTATGTCTGCAAACCTGAGAGAGAGAGAGAGTGTGTGAGAGAGAAAGAGAGAGAGAGAGAGAGAGAGAGAGAGAGAGAGAGAGGAGAGAGAGAGATCAAAAGCCACATGAAGTTAGCGGGGACTTTATAACAAACACAGAGGCACCACTAAAGGCCAGAGAGCTTTTATTCCAGCAGAAGAATGAAGCTCACGGAGAGCAGGAGCCGCTGCATGTTGGGAAGATTGAAATCAATTAGTGGAGAATAGAGCAGTGAAAGCATCCATCACAGATGCTGCATTCAGCGAGGCAGACAGACACGACAGCATGAATACACACTTAAAACACACACAATGAAATCCACATTGACTATATCAGTGTCCTGCTCCGACTGAACCACGCACAGATTGGAAAGTGCTCTTCAACCATCAGGAAAATATAGCATCATTTTAGCTCCGTCATCACCAACCCTCCAAGACACGCGAGCAGCGCGAGCTAGCTAGCTAATGCTGTTTCTCGCACAATAAAGCATTGCTTAGCTAAATAACGACGAATGGCACGACGAGCACGCACACACAAATCAGCTGAATAATCAACCTCGTGTTCTTAAAATCCGCCGCGTCCATGAGGCCTGTTGGACTCTAATGCACGCAATCAGATTTCCGCTGGCTGCTAGCTTCAGAGATCTGCTCCAGTGTCCTCCCTTCCCACTCTGGTTATAAGATGCAATGAAAATAAAGCAGAATTTTGCTTAACATTGATTCATTTGTTTGATTCAGAGACTTCAGACTTGACTTGAAACGATTTCAGACTTGACTCGACAAAAAGGACTCACAAATTTGTCAAGTCTTTTATCCTCTTTTATCATAAAGAAAGAATTTGTGGTTCATTTGAATGCTTTTATAATATCTATGTCACATACTTCTCGGGGTAGATCAGAAACCTTATTGTCGGTCGTGTCTAGAAGGGATACAGCTACGGCTCGAAGTGAGGCAAAACCTCAGGATAAATAATGGTAAATTAAATGTGCTACTTATAAAATTGTGTTTTAATAACATCTACTCCGACCCCAACCCAAAACCTACTCCTAAAATACAGCAAAAAATAAATAAATGTGCGCATGCCCAGTGGCCGTTGCTGTCTTTCCCCTTATCGTCACAGAATGGACCCTTTTCACACTTCCGGGTTTCTCAGAACCGGAAGTCGAAGTGGGGTAAAATTCTTTGGTGGTGAGCGAGAGAATGCATTAAATATATTTTTTGTTTTCCCATGTTCTCAAATAGTCAAAGAAAAACTCAACAACAGAGTTCTCACAACTTTCCAAAATATGCCTGTATTAGAAACACCCACAACTAGTTTTTTGTAATTTGATGAAAAGGTAAAACAATACAAAGTGTAGTTTTAGAAATGTACATAAATTAAAAAAAAAAATATTACGATGCTGATGACCGTTAAAACGCGTCATCACAAGCTGTGTCCGAAACCGCCCACTCGTTCACTATATAGTGCACTATATCAGCAAAGAGTGAACGAAAATGAGTGAGCGACTTCGGACGCTGACGTATAGCACGCGCAGACAATTTCGTCATTAACATTTACTAAGTCCTGTTTAGCTTCATGAATTGTATATGACTGTTTATTTGTCATGTTTATTGAGAATAAAGAGAGAATAAAAACACCCGTGTCATGCTATTTAGTACATTTATATTTAAAAATAACAGAACAAAAACACTACACTGTCACATTTGTTTATAAAAAATATAATAGTAAATAAATACAATATAAACACAGTATACAATGTACAACAGTTCACTAACATATGAGAAAAATCGACCAAATTATCATATGATAATAAGTATATATATTATGATATAAACCTGTATCATTTCGCTTCAAAATATCTTTACAAAGATGTTCTAATTCATAAAAAAAATTACACTTATATTTGTAGAAGTTGCCGCTTCCCGTCCGCCATATTTATTTACCTTTCGCGCTCGATCGTCTTATCGCGTTGGATTTTGGGTAACGGCGCATTAACGAGTGTACGTCGAATGTACGCTCAAAATCAGAGAGCATTGTGGGTAAAAGTAGTGAACAAATGTAGGGAATGAAGTCGTTCCCTCAGAATTCGGACAGCACTACAAAATGGCCGATATAGTGCACTATATAGTGGATAGGGAGCGGTTTCGGACACAGCTTCAGTCTGTGAAAATCCGTTGGACGTTAAGTATCGCGCGAAACGTCATTAGAATCGTATGAAACATGGCGGGAGTTACTGTGCAATATGTTCTTTCATTTGGCCTCATTAACATGTCGAATAGTCTGAATGCAAACAATGTGGGAAACCAATTAAAGACACCGGAACGACATCAAATATTCTGGGACATCGCATCCACAAAAGGTTAGTCAAATTAAAATACATACTAGCTATTAGGCTAAAGTGGCCATTTATTACTTGAAGCGCATATCGTATCTCAATCTGCATGCCCGCAGTTTTCTGTTGATTTAAATATTCTGAGGTTTGATATTTTCGGAATAACGCCGCCGAATAACAAAACCGCTTCAAATTTGATTGGCGCCATTTTGTGTCCACTTAGCGACTCTGAAAATGAAAACTCGTGTTGCCAGAACGATTGTTTTGTATATTGTAATGAATTATAAAGAAGCTGGATACTTCATCCCGTACATCTTAGGACCTTTATTACAAACAAAACGGAGAAAGATCATATATGTTGTCTATATAATAAAATATTATAAAAAAAATTGTTTTTTGAATATAAGCCATGACTTGACTCGACTCCTGACTCCAGACTTGGACATTTTCCCGGCCAAGAAAATAATTTTTGCTAACGTTCCCGTTACGTTATTTATGAATGTTCAAAACATCCTTTTTTTTTTTTCAATGTTTAAAAAAATAAATTCTCGGTTATGTAAACGTTAATGGAACGTTCCATTTAATAATCTTCAAAAATTGTTACTTTTGAATGAACATTCTGAAACAACGAACATTTACAAAATGTTAGATGAACGTCCAAATAAATTTTCAGAAAAAAACATTCCATGAACGATGTTTTTGTGCTAACGTTTTGAGAACACTATTAAAGACCATTATAACTTTGAACAAACGTTGTATTAGCGTTAGACGAACGCTTGTTCACAACTTTGAGAGAACGTTGCCAGAAAGTTCTGAGAACATTCCCTGTTAGCTGGGTTTTGGGTCTGGGTCGCTTGGCCAAATAAAACGTACAAGTGAAGATTCTGCATGTTTATGTTAGTTAGTGTGAATTAATAATGAACAGTTCTTTAACCTACATTGATTTCTACATGTGTATAATGAACATGAATTAAACATGAACGGTAGTATATTTAGAAATGAATTTTATTTAAAAATGCTGAATTGCAGTTTAATAATTTAAATAATTAAATTAATTAAACAAACTGAACCTTATTGTAAAACGTTTCCATTTTCACAAGTCAACAGCAAACAGTTTTCACACAACTTTTAACATGTTCACAGTAAAACAGAATTTGTAACAGAGAATGTAATGTGAGAATATGATATTATTCTTTTTTTCAGGTAATTCACAAAAACACCAGCTGCATTTAATAAGAGTAAACAGAATTAATCTCGGTTTAGACAGACTTCGTCATGCTCACAGCAGCCCTTCTGTAACCTGAAATGTTTCATTTGAGAGATTTTTACCCAGCAGATTCTACTTCAAAAAACACGTACTGAGGCATCTCGACCCAGGAGAGAAACGTTCCCTGAAATGATCTGCAGTTCTATTCTTCTTCAGCCGATAGTGTTTCAGCATTGAGATCGGCTCGCCCAGCAGCTGCCAAATGCAGCTGTTCTTCAAACAGTTGTTGTTTTGGAGCCGCCGTTAGCAGGCGCTGATTAGACCCTTCGAAAGTCGACTGAACTGGAGACTCAAGAACTGCAGCGGCGCACGGAGACCGCGGACACAAACTAGTGTACTTCCAGAATAAGCAAGGAAACGTGTTTACGTGAAAGTGAACTGAACAAAATGCAACACAGCGGTAGGAAGCCGTTTATTACTTTAAATACTCTCTTCCCAGCTAATAAAAATATGTTCTAAATATGTTTTGCTAAAGTTATGCAAACGTTATTTCTGAATGTTCCCTGAACATTTGATCATTTCTGGAACATTATGGAAACGTTACATTTGAATGTTCTCTAAACGTTCTGAAACAAGTAGTAACATTGAAAAGTTTCTTCGGCATGGAAATAATCGGCCCCCTTTAATTCAACAAGTGTGAATGAAATTTGAGAGTTAGCACAGGTTATCAGTAAATAATAAATGACTGTAATGCACAAGGCAAAGAACTGACTATTCAAATGGTTTAATGCACAGCTAGCCGTGGATTATCTCGATTATACCATGGTCATTTACCTGAACTGACAAGTTGCATCTGTGCAGTGTCTCTATACTAGCAATGAAGCCGTGAGTTTAATTACTTCAAAAACAGCGACGTTACAGCCTCCTTTCGGAATAATATAATGTAGCGATTCAGGGGCGAACTTGCATATATACTCACTGTAAGCTGGTCCTTGTCCCTCCACCTCCCCAGCTCCACCTGCCTGTGATCTCTCTTTATGTTTTTGCGTATTATTATTTCGTTTAATAAAGTAGAAAGTTGCATTTAGATCCTCATTTCCTATTCCGAAACTGTGAATCAGTTGAACCAATTGTTTCGCAAAACGATTCAGTCTCGAAAATGCCACATGGTGGGGACCCCTGCTGGTCAGAACAGTGTAAGTGCAGCGATATCAGTTCTTCTTTTTATTTTTAAAATGTGTCATAGAAATATCGACCAATTTATAAAATTGATTTGAGATCAGGTAAAAACCATACAGACTTTGGTTCAAGGGCTCACAGAGATCGTCGCCCCTTTGCGCCCAACCACTGAAACTATGAAATGTTTTGAAACAGTCATGATGTAACGAATCATGTGACTTGAGGTTTCAGTAAAGACTTCAAAGCTTCATGAAGCGTGTTTGGAAAGGGCCCATCACACACTTTGCGGCACTGTTGTCACATGACCTCATTTCTGCTGGATGATTAATTGTGTCTTCAAGTGTCTTCAGCTAGTTATCCTCAAAGGAAGAATTACTTTGAATTTTCTAATGTAATTCCGAGTTCAAAGTGGTGTAACTTTTACCATTTTGAACAAAAAATGAGTCGGGATGGAGATGTTTCAAACTGTGGTTGCTTCATTCCTTCATGAATGATGACCAAATGTTCATTTTACAGTGAACTGTCCCATTAATGACCACACAATGCATTTGTTTAAAGCAGTCACGCTGATATCAACCAGCAGAAGGACGACAACAATAACCACAGCGACTTCCACACAGTCGAGGACGAGACGGACAGCGGGACAAAGTGGCTTTCTGATGGCGGCTCTCAGTGAACTAATGAGGGCCACAGCCTCTGCAGGCAGGATAAACATTATTTCTAGCATATTGTGGCTGCCAGTCGCTTATTTATGGCCTGGCTTTTGTGCTCTGCGAGCTAATAACGCTTCAAAAAAACAGCGGAGTGGAAGCCCTCTCCCTCATCGCGCCACAGCCACTCCAGAGCCACATCAAACGCTCGGCTCCGGGCCCCGCTCCTGATAATTGCACACCTATTGTTCCCAACGTCCAACCCAAGCAGCGGACGAAAGAGAAAATGGAGGGAAAATAGGCCTCCATAATGAGTCCACTACAGCTGAGTAAATATACTCTAAAACAATATGAACTGTTTTGGTACGTCCCCCCGCTTGAGCACACAGACGGTTCCTCCCGTCTCACCTTCATGATCACGACCCTGCGATCGAGTGCTTGCCGTGAGACGGAAGGGCTAAAAGGTGCGACATTTTACTACGACAACTTGATTTTAGCTGAAGGAAAGGCTATCGGTGACCATCGCAATGTTACTCTTGCCGACAAGGCTTGTCACAAGCTTGGACGGTGCTTTTTTTTTTGTGGTGCCCATGTAAACAAATACAAGCGTCCACATCGGAAGAGATATCAGCGGCTGTCTATTTTTTGATCGCGCTTGTTTATAATGACGGTGCGCTGCTGACGGACTTAAAGAGGAACCGTTCTGCTTTTTCTCATCTGTCTTTAGTGTGTAATGTTGGAGTTTGTGCATGAAAAAGGTTTCCAAAACCTATCCGGCAGGAGTTGTATCAGTGTCACTGTTTCTGAACTCCGCTTCCATTTTCTTCCAGGAAAGAACACGTTACAATATTCGCAGAATGAAGGGGCGGGACTTGTTTGAGTTGGTTAGTAGTGTGTTGAAACTGGTGGTTATGGAAAGGGGCGGGACATTTCAGAAGGAGGGGCTTCATAGAGACAGGAACTAAACAGAGCGTTACTGACGGACTGGGAAGAGAGGTGCTGCAACAATGGAGAATATGAGGAAAATAATCAACATTCAAGCATGAAAACATGTTCTTTAATCAATATGATTTGACACACCATCATTCAATAAATGATTAATGAAATGTGACAGATGAATAAGTCTGTTTTTATATTAATGTGGGTTTTTAGTTTTAGCATTTTTGTCATTTGTATTTTTTTTTAAAAATGTAATGTAAAAAAAAATGTCTGTGTAGTTTGTATTAATTATTTCAGTGAAAAAAAAAAAAAAAAATATATATATATATATATATATATATATATATATATATATAATATATATATATTTTTTTTTTTTTAAAGTAGATCAAGTTAAAATGAGAGATGTTGCCTTGGAAAATAGTTTTGTTTTTCACATTTTAATTTATTTCAGTTCAAATTTGAAAGATTCATCATAGCATTTTAAATGACAAATGTTTTTTGTAATGCTTTCAGTTGCAGTGAACTATAATAACCCTGGCCACATCGTGTTTTCCTCCACATGTCATTCGCTCAACAGTAACACACGTTTTGCCACTCGAGGATTGTGTTGTATGTAAATTGTTGACGATTCAGATGCAAATGTGCTCTTCCTCCTCATGTAAATTTGAGGAAGCGTCATGAAGGAAGCCTTATTCTGATAATCGGCGTGCAAATGGGCCTTAACAGCTGCAGCATGTTCTGTATTTACAGCAAGGTGTAAATTGGAAAGGGCCGAGGCCACACGCACAGAGGTCACAGAGGATCTTTATGAGCCATTATTTTTACGGCAATGAAAGTAAAAGCAGGTTCGAGTGGGCCACTGTAACCTTGATGTGACTGACTGTGACCTGAATGAGAAGATGAGGAAAACATCTCTGGGCCGTAATTAGCGGCCACACCGAGTCACGCGCGCATCAGCGCGGCGGCGGCGGGACGCAGGTGAGGCCGCGACGCTCTCCTCCAGACCTGTATGTGAGGGGATCGGGGGCAGCTGCAGGACCTCGTCTCTTGACAGCGCAACAAACCGAACTGACAAAGAAAAGGCTTTTTCTCTTGAAACAGCTGTGCGGTGACCAACAGCATCCTCTCGTCCTCTCAGCGGGCGAGGTGGCTGTAATTGAGTTGTAAATGCGATGTGGCTCTTTTTGCCCCGTGTCAGTGTCCAGCGCCGTCCGCCTTCAGCCCAGAGCAACGGCACCGCTCCCCCAAAGTCGGGTAGCGCACGGCACGCTGACAGATGCGCCGATCGTCTTGGACAGAGTGAATATGCAGCAGGATCTCACTGGCTCTCTGCGCACAGGCTGCCACGTTCACTCAGCGTCAGCCTCCAAACTGGCAATTAACTCTCCAGCCCCGCTCGGCCCTCCTGTGCCCGACGAACCGCACGGCCCGGGGCCGACTGACCCACCCCCACAACACTGGACCTGGAGCGAGAGACGCCTGAACACGGATACAAGGATCAAACGTGGCTCCTCCGTGTTTCCTGATGAAGACTGGAGATGTGAGCGAGTGAGAGAGGAAGACCATGCAAAATAGAGTATAACTAGATCTAAATCCGGAGGATCATCATCACCGCCCAGACCTGAAGTGTGCCGTTAAAAGCATCAAGGCATTATAGATGCACAACTTTCTGTACAGCTGCTGTGAAATGCAAAGAATTGGCACATTATTGTAAACGATACTATATGAAGTTCAATCACGTTTAAGCTGAAAGAAACAGGTCAGGTCAGACCAAAAAGTTTTGATCATAGAAACGTATGAAAACGTTATTTCTGAACGTCCTGTGAAATGTCTGCTTTTTAATTTTTTTCATGGTTATAGGAATATTAAAAGGGGTGGTTGATTATGATTGAACTTTTTTCTAGCTTTAGTTAGTGTGTAATGTTGCTGTTTGAGCAGAAACAACATCTGCAAAGTTACGACACTCAAAGTTCAATGCGGAGAGAGATATTTTCGCCGTTTAAGAACTACAACAAACAGCGGCAGGGACTACAACGAGCTTCTTCCTGAGTTAGTGACATCACAAACCCTAAAATTTACATAAACCCCGCCCCCGAGAACACTCAACAAAGGGGGCGGGGCCATGTCGGGCTGCTTCAGAGAAGAGGAGGAGTTGTTGTCGTCGAGTGTCGTTGATGCCGTCATTTTACGCCACAAACGAGGGTCGATTCGAGGAAAAGAGACGAACGTGACGACACATGCTAGTGACGAGTCGATCAACTCCACAGCGACGACATCAATTTATCCACGAACCGTTCAGAAACGTCTTCCTGAGTCTCTCCATCCGTTTGAACACTTTCCTCATTTTGTCTGCGTGAGATTCTCCAGCTTTGTTGTTGTTGAGCTGTTAAAGCTCCGCCCTCTTCTGGAGCAGCAGCTCATTTGCATTTAAAGGGACACGCACACAAAACGGCGTGTTTTGCCATTTGACAAGCAATAATAAATGATCTGTGAGGGATTTCGAGCTGAAACTTCACAGACACGTCACATCTTGTGAAAGGGGCATTATACGTCCCCTTTAAGGAAACCATTACGCAAATATTATGGGAACATTACTTTTGAATGTTCTGTGAACGATCTGTAGCAAGTAACATATTCTACGATCATCTACGATCTACGATGCCAAATTCCCATTGTGACAACTTACCCCATCAATAGGAGTTAAATGATCTTTCTTTCCCTGCACTCTAAGAAGAAAAGGTTCTATATGGGACATTAAAGGCTCTGGGAGATTTTTTATGAATTTATTTATAATTAATCCATTTCTCTTTTTAATATGTTATTAATTAAACAGCTTGTAATACTTTATCGCTAGACAATTTAAATAGCCTGTTAAACATGAAAATCGTTTCTCCTTAATCTTTTTTGGCAAAAGAACTTTTAGAGTTCTATATACATTGATTTTCTTTTTTTTCTTTTTTTGAGTGTGCCACTATCAGCAAGCCGCCTGTGAATCGTAAGTAAGTCAGTATCTTGTCACTATCAGGTTAGTTCAGTAGGTCGTATTATGAACACGCAGTAGTAAGGCAGGCAGAAGTGGAGCAGTGTTTTCCACCGAGGGCTGTTAGTAATGTGGCGGCTCCTAGTTTCACTAGCGCTGGAGGAGATTAGTAGCCGACAGCAATAATTACACTAGCATGAGCGCTGAACGTCCACCTGGGGCGGGATGACACATGCTTACAGACCGCGGGGATCACGCTGCTCTAATGAGAACTCGACGTCGAGTCCCTTTCACCTTCACTTGCACTGATTACTGAATCACAGCCAGCTGACAGAACGTTCTGAAAGGTTCTCTCACAGCTACGAACAAACGTTCTTCCATAATGTTAATGAAACATTTTTCAAATGTATCTCGTCTTTAATCATGTTCTCAAACGTTAGCACAAAAAAATTAGGCTATTTATTGTTTCAGAACGTTCAAAAGTAACGTTCCCATAACGTTTGAAGATTGATACAATGGAATGTTTGCATAACCAAGACATTTTTTTTAACGTTTTGAACGTTCACAAATAATGTTTTCATAACTTAATGGGAATGACAGCAAAACTCTCTCACACAGAACGCGTTTTTCCATTCCGACGCGCTACTTTTCCATTGTTTTTCCATGTAAACACACGCTGGACGGACGTGTTTGACTGTTATGCGTCTTGTGTCTTTTATAGCGTTTTTAAGACGCCATGTCAAGTTAAAAGAATTTCAACTTTTACACGCAGCGCCAGAAGAACTCGGAGACGGGGCAAGCGTTGGGAGCTTCCTGTTTACAGTAGCAAGTTGACATGGCAACTGTTTTATTTGACGGCAACGTGGCAGAGGAAACCATACACTGTTAAAAAATTACTGTAAATTTTACAGTATAATACTGGCAGCAGGGTTGCCAGCCAGTTACTGTAAAATTTACAGTCGTGTTACTGTCATTTAATTGACAGAATTTCCCTGTATTCTCTGATTACAGTAAATAACTGTATTTTTTTAAATTACAAAGGGTCAATTTACAGCAATATTCTGTAAATTTGAGTCAAACCAACACGTGACCCCAGAATGCATTGCAGTTTACAGCAATATGCTGTATTATTAAAAAAACAGCCAGCGGCTGTAAAATAATGCTGTAATTTTTACAGTAATTCATTACAGTGCACTGTTATAAAATGACTGTAAATTTTACAGTATAATACTGGCAGCAGGGTTGCCAGCCAGTTACTGTAAAATTTACAGTCGTGTTACTGTCATTTAATTGACAGAATTTCCCTGTATTCTCTGATTACAGTAAATAACTAGTTTTTTAAATCACGAAGGGTCAATTTACAGCAATATTCTGTAAATTTGAGTCAAACCAACACGTGACCCCAGAATGCATTGCCGTTTACAGCAATATGCTGTATTATTAAAAACCAGCCAGCGGCTGTAAAATAATGCAGTAATTTTTACAGTAATTCATTACAGTGTAGCTAGTAGGATTATTTTCTTTTTTTCCCATGTCAAAAATAGTACTGTTGTTTGCCTATTTCCGCTATTGCATCACGTCTAAAAAGCGCATCTCGTTCTGCGCCACGCTTAAAATACTCCTATCTCGTTTTTCCACATGAAAAATACTATAGTAATTTATAGTAAATAGTGCTTTTGACCCATACCATAGGAAACTGTAGTATACTATAGTATTTACAACACTTTGTTAATGAATGCTGCAGCATACTGAACTATTAGTGAACTGATAAACTGTAATATTATAGTATACTTTACATTTTTACAGTAGTAAAAACTAGTGTATTGGAGTATAATACACCCTATAGCTGTAGGAAACTTGGGACAAACCCAGCCTTTGGGTTACATTTTTAAATTATTTTATTTTTGTCCATATTTGACCCAAATTTCGGTTGAAACAACCCAGCATTTTTAATATATAGGCTATATATAGGCTATGTGAGCACGGATTAGGAGAGAAAACATATGTAAAGAATCATAGCGTCTTTTCGAGCAGGCTTTAGCTGCTCATGATTGTGTATGAGGGCTGTTTGTGTATGTCTGGTAAACTAATGCGGCGCATTAAGCCTTCGTGACATCACTCATTAAAAGGTTTATATTCCCGTGTTTATGTTCAGTCGTTGCCGAACAAAAGCCTAAATGAGGGTGAGCGGGAGAACTTGAAAGGGCGACCCTAAACAGATCATGATGTTTGTCCTGCTATTACGCTACTTTGCTCGTTAGACCAATAAATTGGAGGCATAGCGGTCTCGTTTAGCCTTATTAAACGTGCAGAAAAGCTCAGGTTGAGGGACAAGATACGAAGCTCGATCGCTCTTAAACGCCGCGAGGAAACATGAACCTGGCTAAAGCAAAGATCCTAAGCTCTTTTAACTAATATCTGTAAACGAGCCTTCAGCGAGACCTCGGGGATGTCATCGACCGTAAGCCCAAGTGCTGTTTCATTAGCTGTCACGTGACGGCGGGACGCTCGTGGGTTTGCTGTAAACCGCTGGCCTTCAGCGAGAAGACATCGCATTAAACGCCTCGAGGTTTAAAACAACAGTGAAAGTTTAAGGGTGAGAATCAACAGAGTCGAGTCCATTGTTCTGGTTTAGTTTTAGTTTTTATTAATAGGTTGACTTATTAAATGTAAATATTTAAGTTAAAGTCTTAGAGATTATATTGAATGTTTTTGGACATTTTTATTTGTGTGTGTGTGTGTGTGTGTGTTTATATGGTTTTAATTGGTTGTTTTAGCAGGCCTACGCCAAGTAAAAAAGCCCTGACAACTAGCTGAAATAAGTTTAAACGTTTGCAGACTCTATTTAATTTCAGTTAACGTTCAGTTTATTTGTGCGAAACCCAAACTTTGATTAATAATTGATAGTGGATGGAAAAAAATCCACATGATCGTAAGCTGTTTCGTCGCGATCAGGATAAATTCGTGCGACATCGCAGGAGTTCAGGTCGATATGTGATAAACTGAGGATCATTTCTTTGCATTCAACATCTTTCAAATGACATGAATTGTACAGGCCAATCTGTGTGTTTACATTCTCTCTTTTAAAAGGGTTAAACTTAAGCTCAAATACATCATATGAAACTGAATAAGACAGCAATTTCTAGATTTTTCGACAGTAATACCATATTAACCCTTGTGCATTGTTCAAATTCACGACCCTTTCGTTATGATTTTAACTGCTTTAAAAATGTATCATAAATATTTTTTTCAATTTTTTTTTTGCTTAAATCTATTAATCAACCTCAGTCCTGATCAAAACTACTAAATTTAAAAAAAAAAAAAAAAACAGGATTTTAACTCTTTAAAACGTTAAAATCTAATGCTGCACAAAAACGAACAACGCATCAAAGCCGATGTTGTTTCTAATCTTTGACACGTTTTTTCCCAAATCAGTGACATCGTTTATGAATTTGGCAATTAAAGAGTTAAAATCCTGTTTTTTTTTTTTTTTTAATTTGTAGTTTTGATCAGGACTGAGGTTGATTAATAGATTTAAGCAAAAAAAATAAAAAAATATATTTATCTGATACATTTTTAAAGCAGTTAAAATCGTAACGAAAGGGTCGTGAATTTGCCCACAGAGTCCTGTTGAGTTTTTGAACATTTTCAAAGCATTTTCCCAAAATATGTGTCAAAATAAGATTTGTCACCAAAAATCATTCCATTTGCTGAAAGTTATGGCCAAATTAAGACTCACAAATTCCCCACAGTGGATGAAAACATCCCGAAAAAGCACATGAGGGTTAAAATACAGTCTGAATCTAAAAAATGAAAGACTACCTAACCAATTAAATGCCGATGAACGCTGACACAGGTGATCTTTCAATTTCACCGGGGGAAACGTAAGAATAATTTTGTGCCGTAATGTAAACAAGGAAATCGCTTCTGATGTTAGTGTTTATGTCTGACGAAATGTATTTGTGGGGTGAAACGGTGTAAGAGACTCCTCACAGTACTGTATAAGCATTATTAATACTCTCGAGCCAGATGTTCATGCTTGTCCTGAATAAGGAATGATGTCAATGTCTGGCTCCTAATTGCTGTCTTTTGCTGAGCAGAGGTGAAAGGTCATCTTCTCACGCCGGCCCGTCACCTCGTCCAGCCGAGGGACAGCGGAGCGCGCGGGGCGAGAAATAACAACAAACCTTAGCGGCTAAAAAAGGAAAAGAGGAAGTGACTTACAATAGACGGGACCTTTGATCCATTGCTAAAGGAAGACTTCTCTTTGGGGCGTAAAGTATTAATGTGAAAGTGACTCTACCCATTGCACATTTGTTACAGCAAATAATGGACCCTAAAATTAGTACACAATAGAAGGCAGACGGGCGACACTCGCACCCTGCCTTGCGCAGGAAGGGGAGAGGGACTGATTGTATGAAAATGAATGATTTGCCGGCGCACAGACGTGTCAGAAGTGGCGGCCGGCCTTCCACGGGGAGCGGCGAGCCGAGGTTTGTCCCGAGGGTCACATTCTCCACAGGTCTATTGTGAGGAAAGCGCCTCGACGACAGACGCTTGAGCTGGTCATGCCGTAACACCTCAGGTATTATTGTGCTGATATCCATCATCTATTCTACAAACAGGGGCAGGGAAACCCTCTGGATGGATGGCCAGTTCGTCTAAGAAAACGTCCAAATGCTTGTTGGCTAACTAAAATATGTTCTCTGAACATTCAAACTATTACGAAAAGTTACGCATTTAAAATACAAAATTTGAGTCGCTGTGTTTGATTTTAAATGGGTGGTAATCAGATTCCAGTTCCATCTGAAAAGTGTTTTAGATTACCAAAGTGATTACTTTGAGTTTTAATGTCATTTAAACAGCGATTGGTGATTCTCTGACTCTGACCGTCTGAAAAAGACGAGTTCAGTTTCATGTTTTCCACTGTTTTCATGTTTTGGGAGTCATTTTATTATTCACTCGACACTGTGACTTTTTCTCACTATTTGTTTTTTCCCTCACAATTCTGACTTCTTTTTCTCAGAATTGCGAGATTTAAACTCACAATTGCAAGTTATAAAGTCAGAGTTGGGAGATATAAACTTGCAATACAATTTTTTTTTCTTGCAATTGTGAATTTAGTGTGTGAGTTTATATCTCATAATTCTGATTTTTCTCAATATTGTGAGTTTATATCTCATAATTTTGACTTTTCTCAATATTGTGAGTTTATATCTCATAATTCTGACTTTTCTCAATATTGTGAGTTTATATCTCATAATTCTGACTTTTCTCAATATTGTGAGTTTATGTCTCATAATTCTGACTTTTCTCAATATTGTGAGTTTATGTCTCATAATTCTGACTTTTCTCAATATTGTGAGTTTATGTCTCATAATTCTGACTTTTCTCAATATTGTGAGTTTATGTCTCATAATTCTGACTTTTCTCAATATTGTGAGTTTATGTCTCATAATTCTGACTTTTCTCAATATTGTGAGTTTATGTCTCATAATTCTGACTTTTCTCAATATTGTGAGTTTATATCTCATAATTCTGACTTTTCTCAATATTGTGAGTTTATGTCTCATAATTCTGACTTTTCTCAATATTGTGAGTTTATGTCTCATAATTCTGACTTTTCTCAATATTGTGAGTTTTTATCTCATAATTCTGACTTTTCTCAATATTGTGAGTTTATGTCTCATAATTCTGACTTTTCTCAATATTGTGAGTTTATGTCTCATAATTCTGACTTTTCTCAATATTGTGAGTTTATATCTCATAATTCTGACTTTTCTCAATATTGTGAGTTTATGTCTCATAATTCTGACTTTTCTCAATATTGTGAGTTTATGTCTCATAATTCTGACTTTTCTCAATATTGTGAGTTTATGTCTCATAATTCTGACTTTTCTCAATATTGTGAGTTTATGTCTCATAATTCTGACTTTTCTCAATATTGTGAGTTTATATCTCATAATTCTGACTTTTCTCAATATTGTGAGTTTATGTCTCATAATTCTGACTTTTCTCAATATTGTGAGTTTATGTCTCATAATTCTGACTTTTCTCAATATTGTGAGTTTATGTCTCATAATTCTGACTTTTCTCAATATTGTGAGTTTATATCTCATAATTCTGACTTTTCTCAATATTGTGAGTTTATGTCTCATAATTCTGACTTTTCTCAATATTGTGAGTTTATGTCTCATAATTCTGACTTTTCTCAATATTGTGAGTTTATGTCTCATAATTCTGACTTTTCTCAATATTGTGAGTTTATGTCTCATAATTCTGACTTTTCTCAATATTGTGAGTTTATATCTCATAATTCTGACTTTTCTCAATATTGTGAGTTTATTTCTCATAATTCTGACTTTTCTCAATATTGTGAGTTTATATCTCATAATTTTGACTTTTCTCAATATTGTGAGTTTATATCTCATAATTCTGACTTTTCTCAATATTGTCAGTTTATATCTCATAATTCTGACTTTTCTCAATATTGTCAGTTTATATCTCATAATTCTGACTTTTCTCAATATTGTCAGTTTATATCTCATAATTCTGACTTTTCTCAATATTGCGAGTTTATATCTCATAATTCTGATTTTTCTCAATATTGTCAGTTTATATCTCATAATTCTGACTTTTCTCAATATTGTCAGTTTATATCTCATAATTCTGACTTTTCTCAATATTGTGAGTTTATATCTCATAATTCTGACTTTTCTCAATATTGTGAGTTTATATCTCATAATTCTGACTTTTCTCAATATTGTGAGTTTATATCTCATAATTCTGACTTTTCTCAATATTGTGAGTTTTTATCTCATAATTCTGACTTTTCTCAATATTGCGAGTTTATATCTCATAATTCTGATTTTTCTCAATATTGTCAGTTTATATCTCATAATTCTGACTTTTCTCAATATTGTCAGTTTATATCTCATAATTCTGACTTTTCTCAATATTGTGAGTTTATATCTCATAATTCTGACTTTTCTCAATATTGTGAGTTTATATCTCATAATTCTGACTTTTCTCAATATTGTGAGTTTATATCTCATAATTCTGACTATAATAAACACTTTTAATATTATTAAACACTTATTCACAGTTTATTTCAACTTTTAGAACATTATTTTCATTTTTATTGAAAATAAATTCGAGCTTGGCAAAAGGCGGGCTCGAGCCCGCATTGGTCGCGTCAAACGCGTTAAAAGCCAGTTATGCCAGGTTAACTCGCTGCTGGAGACGTTGAATTCTGCATGTCTTTTTAGAAGGACGAGTGGCCCATCCATACATTGTTGGGCGGAGCTAGTGTAAATGGCATTTGCCAAGCTATTTACACTGAGTGTAAATAGACACTCCAATATATAGGTGTGTGTGAAATATTATTATATGACCTATTACTTTGGCCACAATAATCATATAGTGAAAATCCGATTTTGTGTCGGTCCTAGTATGTAAGCTTGTTTCAGTCATGGAATAAAAATAAAAAGAGGTAATTGTGGCTTATTTCCCCCCCCCTCTCAATTGTGTGTTTTTTCTCAGAATTGTTATAAACTCAAAATTGCTTGTGATAAAGTCAGAATTGTGAGCTATTAAGTCGCAATTACCTTTATTTTTATTCTGTGGTGGAAACAAGCTTCCATAGCCCTATTCTGTGTTCCAAAGAGTGAGTACAGAATGAATTACAACGAATTGTGTTCTTGTCTCTATGAAGCCCCTCCTTCTGAAAAGCACAGTGTGCTCTGATTGGTCAGCTGGACCAGGGTGTTGGTCAAGCGCCCCTTTCCATAACCGGCAGTTTCAACACTACTAACTGACTCAAACAAACCCCGCCCCCTTCATTCCACACATGCCTCTGGCGTGAATTATTTAAATGAGGAATATTGTGACGCGTTTGTTCCAGGAAGAAAATAACGAGAGAAGAAAGAGAGCCTTTTCATGCTAAAACAGCAATATTAAAAAAACTAAAATGACACCTTCAAGTAATAAAAAACACCCTATTGCTGATTTATCATTCAGCAGTGTCATCTGCAGAGTGTTGTCCAGCAGTTCCCTAAAACTGTCTGACAATTACACCGTTCTGATGGAAAGAGAAATTGGTGTGCAAAGATTTTACAAGGCCAAGATTGAGAGGGGGGGGGAGTTCTCTGTTGCACATTAACATTTTCTTTTGTGGATGGCAGAGAATCTTTCCCAGGTGCTGAGGTTTTCCAGCACAAGAGTGGGAGAAGGATTTGGTAACAGCGGAGGCTTGGCTTGCATACATTTTCTCTTTCTCATCAGGCATGGGCGCAGAGAACTGTGTGTCGCCCAAACCCGCCGCCGCCGCCGCAGCAGTAAAACGCATTACCCCCACTTGTCCCTCTTTGTGCTTTTAAGAGAGCAGGAATAGCAGGGATTACAAGATCTAATTTCCACAGAGCTGTTGCCTTCTGAAAAAGCCTTTACACAAAAAAGGGCCCGGCCTGCAAGTAGCTTGTTTATGTTGGTGGACTGAGAGCTGTTAAACGTTTCAATCGCGGTAAGTTAAGCCGAAGGCTCCGGCTGCAAGTACATTAACATGTGAGATCAGGAGAGAAAAAGCTTGCAGGCAGACGATGGATTTCATTCTGTGGACTTAAAGAAGAAAGGATGTTTTTTTGTTTTTTTTTGCTTTTTGTAATATTTCACTTCCATGACAATTTTGAGGATGTGAATTACAGTTATTAGAGAGTGAATCACCCACATATTATAATCACGACATTAATGTAGACGTACCCTAGTGTATTTTTATTGGATTATAAGCTGCAACACACACAAACAGGATGGATTGAAACTTCCCTCCTCTTTAAATACATTTTCCCTCATGAGTAATGCAGTATAATTATGTGAGTTCTGAAACATGTCAAAGCGAACACCGTTTTCTTTACGCCGTTTAAGGGATCGACAGAAAGTGGAGTTTCTGCTGGAGAATGTGCTTACAAAAACAGGTTTTGCTAATGTTCCCATTAAATGATCAAAACGTTATTTCGGAATGTTCTCTGAACGTTTTAAACATCCAGTTTTTTTTTTTTTTTTTTGTGAACATTCGATGTTAACATTTATGGGAACGTTACTTTTTAATGTTCTCGGAATGTTCTGAAAAAAGTACTGACATTTAAAAAGTGTTTGATGAACGTCAAACTGAAACATTCCAGTAACGACGTATAAATAACGTTTGTGTGCTGACGTTTTAAGAGCATTTTTATAACTTTGAACGAATGTTCTATTAAAGTTACTGGAAGAACGTTTGTTCACAAATATGAGAGAACGTTGCCAGAACGTTCTGAGAACGTAGTTATAGAAACGGAAAGGTGTGGAGAAAGCTGCATGAGAACTCCAACATGCTGAGTCATTGACGAATAAGGTTGGTAAAAGTGTACAAAAACATAATGGAGATATAATTAATTTTGAAGTTTTATTAAGTGTTAACAATGAGATTATGTGGTTTTTATAATCAATTAACCCTGCTTTTTTTTTTTTTTACAAGATAGACAAATTTTGTCATCCAAAAAAATTATTTTGTCATTACAAAATGACACTTGGTTTCACCAAATGACGATATTTTCAAACAACGCTAACAGGCTGAAAAGGACAATCACACATTTTATAATTAGCACAAGTTTTTCAAATATTACAACATTTTCTATGTTTTATAGCAGTTGTAACCGAATGACTTGATGTGTCGGGACACGTGTGTCTTCCCTTACAAAAGATTACTGCAGTATTTTAGAAGTAATACTACAGTTTTTGTTACATATAGAAAAATGCAGTTTTTTGGACACGAAAAAACTGCAGTATTGCAGTATAACCTAAAATGTCTGTAGTTTTACTGGAGTACAACTATACTGCAATACATCTAAAGTACTAGTGAAATAAAACTGCAGTTCTACTGTTTTTATACTTCATGCAACTTTCATTTTACTGCGGTTGTACTGTGACTATACTTCATTATACTGCAAATCTGAATTAAACTGCAGTTAAACTACTTGGCACTGCAGTTCTACTTCAATATACTGCAGTTCTTTTTTGTAAGGGATGAGCAAGTGAAAACATACATGTTTCAAACGAGTTAGTTATTTTACTTCATGACCATGTGGCCCTTTGCAGGTGCCTGAATGATGTCACATCCTGTCACGTGATAATGACCGCATGACTTGATCCAAATCGGTCCCTTTATATTGGTTACCCCAAATGACACCAATGAAATTCATTTTCCGGACATTGTTTATCATAACAAAGCAATGACTTCTGCGCATGATTTTAATACCATGTTGCTATATATGATAAATATATATATATAAAATGATGCCAATCATGACGGTTAAACCAAATGACCTTCAGAATCTTTAAAATGCCTCGTATCTGTAGCAAAATATAAGCTTTTGGATTCAATTGTAGCAGCTTACATATTTGGATGTCATATCTTTATTTTGTTATTATTATTAGGGCCTTTGGATGAAAATAATTCCCGTCACGTCACTGACCCAAACATTAATGTTTTAAGCTGCTTCCTTCGCAGTGAATTTAATGTGAGTTATAATTACTTCGCCTCTTACCTGTCATTTGAGACTCGGGTTGAAGGGAACGGCCCGCCTTGCTTGAATTCCTGGTAATAATAACTCGCCGGCATACCATTTTTCTCAACCGGACTCTCACTTTTTGAAACGAAACATATTTCGAGAGCATTACAGGTAAATTCTCCAGAGGTCTGAGCGACGCTGACAGACAGCTCTGATGACAAACGCCCGCCGTCTGAACCGGTCGCAGCTGGTTCTGGGTATTTAATAAACATGTAAACAATCCAGTTCACCTCATTAGGTGATTGCAAAGAGCCACACTGTCCATAAATCAAGAGTCAGGTTATCACGGCCTCTGATCTAAACTGTACCGGGGCGCCCAGCTGTCTGCACTGCGCAAACTGTGAACAGCGGGCTGTAAAGAATTAAATTCCTCCTGACTAGTTTACCTTTCCTCAGTCACGGGAGCGTACGTACAGGAGATTACTTGGTGCAGTGACATTAAAGTACATGAGAAGATGTACACAATGTTGGTTTATTAAAATCATGTGTAAATTATTAATGTTTTATGAGTGCGGCTGTTTTCGCTGATGAACGTGTGAATGTAGTTCATTCTTTGGACTAACGTGGTAAAGAGCACCTCCGGTTTAACACTCCAATTACAGATGATTTTTCACCGCGGGGTCAGTTGCTGTGAATCTGTGGCCTCTAGAGAACGCGGTAAAGATACTGTAAAAGTGACATGAAATCCTTGGAAGGATCGTTTGATGGGGGAATGTTGTTGTTAAAGTTCCCCTGTAGTCCATTCTATCCTTTAAAACTCATCTTTGATCACCAACATGACATATTTAATGTTTTTTCCTGTGAAAAAATGCCTTGAAATAGCTTGAATGTAATTTGGCATCCTTTAGTATGCGTGGATCTATGAATATGCTAATTAGCCCCGCCTCCACTCGCTTGCGCAGCTCAGAGATCCGCTCGGTCAACTCACTGAGGTACACTGTTAAAAATGACCTGTAAATTGCCAGCCAGTTACTGTAATTTTTACAGTACCATTACTATAATTGAATTTACAGAATTTTACTGTATTCTTTGATTAACAATTTTTTTTTTTTTTAAATTTGCTGTATATCTTTTAATTAAATAAGTCACTTCCCACAGTTGTAGACCTCTCTCTCTCTCTCTCTCTCTCGCTGCTGCCAGAATCTCAACTTGAAAATCCTCAATCTCTTTATGCTTGAAATTTACGGTAATATCCTGTAATTTTGAGTCAAACCGCCAGAATGCATTGCCGTTTACAGCAATATGCTGTATTATTAAGAATACAGCCGTCTGCTGTAAAATATTGCTGTAATTTTTATTACAGCAATTCATTACAGTGTAAACGCTGCACGAAAGTATCGCTCTTTACAACATCGTACACATAACGGTAATTAATATGATTATTCTTTTGCTTGACTACATGATCGTACCGCTAATAATGTGTTGCTAATGTTACACGACTCCGTTGCTTCAGAGCAGTTATGGTTAATGATGGGCTAAAGCCCGCTGGGACGTTGATGTGATTGGTTTCAAGGTAGTTTGTGACGTCAGAAACGCCAGCGATTTCAAGTCTTCAGATCACTGCAGTTTTAAAGAGAAAATACACAACATTGGTGCTGACTTATGAATTTGCACATGGTTTGTCTTAAAGCATATTAAAAACACTACATTATGAAATCTCTTTTATTCAGTTTTTCTGTTTTTATTTTTCTGGATTCCGTTTAAACATTTTTTGGACTTCACTTTAATGGTTACATTCAATTTTAGTGATCAAAATGAATTAATTGAATAAAAAACAATTTATTAATTGAAATTGTTTCTGCGTTGTGCGTTTGAATTTTTCTGGCAATCATGTTAAAACATTAATTATATTTATGTTTTTTTTTTCTGAAACAGCGCTGCACAACAGAGCTTTACCGTTAAAATTAAAATTGATTGCATAAAAATAGTTTTCAATAATAATTTATTATTATTATAATTATTAGTGAGATGAAGCAAAACTCTACTGTACAACAGTAATATATTTCTGTCACTTTTTCTTCAAGTTAAACCAAACGTTTATTTTGACCGGTTGCCGTGAAGTGTTTATGATAGGACGGTAGTTTTTATCAAGATGGTAAAATGCTCACGCGCGACTCTGGAGATGAAGTTCATGCATTCCTGTCCTCATATAGTGAGGCTGAAAACACGACAAGCGTCACATGCTTCAGTGTGTATTGTAAATGAAATCACGCGTCTGTGCCATTCATTCACAAAGACACGCAGAACATGCAGGATTCATGTTTAAATATTACTTTTTGCAGTTTAATATTCACAGACACTAGTCTATTTTGAGATTTGATTTAAGCGTACTGACCTACTTTTGTTTTATTAATGAAAAAATTGACAAATTCCGTGCCATTCTGCGTTATACAGTAAACTCCGCTGGATTCTGCAACTCTGTCCGTGTTTTCTGCATCATGGGGCCCTAACATAGACACATAAACAACATTAAAAACTTTAAGGAAACATTACGTTTTATCATTTTGTAAACATTATGAAAATGACTTTTGAATGTTCTCGGAACGTTCTGAAACAAGTAGTAACATTTAAAAAAAAATGTTAGATGAGCATCAAACTAAAATGTTTCAGAAATAAAATGTTTCATGAATGATTTTGCGGTAACGTTTTGAGAAGATTATTATAGGCCAGTTTTAAATATTTTGCCTAATTAGATCGTTGCAGAAAGGAGTGATCAAATTAGGCAAAATTTTAATACTTACAATGTTATCTGGGCTTTAATAATCTTCTCAAAACGTTACCGCAAAAACGTTATTTATACATCGTTCATGGAACGTTTTATGTAGAGAACTAACCAGCGCTGGGTGGGTCACTTTTAAAATGTATTTCACTACAGATTACAAAATACATGCTTTAAAAAGTCATTTGTGACGTATTTCGTTCCATTACTCAAGTTTAGTCACTTCATCTAAATACTTTAGAATACTTTGGAATACTAATAAGTGTGAAACAAACACAAAAAAGGTCATTCAGAGTTTTTATCTCACAATTCTGACTTTTTCCCTCAGAATTGCGTGATGTAAAGTTGCAATTGTGAGTTATAAAGTCAGAATTATGAGATATAAACTCACAATATTGAGAAAAGTCAGAATTATGAGATATAAACTCACATACTAAATTCACAATTGCAAGAAAAAAGTCAGTATTACAAGTTTAAATCTCCCAATTCTGACTTTATAACTTGCAATTTTGAGTTTAAATCTCACAATTCTGAGATTTCTGTGAAACACAAACTCACAATTGTGATGAAAAAACAAATAGTGAGAAAAAGTCGCAGTGACGAGTGAATAATAAAATGACTCCCAAAACATGAAAACAGTGGAAAACATGAAACTGAACTCGTCTTTTTCAGACGGTCAGAGTCAGAGAATCACCAATCGCTGTTGAAATGACATTAAAACTCAAAGTAATCACTTTGGTAATCTAAAACACTTTTCAGATGGAACTGTAATCTGATTACCAGCCATTTAAAATGAAACACAGCGACTCAAATGTTGTATTTTAAATACGTCACTAAGTGACTTGTGTTCCGTTACTCCCCGACCCTGGAACTAACATTCTGGCAAAGTTATGAACAAACGTTCTTCCAGTAATGTTAATAGAACATTCGTTCATAACCTTAAGAGAACGTTGCCAGAATGTGAGCTCCAGTTTTGCTGTCTGAAGAGTTGCCACGTGTGATCCTGCATTATGTCATTGTCTCCGCAGTATGAGGCAGTTCTGTGATTAAAGACGGGATCCTGACGAGTATAAAAGTACTGGACATTCAAAAGTTGTCATCAAGATGGACTAATTGCGCTTTCGGTTCGTGGCGACTCTCTGGTGTCAGTCGCGGCCCGATGTGAAGCACATGTCGACTTGACTTCAGTGATGGAGATTTGCACGAGATTAAAGTTCAGGCTCGATTTTAGTGAATCTAAGTGCTATTGACAGGCGCAGGAGATCATGGCCACAATCAGAACGAGCCTTTAATCACGCAGGCTTTCAACTGACCCGCCAGTGTCGAATTTCCACATTGGAAATCGCGTCGTACTGACGATACCTATACAGAAGCACGCATGAAAATTGGGCCGTACAATGCGTTATTCACAGAGACCCCGTGAAATGAATTGAGTATTGTTGCTGTTGTCATTACTATTATCCACGGCGGATGTGCGGTGTAGATTATCGTGCGGTATTGTGTCTAATTTGGGAGGCCTGGCTGAATGAGGAAGCGAGGAATATCCTGACTACATCTTTAACCTATTCAGGCAGAATGATGTCATGATTAGAAGAGGAAACTGCCCTGGAAGCAAACACCCCCCGCGCACCGAGCATGGAGAAAGAAGAGAGACGGAGAGCGAGATCAAAGAGCGGCAGCACTCCAGGGAGAGACACCACGTCTCACGCTCCTCTCCACGCCGATCGCGCCGCTCTCATCGGACCGCTGCGGTCCGGTCCCTCCCTGCGCGGGACGTGATGAGGTGACGTTAGACACAGAGCAGGAGAATCACGCAGTCAATCCTGCAGAAACTAGCACAGGTCACGTTTCCCCCTCCGAATTCAAACGAAATGGAGCACATTTTCTTCCACGCGAATGCGTGACGAGAACATATTTGTTTTAATGCGAAACGTTTTGGGGAATCAAATGCAGTAACTAGCCGTCATTAGAGAGTGTCTGCTTAATATCTGTGTGACGCTGAACTTATTCTACCCAAACCCTAACCTAACAGTCTACTAATACTCTAAAGAGAGCTAGATAACATGTAGTTGCAAAGTTACTTATAAATGAATGTCTAAAGTGGACTATTGAAATAAAGTATAACTGAACATGCAGTAACCAGTGTTCCCAAATCTGTGGTTTTCCCGTGGAGTTGGGCTTCTTTAGCACTGTTGTGAGTTGTTTTTCATGTCTGCGGGACATGGAGGGGAAAATACTCTGAGAAAAAGACTTACTGTTGGCATTTGAATTTGCACATGCTTTGTCTAATATAATAAACGATATTTTCATCACAGAGGGTCTTAAATGAAATTTCTCCATTTTTGAATTGAATAAAGGTTATCATTTACATGATTCATGTGAGTTTTGACACAATAGACATCTGAGCAGGGTTGGGGAGTAACGAAATACCAAACTTGAGTAACTGTGTTTCATTACAGTTACATTTTAAAAGTGATTACTTTGAGTTTTAATGTCATTTAAACAGCGATTGGTGATTCTCTGACTCTGACCGTCTGAAAAAGACGAGTTCAGTTTCATGTTTTCCACTGTTTTCATGTTTTGAGAGTCATTTTATAATTCACTCGTCACTGTGACTTTTTCTCACTATTTGTTTTTTCCCTCGCAATTGTGAGTTTGTGTTTCACAATTCTGACTTCTTTTTCTCAGAATTGCGAGATTTAAACTCACAATTGCAAGTTATAAAGTCAGAATTGGGAGATTTAAACTCGCAATACTGACTTTTTTTCTTGCAATTGTGAATTTAGTGTGTGAGTTTATATCTCATAATTCTGACTTTATAACTCGCAATTGCAACTTTATATCACGCAATTCTGAGGGAAAAAGTCAGAATTGTGAGATAAAAACTTGCAATGACCTTTTTTGTGTTTGTTCCACACTTATTAGTATTCCAAAGTATTTCGATTAAGTTTTAAAGCATGTATTTTGTAATCTGTAGTGAAATACATTTTAAAAGTAACCCACCCAGCCCTGCATATGAATTAAAAAAAGGCAATAGTTTAAATGGATTATTTCACAGCTACAATTAGACATGTTCTCTCTTTTTCTTTATAACTCCCGTTTAATTATGTAATTTCTTTAAAAAAAATTTCAAGTACCCCCCCCCCCCCCCCCCCAAAAAAAAAAAAAACAAAAAAAAAAAATTCGGTCCCCTCCAATATCCAAGATCACATGACCCGGACACGTTCTTGAGATTCACATGTTGTGGATTGTGAGAAGCGTGTTACACAGTAGTTCTTAGCCGCGGGTCGGAGAGAGGCCGTGCCGGTCCTTTCTGCAAAGTCACTTACTGTACCGCCTCGTGCTCAGCTGATTGCTCGATGGACCTCGTCCAAACCCTCCACAAGATCCTCAAGCTGGTCCCACGAGACCGAGGACTGAACTGTCTAATTGTGCTCCTTGTGAGCAGTTTGACAATACTGAGCTGATGTTGTCCAAGAGCACAGTGTTCCAAATCCACAGATAAACACTTCCTTCACAGGAAGGACACCTGATCTGCTCTCCTCATTAGAGCAGGGGAAACATGCAATATAGAGATCAAGTCCCAAAAAGTTCCACAGACTTTGCATGGAACCATAGTTTTTGTATCTATGACATGATCCGGAATGATCGAAGAGCTCCTTGCAGAAAGCGCTCGGCACGAAAGACTGGAACTTGCCCTGGGACACCGTTGGCCCCGTATGCAACATGTCCGGTCCTGCTGAGGGTGAGACAGTGAGGGGATCACTTCAAAAGCGCTCACTTTTGCGCTCTTCAAAAGCATAACTCACACAGCCCTGTCACCTCTTCGCTGTAAAATATGTTCTTGCCCCAAACTAAAACAAACAACGCATCCATCTCCATTACTTTACTTCCAGAAGACGTGGGGGGAGAAGGAAGGGCTGCATTTAAAGGCTCCTGATTGGTTCTTGTCTGCGTCCCTGCTCTGATCACCTTCAGGTTATTGACATTCAATTAGAAGCAGGTTTACACCTAAAAAACCAAGTTCAGTGACTTTTTACTCAAGTCAGAATGACGTCTCACATTCATATTGATGTTCTTAGAAAGCACTTTGGCAATTAACAAGACATTGTCTCAGTTCTCAACCTGACATGGAAAATGTGTCAGATTATTGGGGGAAAAAACATATGGCAGGAATGCTTTTGTTCCACTGAAGAAACAATTTGCAACTCTGTCAAAAAAAAGAAGAAGAAGAAGAGAGAATCATTTATTTGACCCCTCAAACTGCTGCCTTCCCCTCTAATAGTGCATTTCGTTTACGTTCCCTTGATCCTAAGACTGGGGGCCATCATCGTTCGGAAAACAGCCACGAGTTATCCGATTCCAAGTCTAAACACATCTCGGTTGCCACACGTGTCCAGGCGCCTGTGTTTGTTTAGGCCAGACCTTCAACCCCTCATCATCTCTGCCGAAGCTCGCTCTTTCCAATTTCACCTGACCCCTTGAATGTGCTCAAGATGTGACGGATTCTTCTGTCACGGCTCTGGAAGCCATTTTCTCCCCCGTACCTGATGATTGGGATACTGGCCGCTCTGGAGAGGACCGTTCGCTCTGATGGGTGCACGGCCTTCGCGTCAGACCTGATTAGAGGAGCTGCCACTGGGAGCCTCCGTCCCTCGGCAGCCCTTGTGCCAGGAGCCTCATGGGAAAGCAATCTGTGCCGAGCGTGAGCTCATCAAAAACCGGAGCGTTCGCTGCTGACATGACAATTATCAGGGTTTTCCTTAATCTCAAAGAAAGCTCTTCCTGAATTCTAATGCTGCTGAGCAAGAGAGTTTAACAAGTGTTTGCTGTTGAAACGGCTTCTTTGACGGTGGACAGGGTTGGGGAGTAACGAAACACAAGTAACTTAGTTACGTATTTAAAATTCAACATTTGAGTAACTGTGTTTGATTTTAAATGGGTGCTAATCAGATTACAGTTCCATCTGAAAAGTGTTTTAGATGACCAAAGTGATTACTTTGAGTTTTAATGTCATTTAAACAGCGATTGGTGATTCTCTGACTCTGACCGTCTGAAAAAGACGAGTTCAGTTTCATGTTTTCCACTGTTTTCATGTTTTGAGAGTTATTTTATAATTCACTCGTCACTGTGACTTTTTCTCACTATTTGTTTTTCCCTCACAATTGTGAGTTTGTGTTTCACAATTCTGACTTCTTTTCTCAGAATTGCGAGATTTAAACTCACAATTGCAACTTTATATCACACAATTCTGAGGGAAAAAGTCAGAATTGTGAGATAAAAACTCTCAATGACCTTTTTTGTGTTTGTTTCACACTTATTAGTGTTCCAAAGTATTCTAAAGTATTTCGATTAAGTGACTCAACTTGAGTAATGTAACGAAATGCGTTACAAATGACTTTTTAAAGCATGTATTTCGTAATCTGGAGTGAAATACATTTTAAAAGTAACCCACCCAGCCCTGACGGTGGAAAATGAATGCAGAAAGTCAAGACAACACTGGAGAAGATTTTGACAATGCAAACACCATGGTTTGAACCCAAAAAGAGCTGCAACAACTAATCGATAAAATCGATAATGAAAATCATCAACAACGAATGTCATTCATTATCGATTAGTTCATTATCGGCGCTCAACAGACGGGATGAGTTAAGCCCCAAGTATACATCGATTTTTAATGTGTACGCACAGTTAAACACACAGCCTTGCAAAGTAAACTTGACTCGTAAGCGTACGCAGGTGTTCGATGCATGCTCAGTTTTGAGTTGCAACCCATGTAAACATCTTTTTATTCTTTCATTCTAGAGTTGTACAAATGATGGTACTTCCTGACCTTTTCGCACAATATCTAGTCTCCATTGTTGCTGTAGCTTGCATGCGTTCTGCTCTGTTCTGTTTATGAATCTTGTGAATGGTAGCGCGGTTGCCACCTTGTGGATAAACAAAATACTGCAAAAATAATTATAAAATAGTTAAGTTCACATCTCCGTACAAAGCGCGGTTACAAAAATCCGGCGGTGGGCTTTTTATCCGATTAATCGAAGAAATAATCGTCCAACTAATTGACAGTCAAAATAATCGTTAGTTGCTGCCCTAGACCCAAGTAATATAATGTGAACACAATCCGGTGGTGGGACGGGGTAGCAATCGAAACTCTGGTTTAGACCAGGCCATTGAACCCAATGTGAAACGTGACGAATTCAACGCGGATTACATTACTGTGAGTTTGTGAAGACTCACAGAAATATGAAAACCATTGAAGAGCTTTCTAAGAGGCCATATTATGCAATTTTTCCAGTCTTGATTTTGCTTTTTGGGCTCTACTAGAACAGGTTTTCATGCTTTAATGCTCATTATTAATTTAGTTCCTGTCTCTATGAAGCCCCTCCTTCTGAAAAGCACAATGTGCTCTGATTGGTCAGCTTCAGCCGTGTGTTGTGATTGATTGGTCAAGCGCTTGGAGCGTGTTTGGGAAATGCCCCGCCCCTAAGCCCCAGTTTCAACACACTACTAACTAACTCAACCAGGCCCCGCCCCTTTAATTTGCATATGCCTTGGGTGGGAATGATTTAAATATTGTTTGTTCCAGGAAGAAAACTCAAGACTATAATGGAGGCGTTTCAAGGAGTTCAGAAACAGTGACTGTGATATAGAGAATAACTCCTGCTGGAGGTGCTTTAGAGCTTTTTCATACTCAAACAGCAACATTACACACTAAAGGCAAGAAAAAAAGCCTAATATGTTCTCTTTAAAGATCAATATCCCACAAGGAAGGTAGAACTGGACACGCATGTGTTTCTAGCAGTAGAACTCAGTGTGATGAGGTGGTGTCTGAGCTATGTGAGTGGCTGAAGGCTGTCTGAACGCTTCCTCCGAGCTGTAAAGTGGGCGCCACAGCTCTCTCAGGACCCTAAGGAGCTGTCAATCAAAGCCATGAATCATTCAGAGAGCCTTTATCTGCTCCACCAGTGGTGCTATCCGGAGTGATGGTGCCAAACAAGCCTTTCTACGTCTCTCGCTCACTTATAATATCTTTCACCTCCAGTCCTCCTCTTATCTTCACCTTTCCTCAGCTTCGCAACAATTTCTCATTCATTCCTTCAGCACTGCAGGGACAGAAGCCTGGCTAGCAGACACCTCTGTCAACACAAACAGAGCGCAGCAACCCCAGGGTGTAAAGATCAAGAGATGTGTGTGTGTGTGTGTGTGTGTGTGTACATGCGGGTCTGGCCGTGTTCTGCTCCCATTTCACTGTGTGACAGTAATCTGTACTGAACCTTTGCAGGGAATCAAGGTTTTAGGGGGAGAGAAAAAAAAAACAGCACTTTCATGTAAGGGTTATGAGAGCTTCTCCTTTGGTTGCAGCTGATCAGGTGATGTGCTGGTGACTGAGGCAGGGTCAACTGTGGCTTATTATGTGGCAACGAACTTGATACCAGTTGATGGATACATTTGTAGTAGTCGTTAATGGCCAGTGTTTCTTCTAGAGCTGCAACTAACGATTATTTTTTCTGTCGACTACTCCAACTATTTTTTTTTTCCGATTGGTCGACTACTCTAACCATTCCCCCCCCCATTAGTCGACTACTCTTACAATTTCCCCCCCCGATTAGTCGACTACTCTAACTAACCCCAAACCCCCCCCCGCCCCCCCGATTAGTCGACTACTCCAACTATTTTTTTCCCGATTAGTCGACTACTCTAACAATCCCCCCCCCCAGATTAGTCGACTACTCCAACTATTTTTTTCCCCCGATTAGTCGACTACTCTAACAATTTTCCCCCCGATTAGTCAACTACTCTAACTACCCCTACCCCCCCCCCCCCCCGATTAGTCGGCTACTCCAACAATTTTTTCTTTTTTGACTTTTTTTTTTTTTTTTGACTTTTTTTAGTACTCAGTACAACCTGGTAAAAATGACTGTCAGGCAGTGGAGGAAAGACTTGCTTTGCCCTCCAGTTGGGGGTTCATATAAGGGTGTGATGTCACTAGAAAACTGAATCGAGAAAGCTTTCCATCTTCATTGATCTTTCAACAACACATTTCAGGGCCATCAGGAGGATGTGAACTTCAGTCTCTGCATTCGCTGTTTCTTCAGATATGAATGTAGACGCTCTCCAGGCAGGTGAAGTCTGTGAAAGGGCTGCAAAGCTCTCATAATCCCGGACTGTGAGCAGAACGGCCTCTCAGTCCATTACTCTGGTGTTAGTGGCTATAAGGTTGCCTTGTTGTTTGTGGCAGCGTTAATGTAATGCAATCCACTGGTCTTGTGCTCGGCCTGAATGTAGCAGACAGCGAGTCTGACCGGAGCGTGGCATCGATTCTAATGGGCTTTTTAGGGCTGTAATGATGGGAATCTGTTCACGCCTCAACTGTCATGCCTAATTATGAGCAACCAAACAATGACTCCATTCACACTGGATCGGGTTACAGCCTCTCCTCCACCGGGTTATCGCCATTAAGAGGGTCCTGAAGCTGGTGTGAAATGTATATTCCAGCATGAATGTACCGCTAGACACATTTGCGAATGACTTGAAAACCACCATTGACGATTTTTTCCGGAAATCCAACGTTATATGATAGGGGGCGCTGTTACGGATCTCCAGAAATAGTACAACGCCTCTGGATCTAAAAATAAACTTCCTCTGCCACCATTTTGAAGCGTGTTCAACTTTGTCAAGTGGACGAGGGAAGTTTATTTGGGCAGACCCTTGACCCCTTGACCACAATGCGACACGACTGTGATGTCACGACAGCATCTTGCAGTGCTCGTGTTTAATTAAGGGCTTAGTGCTTTCCGCTTTCCCACCTAGAGACCTGCACTCCCGGCACGGGACTAGATTTGATGGCGAGTGAGGGTGCGGGCGATAAGGTACTTTTGTACCTCAAGGTTTGGGTGTGTGGGTCGCGGGAGAATAAACCAGCATTGTACAATGCAGCCAATCATAGTGCTGATTTCTTGAAGGCAATGGCCAATCAGATGCATTTAGAATGTTGCAGGCGGGAGCAGGAGAAAGTAACCTATGTTCTTGCGGGAGCAGGATAGAATCCTGAAGGGAAAAATCTGTCCCGCACAGGTCTCTAGTTCTGCCAGTAGTGGGCACTCGTGCAACGTAACCAATAAAAAATAATGAGGGGAGGGGGATAAAAAATTGGACTTAAACGCAAGCCAGGATGGATAGAAACAAGTAACAAGTAAGCGAACGCCATCATCAAACGTTCAGCCGCATATAAATGAAAATACCGAATGAAATGAAGAGGAAACGACTGCGAAGCTTTGGGGGCGTTGATGGACTTGATCTACTCCAGCTGTGTTTTGATTAGAGGTCGACTGATTGATTGGCCGGCCAATTAATTAGGCCAATTTATAGCATTTTTGTTAATTAATCTGCATCAGCCGACTGTGCTGTAAATTAGGTCAATTAATTGTTCAGTTGAGCGCAAGTACACTCCTGATGACGAAAACCTAGTAAAGAATCAGCAGCTAAATTTATTATACTCTGCACACTGCAGCCGCGCCTTGTTTTTTAGCTTCAGCTAACGATGGCAGGGAAAGTGTAATTGACCCTTCCCAAACAGTTTGATTGACAGGTGATCTGACCAATCATAACCCCAAATCGGCCATTTTATCCGACAAAGCGGTCAGGGGAGTTAGTAGATTAACGTTGGTGAACTTGAACTTTAAAAATTGTGTGTCCTCACGTCTTGAATCAACATTCCTTCTGATGTTCATTCATGTTTATTTGATGCTATAAATGAACTAGTGTGAAGAGATGATCAAGGAGCTACAGTGATCTGTCACCACACTATATGCTATTTATTGATTAAACTTCTTTAAAAAATTACAATATTTTAAATATGAAACATATTTCGAGTGTAATTACATTGTAGCCTACTAGAATTGATGCTGACCATTCTGATCAGAAGTGCAACAAGTGATTTGCATGTGAAAGTAGAAACACATGTGTAACGGGGTTAAATGGAAGGAAGGAGGCGGGAACCGGCGAACGTTCAACATACTTTTTAATAAACTCAAAAACAAACAATAAAACGAAAGTAAAAGGGCAGCAGTTCCTCACGGCGACTGCCGCCCACACAATAATAAAACACAACATAAAATCCAGGCCTGGTCCTTTCTCGTCCTTCACTGTCGTCGCTCCTCTTTTATGCTTCTGGAGCTCATCCGTGAGAGACACGAGACCGGTGTAGCGCGCAGATGGCCTCGCGCCGTTCCCTCACGGCTCTCGCCCGCCCTGCTCGTCACAACGTGCAATTCTGATGAACCGTCTGGCTAAAATGTGCACGTTAACTTTCTTCATTAAATGTGTCTGTGGGTCCGACATGGCCTCCTCGATGTCATCGCTCGTGGTCAGTGCACTCTTGAACAGTTATGAGCAGCACGCTGTGTGATATTCACCCACAAAAAAGAATTTTTGATATATTTACGGTAAAAAATGGACTAAATATCTTAATGGAACATGATCTTTACTTAATATCTCATTGATTTTTGACGTAAAAGAAAAGTAAATCATTTCAGTGTATTGTGGGCAAATATACCCGTGTGACTAATGTGGGTCACATATATCGGCCTGGTTTCTAAATATCGGTCTGAGAAAAAAACATATAGGTCGACTTTTTGATCATCGTTCTCGAAGTCTTTGACTAAAACGTGTGTGAAATGTAGGTTTTTTTCCGATGAAACTTACCCATGTTCAAGTATTGATAGAATCAAATGTTTTGCTTTTGCTTTGTTGAAACGCAACGACTCCTTATCTTTCTTAGTTTTTGTAATCTACTGTCACCACGTTCAGTTTATAAAGCATCTCGAGTGCTTGTGCTTTGAAGGCGATTTCTGCTTTCACACGAGCGACGAGAAACAATGATGTGGTTACAGAGAAGGAGATTGTTTTCTTCGTGTTCTGTCATCGCGGGAGCGTCTTTAAGAGCGTCTGCGCCGCCTGTCAAAGCTATGACTCGATATCAGATAAATGTCTCCCAGTCAGAGATGTTTATGTACACATGCTTTTAGCAGGGCACTTACCTTTAGAGGTTAGATCTATAAAGAGATAATTGCTGTGTGAGTGAACGGTCCCCGCGTCTAGATACCTTTGTCAAGTTCCACCATAAGTAAGTGTGTGTGTGTGTTTGGCTATTTGTGAGGTACATTTCCTTATGGGAAAGTTGCCTCTAACCGGGTAGAGTGTCAATATTTATGTTGCTGCTCAAGGTCGGTACAGCGCACATTAATCTCACGTATTAGAGAACAGAGGCAGTGACGGATCGTTCTGAGGGCGAATGCTGGAGTGGATGAATGAAAGTAACAATCATATTTTCTCATCAAGATTTAATAAACGTACCCTGAAGAGATGGCAAGTCAGCAGATTTCATCAGTCACCCATTCTTATAAACGGGTGGAGTTTATCGGTAACGTTGACCATCTGATATTTTAACAGCCATAGAGGTTTTTACCTATATAAGGGAAGGGAGGATCAGCATATAAGGAGGCAGGGCTTTAATAAGGGGCGGGGCTTTGTGTTGAAAGGGGCAGGGCTGTTCCGGGAGGGGTGGAGGTGTATTTGAAAAAGGGTGGAGGACAGTGACCGCATCTTCAACCCAACTTTGTGTTGGGACTTTGTGTTAGAGAGGAATGTCTATAATGTCTCTGTGTGACGGATATGAATGCATCAGCCCCACGGCTACCATTAAACTTTTCATTTAACCAAAAATAAAATACAGCAATTAAACCAGGGATTTGACTTCGACAAATGCTTATTTGAAATAGGCTGCGTGTGGGAAAACATCGGAGTTGTGCAAACCCTAGTTCGCCGCACACCCGACCCCAGCTTAACCCGAGCGAGCGTCATGTGTTGCTTTACTCTCCACACATCTTCTGTCAGAGTTTGATTGATTGTTTTTGAAGACTCATTCCCTTTACAAAGCCGATTTTTCTAGGGTGTAATTTTTGAAGGTGGTGCAAAAGTGTGAAAACAGCAAAACCATAATGCTGCAACACTAACCACATCATTTATTCGTATTGCAATGCTATTAAACTCCCCAAACCCTTTGGCAAAATTGTTCATTTGAACATTTTCTTTGTTCAGACAACTGAGACATTTGGAGATTTTAACATGATTTTAATGTAGTTTCAATAAAATTAACATTTCTTTGCATCTGAGACTCCCTTAAAATGGAAAAAAATAGTTTTTTTTTACCTCTATTTATTTATAAAGCACAATAAAACAACAGTAGTGCTGAACAATATGAATTAAAAAGCTTGAACAGTGTGACCGTAAAACCCAACATAAACAGCTTATAGGGTACTTTTACACAACAATGATGTACTAAAAACGGAAACGGTGGTTTTTTCTTTGTACAGAAGACAACGTTATCAAAACTATCCCTGTTCACACGGAGCCGCGAAAATGACTAAAAACACTGTATTACACATGCCAAACTGCACTTTGATATTCTCCTCGTTATTTCCCTATAGCGGCTAATAAATCGAAAGTCTTGCACATTCACAGAAAATGAGTTAAAAAGTAGAATAGACTGAACTAACCCGTAATTCACATGTGCATGATGTCACTGTTTTCATGATTCGCATTTTTTGCACTTTTCAAAAACCCATTTTCAAAAGTTTGCGTTTTCAGGCCATCATCGTGTAAATGAACGGCCAAAACGAATAAGAAGTCGTGTAAACAGCCCCTTAGACGAGCCCCATTTGACTTCTTAAAGAGAGGTCTGATAGAAAGTGGTAGGCTGTTCCACAATTTACAGCTGGCTATGGCAAATGCCCTTTTCTTCCTATACCTGTAAGAGTTTCTGATTTGATTACCTTAAACGTCTAGCTGTTTATACTTAAAAGGTCAGAAAGATAAGAAGGTGCCAGTCCGTTTAAAACTTTACAGACAAAACGTAAAATTTTGTATTCTAAAAGAGACTCGCAGGCAGTGCGAAGAGTGCAAGACAGGGTGCGCATTTGTGATTGCCAATCACTAGTGCTGCATTTACTTGCTTATCAAATTTCAAACCAGATTCAAAAAGATGATTTTTAATAGAGAGCTTAACATATGAGGCCAAGCTACCCAACACTTGATTTGTGCTGCCAGAAACAGACAGAGGTCCGTGCATAATTGCTTCAGTCTTATTCTCATTTAGACTTAAGAAATTTAGGGATATCCTTGCTTTATTATCTGACAAACAAGAGATTAGATCCATAGTTGTCAGCATAACAATGAAACGATACTCTGTGTTTATTAAAAATCGAACCCCAAAACGGCATGCAGAGAGAACAAAATGGGGCCCAGGATAGATCCTTGGGGAACGCCACAGGTCAGGACTGATTTGGAGGATGAACACCCTTCCACACAGACTGAGAAAGTTCTAGTATTCATATAGGATTTAAACTAATTTAGGGCCCAACCTTTATTACCCACACAGTGCTCAAGGCGGGAAATAAGAACACCGTGGTCCACAGTGTCAAATGCAGCACTTAAATCTAAAAGCAAAAATACTACAGAGGTCCCTTAATCAACAGGTAATAATATATAATTTATACCTCTCCTCAACTGGTGGGTTCCCAAGCCTCCTAATTTACAGACAAAATACATGAAGGGAATTTGATCAAACTATTTATAAAAAAAAGAAAAAAAGAAAGAAAAACCTCTTATTTTATCCTGGATTCGCCACATTCATCTCCCTAGCTAACAGTGAACATTCTGGCAGGGTTCTCTCAAAGTTATCTGGTCTTTAATAATGTTCTCAGGACATTAGCACGCAAACATTGTTTTTTTCTGAAATGTTTTAGTTGGATGCTCACATTTTAAATCCTAGTAATTGATTCAGAACGTACAGAGACGTAACAAACGTAACATGTTTGCCGAATGGAATGTTCCCTAACGGTTAGAATGACCAAGAAGAAACATTTTATAGAACTTTCACGTCTCGAGAACAGTCTGAAAAACTTGTTCGCTGGGTAGTAGTTTCATTCTCCCTTCCGCGATGATGTTAACCTGCATCACAGTGAACTTCATGACCACTACATTTGTTCTTCAAAAACCACGATGGCTTTCATTTATGTGAATAATTCATGTCTCTCGACTGCGCACATTTCAGCAGTCGTTGCTGCCGCTGAAGAGGATCCAGCCACTGCACTCCAGATGCCCCGCGCATTATAAAAGTGAACATAATCTCAGAGCAGAACAGAGTAACAGTAATTTGTTGTACCGCCATGTCCAATGAAAGACAAAAAGTGATTTGAACCATGATAGAGTTTCAGTAAGCCAATGCCCCCTGGGTTTCTAAACAGCAGGATTTGAATGCTCTCTTTGAAACCAGAAAATGTATAACAAAGAAAGCATTACGAACGGCTCGCTCTCATGAGAACGTCTTATAAGAAACACATTTCATAGCACAAACAAAACATACTGCAACGGAAACACAATCGCAACCCTGTTCTAAAGGTCTGCCGAAACAATCGTTAATTAGTGCAACACTTTCATACTGTAAACGAGCTCCACAATGAAAACAGTATTGCGGATGAAATGCTTTTGAACTATTTAACTAGTTCACTGAGCTTCATTTAAGTGCAGTATATGTGCAGTAGTTCACTGTAGTGCAGTACAAATATAGTTCAATTGCAATTTAGGGTGTTATTAACCCTTGTGCTTTGTTCAAATTCACGACCCTTTCGTTATGATTTTAACTGCTTTAAATAAATATTTTTTTCACATTTTTTTGCTTAAATCTATTAATCAACCTCAGTCCTGATCAAAACTACTAAGTAAAAAAAAAATATCAGGATTTTAACTCTTTAAAACGTTAAAATCTGATGCTGCACACAAAAACGAACAACGCATCAAAGCCAATGTTGTTTCTAATCTTTGACACGTTTTTTTCCCAAATCAGTGACATCATTTATGAATTTGGCAATTAAAGAGTTAAAATCCTGAATTTTTTAAATTTTTAAAAATTTAAAAATTTTAAATTTAGAAGTTTTGATCAGGACTGAGGTTGATTAATAGATTTAAGCAAAAAAAAATTGAAAAAAATATTTATCTGATACATTTTTGAACCAGTTAAAATCATAACGAAAGGGTCGTGAATTTTCCCACAGAGTACTGTTGAGTTTTTGAACATTTTCAAAGCATTTTCCCAAAATATGTGTCAAAATAAGATTTGTCACCAAAAATCATTCCATTTGCTGAAACACGGAGAAAGTTATGGCCAAATTAAGACTCAAAAATTCCCCATAGCGGATGAAAACATCCCGAACAGCACATAAGGGTTAAAGTTCAGTGCAGTAAGAGTTAAATTACAATGCAACATCTGCACAGATGCATTAGGGATGTGCTTTTGCATTGTCAATTGGTTTTTAATATTGTATCTCTTCTCGTGCCGTTCTAACAGCTCGTAAACATACTTTATCAACAGGAAAAATTAGCCTGCATGAAAGCATTATGCAAGAAGACAGGAAAGTCTAACTTTAAGTCAGTTGAAGTGCTGTAATCGGTTCCTCCGTACGTTTACCAACCCAGAAAACGCGAAAAGGAATAACCTAGTAACTTTTTGGCCAGCCTTTCTCTGTAAGCATGTGAAAAAAACGAGCTGCTCAGATTTCGCTATATTTTTACCGCCTCTTAATCTGCACGTTTCCACCCACGACAAAATATTAGTCCATTCACAGCATTTGAAACTTTAGCCTGATGTGTATGGCTCTGTTTGGAAAACGGCTACGCTTTGCATCCATACGGGTTTTGCGCAAAAGATTAACATGACGGCACATTCTAGTCTAACTCCACAGCGACTACATCAATTTATCCACTAACCGTTCGGAAACGTCTAAAAGTTGGAACTTCTTCCTGAGTCTCTCCATCAGTGTCGGTTTGAACCATGCAAGGATGAACACTGCGTGAGATTCTCCAGAATTGTTGTTGTTGAGCTGTTAAAGCTCCGCTCTTTTCTGGAAAGGGGGCGGGGAGCAGCAGCTCAATTGCATTTAAAGGGACACAAACAAAAAAAATGAATGTTTTTTATCTGTGGGGTATTTTTAGATGAAATTTTACATTCTGGGGACTCCAGAGACTTATATTACATCTTGTGAAAAGGGGCGTAAAAACTGCCCTTTAAAACTGAGTCAAGAACCCTAGAGTTCTCTATATATCCCACTGAACACTTTATCTAAGAGTGTGCACAGGTGTGGTAACATCGAAAAAGTGCTTTTTAATTAGTCTTTATTGACTTGTTTTCCCGCAAAAATATTGGTTACACTTTATTTCGAAGGTCCACTTTAGTAACATTGCGACTACATGTCCGCAAACTCTCATTAGGGTATTAGTAAACTGTTAGGTTGGGGTTTGGGTAGAATAAGTTGATGCACTTACTTATAGTCACTAACATGTCTGTGGAGCGTCACAGTAAAGTGTTAGGAGATATTAAGCAAACAGTCTACTAATACTCTAATGACTGCTAGCTGACATGTGGCTGCAAAGTTGCTTATAGTTAGTAAGGTGGACCATCGAAATAAAAAGTTACCAAAATATCTAAAAAAACAACTGGAGGAGCAGCACAGCAGGAGTGTCTGAAGTGAGATCTGTTCTTAGGCATCTTATTGGCGTTTTTAAAGACTTTGATCTTATCTGAGCTTTGGTTATCAGGCTTTGACTCTGCTCGTCTCATTAACCCGTTTGGCTGCGACGCAACCTGTGCTGTTTGTCAACAGCTGCATTCCACAAGTGTCATGTGACACATTCCCGTGCGTGTTAAACATGTTCGCAAGAGTAGAGATCATCTACTAAAAGTCGTTTGAAGTGTCTGTCTTTGTTGGCTTTGACCTTTGCTTGAGTTTTGGATAAGTGACATCAAGACTGCATGAAATGTTCAGAAGTCATCTGATCGCTGCTTAAGCAACACACTATATGTGTATTGAGCGCAGAAAGAGTGCTGGAGAATGACTGATCTGCGTTGAAAACCCAACAGAACAACATTCCCATTCTGCGTTTCTCTGATGCAGTGTGGATTTGTTTATTGTTTTTGAGAAACTAGAAGAATTTTTGTTTGTATATGCTGTCGATTGACCCTTCGCAAAGACCCGCCCCCTTTAGTTACTGTTGCAATGCGCTCTCACACGCCACACATCATGTTCTCATACAGTGAAAAATACATCCTGGAGCAAAGAGGACACTGACAACACGTCGACAGACGTATGAAACGGTTTCATATTTAACATATCATAATCTTTTAAAAGAAGTTTAATCAGCGTTTAATGTGTCGTGACAGATCGCTGTAGCTCCTCGTGGACAGATCATCTCTAGTTCATTTATAGCATCAAATAAACATGAATGAACATCAGAAGGAATGTTGTTTTCAAGTTAAACAACGTTAATATAGACGGCTTTGTCGCACAAGATTGCGGATTCGGCCTTATGATTGGTTAGATCGCCTGTCAATCAAACTGTTTGCGAAGGCTCGATTGCATTTCGACAAGTTTGTTGTGTTTCTACCTCTAGCGATGACATTTTCTTGCATATTTTGAAAAATTGGGCTTAATTGTTGGCGGTCTGACCTATTGTGACCAAGATGCTCCTTTTTTAGGTACTCAATCGTCATCGGAGGCGGACGCGCTGCTCTTACTCTCAGACAGGTGTTGTTTTTGTGCGCACTAGGGAACGTGAATGCGCCATACGTCGTCGCGTCGCTATATCATTGATATCGCGATATGACACTTTTTTTTTAAAATGTAAAAAATATTCCGGTATTATCGTGGACGGTATGATATGGCACAGCCCTACTGATCATGTCAGTTCAATAACTGCGTAAAGTTAATAAATGATAAAACAAGTTACATTCAGATAAATTTTCCCATTAAGTTATGAAACGGAAGGTAAACACTGCGAATGATGATAACGTGAGTAGAGATTTCGTTGGTGCCGTGACTGTGAATCTGATGGTCCTGTAATCTCATCCTCAGGCGCATTGAGAGTTCCTCGCTCTTCGTCTGTGGTCATGCCCTCGATGCTGCTCTCACATGATTCCAGAACTGAATGGTGATCTTTGTGAGGATGGACTAGCAGAGGATTGCTGAGAAAACATTATAAATTCATAAGAGGTGAGAACTTTCAGCATTCAGTGTACAAACACAGCTCTCATCCTTACAGGGTCATGAAAAACGAATACTCACTTCCTAAACGTTAAGTGCTGCGAAGATGAAAGAAAATGTTTGCATGCAACATATTTTTTTTTTTTTTCATTTTTCATCATTTCACGAGTTCACACTTACCAATAATCAGATAGGGAATTAGTATGCATATTTGGCGTGCTGTCCGAGGAGAGGGCTCCGAGCTCGGTATTGGGCCCGAGCCCAGAGTACTCCCCCCGTATCTGGTTTAGGAAGTAACCAGGCAAGTGTGAGGAGACGGGGTGGTGGAGGGATGCTGAAACTGTCCAAAAGCATAGGTGAGTCGACTGCATCGATATATATGGGTTTCTGCTCATGCTGATTTGGGCAGGCATGTTGATTGCTGATTAATGGCAGCTGGCTGGAGTGATGTGATAATTAGCTAGATCATTAGAACGTGTTCCTCCCGAATTTTGTTAATAAAACATCATTTCACGAGTTCACACTTACCAATAATCAGATAGGGAATTAGTATGCATATTTGGCGTGCTGTCCGAGGAGAGGGCTCCGAGCTCGGTATTGGGCCCGAGCCCAGAGTACTCCCCCAAAAAGCTGCAACCGGCGAGGGACAGCAGCCAGAAAGTTGCTAACCCCCCAAATTTGCAGAGTGTGAAGCTGAAAGTGTCGTAATCGTAGGGAGGTATTAGTCACTTGATTGGGAGGGCTTCTTGCTACTTCAGAGTTTGGCTTTGGCTTCAGAGAGGTGAGCCTCGCTGGTAGTTTGCTGTGGAAAGTTGCATATAAATGGGCTCCTGCGGGAGCTGAGGAGTAGTACCACTGCTGCGGGAGTGGAGAAATTCCCCCGACAATATTGGTGCACTGGTGTAGAAATTGCCAGAGAAAAATGGAGCTCCGGCGGGAGAACCGCGCTATTGATGATGATGACAATAGTGATGATGATGATGATGACGGCAATAGTGATGATGATGACAGTAGTGATGATGATGATGATGACAATAGTGGTGATGATGATGACGACAATGGTGATGATGATGATGATGACAATAGTGATGATGATGACGACGGTGGTGTGATGATGATGATGATGATATCCAAGGATGAGTATCTTTAAATTATGATTCCAGTTCTGCTCATTAATTCAGTTTCTTGAGCTCCTGCGGGAGCATGAGGGAACATCACTGCTGCGGCAGTGGAGACTTTAAAGCCACTGAGCTCCTGCGGGAGCATCACTGCTGCGGCAGTGGAGACTTTAAAGCCGCTGAGCTCCTGCGGGAGCATCACTGCTGCGGCAGTGGAGACTTTTAAAGCTGCTGAGCTCCTGCGGGAGCATGAGGGAACATCACTGCTGCGGTGGAGACTTTAAAGCCGCTGAGCTCCTGCGGGAGCGTCACTGCTGCGGCAGTGGAGACTTTAAAGCCACTGGGCTCCTGCGGGAGCATGAGGGAACGTCACTGCTGCGGCAGTGGAGACTTTTAAAGCTGCTGGGCTCCTGCGGGAGCATGAGGGAACATCACTGCTGCGGCAGTGGAGACTTTAAAGCCGCTGAGCTCCTGCGGGCATCACTGCTGCGGCAGTGGAGACTTTAAAGCCGCTGAGCTCCTGCGGGAGCGTCACTGCTGCGGCAGTGGAGACTTTAAAGCCACTGGGCTCCTGCGGGAGCATGAGGGAACGTCACTGCTGCGGCAGTGGAGACTTTTAAAGCTGCTGAGCTCCTGCGGGAGCATGAGGGAACATCACTGCTGCGGCAGTGGAGACTTTAAAGCTGCTGAGCTCCTGCGGGAGCGTCACTGCTGCGGCAGTGGAGACTTTTAAAGCTGCTGAGCTCCTGCGGGAGCATGAGGGAACATCACTGCTGCGGCAGTGGAGACTTTAAAGCCGCTGAGCTCCTGCGGGAGCATCACTGCTGCGGCAGTGGAGACTTTAAAGCTGCTGAGCTCCTGCGGGAGCATAAGGGAACATCACTGCTGCGGCAGTGGAGACTTTGAGGCTATTGAGCTCCTGCGGGAGCCTGAGGAAACGTCACCATTGGTGGGGTCGGCAGATGGGGATGAAGATGAAGGATGATAATTATGATAAAGATGACCATGGTGGAGACGATGGTGTGATGGTAAAAAAAAAAAAAAAAAAAAAAATGGTGACTGGAGGTGATCATGGTATTTAAAACTCCTGCGTGTGTATTGGTATAGATGGTGTTAAGGAGTTTCAGCTGATGAGAGTTTGTTGGGCTTCTTTGATGTGATTGCGATTTGATCGGATGTAGCTTCTGAAAGCCTCTGATGACCAGCGACCGAGTGCTTGGATCTGCTGCTGGGAAAGTCCTTTTTGGGCGGCTGTGGTTGCTGCACCTATCCGAAATGAATGGCTGGAAAAGTGCTCTGCTGGGATGCCAGATTGAATCAATATGGATTTGAGGTGTTTTTGGAACCAGAAACGAGTGACGGGGCGTTCAGAATCGTCTGTGAAAAGTGGGTCGGATGGCAGTTTGGCCTGTGAGTTTCTGAAATGGATATAAGCTAAGAGGGTTTGGAATGGTTGAATTGAAGATGGGAGATTGAAAATATAGATAAAATGGCCTTTCCTTATTTGGTCCGTCTTGCTTTTCTTTATGAAGTATGAGATGGTTTCGTTGTCGAGCACGGATAGATCTGATATTGTGGGATGTACTTTTGGATTGAAGCTAGAAGTGATGGTGAGTTCAGAGCATCTGAGGAAACCGAAAAAAGCCAGAATGAACATGGCATCAAGCGTGTGGGCGGTGTTGATGGATTGGTAACCTTTGCGGAGGGTTGAGATACATTGTGTGAGTATTTCCCATGTTATTGGTTGTCTTACGTCGGGGCGGGTGGGTTGGGTTCTTTGGATTCCTTTAATGAGCATGGATGTCTGTGAGTTGGCTATTACTGAGGAGGGTGAACCGAAAATGAGTTTGTGGAAAAATTGTATTCCGCTTAGATAACCTTTGATGGAGCCGGCTTGTAGGTTCTTGGTGCAGTTGAGATGAGAAATGAATGACGTGATGGTGAGAAGGGAAAAGTCTGGAAAAGGCAGGTTGTAGGTGGAGTGAAAGGATTTAAAACTCTTCCATGCAGTTAGGTAGGAATGTAGTGTCCTCGGGGATACGGCTTGGAGAATAGTGTTGAGGGAAGCATCGAGGAGTGGTTTCAGTGGATGGTTTATGGGAATATCAGCTCTGAAAAGTGAGGTACTGGAGTTGGAAGTGGGTCTGCTTCTGGTGCCAGCTGCTTGAATTTCTGGAAGGCAAAACGAGAGAGGGAGTCAGCTATTTGGTTCTTTGAACCGGGAATGTGCTTTGCAACCATGATGAATTGGTCACAAGCTGAAATCCAAATCAAACGTCTAAGGAATGGCATTAGTGCAGGGGAATGTGAACGGCCTTTATTAATGCATTGCACGGTAGCTTCATTGTCGCAGTACACTGTAATGCTGTTAGTGGACCATTCTTTCCCCCATAGAGCGGCTGCTACCACCAGTGGGTACAGCTCGAACAGCGCTGAGGATGTTGATGACTGCTCTGGGTCCGATAGCTGGAAGGGCCATGTGGACGCGAACCACCGGCCTTGATAATATCCCCCGAAACCCGTGGAGGGAGCTGCGTCAGTAAATAATTGGATATCCTCGGGGAGAGAAATCAGATCGTTATAAAAAAAAGACAGACCATTCCATTGTCTAAGGAAGGTTATCCACAGGCTGAGCTCGTTGCGACTTGAACTGGTTAATGATATTTGATCCTCTAGTGCATGAACTGAAGATGCGAGGGAGAGGAGATGCGAGATGAAAGAGCGTCCTTGCGGGATTATGCGCATCGCAAAGTTTAAATGGCCGAGCAAAGATAGCAGCTCTCGTTTGGAACAATCAGGGCTGTCTATAAGGGCGGATGCAACTAAGATTATCCTGTCTATTTTCTCCTTGGGCAGTGAGGCTTGGAAATTGACTGAGTCCAGGTTGATGCCCAAGAATTCGAGGGACGTGGCTGGACCCATGGTTTTATCTTGGGCGATTGGAATTCCGAGCTCGGAAAAAACTTTTTGGACAGTGGAAAGATGCGCGGCTGGAATGGCGTCGGGAGGCGAGATGATTAAGAAATCATCAAGCAGGTGAATGACGTAAGGGATTGCGTGGTTGTTCAGGAGTATCCAGCAAATAGCCTCTGACAACACGTCGAAAATCTTGGGGCTGCTTTTACATCCGAACGTAAGACGGACGGCGAAGTAGAATTTCCCGTGCCAGCGCACGCCGAATAAATGCCACGAGTCGGGGTGGATGGGCATCACTTTGAATGCAGCGGTGATGTCGATTTTTGCGAGCCAAGCACCACGACCCGCTTTTTTAATCAAGGTTATAGCCTGGTCGATGTTGTGGTAATGCAGGGAAAACTCTTCGAGGGGGATGAGGCTGTTTACGCTTGGGAACGGAGAATTGTGCGGGGCTGAGAGATCGATTATCAGCCGTTTCTTACCTGAAAATTTTCTGGTAGCCACTCCAATGGGGCTGATGCGGAAATGTTCGAAAGGTGGACTGCTAAACGGACCGATCATAAAGCCGGATTCGGTTTCTTTTTTAATAAGCTTGTCTACCGTGTCGGGCTCAGCTAGAGCGGACTGGAGATTATTGCAAATAATGCTCTGAGACGGGAGGCTTTCCAATCCGGGTTCGAAACCGTGCTCGAGACCAGTCAATAAGTAGTTTGTAAAGCTAGTGTCGGGGTGCTGAGACAATTCTGCGGACAGACAAGAAATATTCACAGGAGTCGATAAGTAATTTCTTGGATCTTTATTTTGGGCACTTTTGACAGGGCATATGATGCGGGCATGAGCGCCGCCACAATAATTACAGACATGCAAGAAGCGACAACGCTGCCTAATGCACTTTCCTGCGTTGAAATTGCTGCAGACCTGGTTGGTGAAAACGTTTCTTTTTTTGAAATCTGGGGCTGGAGCGATGGAATTGGAATTCGTTGGCCGCGGGACGTAACTAGTAGATTTAGCTTGCGAAACTGGGCCTGGGGAATTTGGCGGATTTATCAGAGGGCAGGCATTGGTGGAGTGGGCGACTGATCTGCAGACTGCGCAAGTGATGTTGCGACAGCCTAAAAACACTCTGTTGTGAAGCTCCAAATCTAAAGCTCCCCAGTAAGGGCACTGGTTCCAATGGGCTATACGTACGGCGCATTTAGCCGAAAAGAGCTTGTGGTAGGTATAAAAGTGGGAGCCTCCGAACGATTGCGAGAGTTCGGCGATTATCGCGAGATAGTCATTGAGTTCTCTTCTCCTATGGGGAAGTGCGGCGCAAATTACTTCGCTGTAACGGCTGAAGGCAATAGCAAATTCGGCAAAAGAAAGAATGCGGGATGAATTGTGCGTTTGATTTTTTAATGTAACTGAAAGATCGCCGCAATCGATCTGATGGCTTGAGGAGGGGAGAGGAAACAGTGACAGTAAGGATGATAAATCGATGTCCGCACCTGTGAGGATCTGCGCTCGGATGCTGCTGGTGACGGGGGGCGGTTCCAGGGCTGTTGCATTCGCTGGGATAGGCATAGGCATAGCAGAAAACAAAGTAAAAGGAGATTTTGTTTGGGGGAGAGCCGTAGCAGGAAAAGAGGCCGGGGCCGAACTCGCAAGCGGAGGCAGCCTCACGCTTGTGGCGACCCCTGGTGCCTGGGGAGGGAAAGAAAGGGGGGGGAAAAAGGGGTTATGAGGGAAGACAGTGGGTGTCTGGGCCTGCGCTGCTAGCGGAGGCAGCCTCACGCTAGAATTGGACGGAGGAGCAGCAGGCCACTGACCAGGGAGAAAATTAGAGAAAGTGACAGGTAAAGACTGAGGAACCTGCGCCTGGGCCTCTGGCGGAGGCATACTTACCGTGAAAGGATAGCCTACGCTGGTAGGGGCTATTATTGGGACTCTGGGAGCAGTGTTGTGGAAAACTGCGGTTTGTAGCTCGACGGAGCTAGGAGATGATTGGGGCCGGGCGGCGGCCGAGTCTGGGGCGCAGCCCAGACTAGCTGACGGCTCACCGTTGCGGCCTGATGTTCGCGAGAGGACCGGCCCTGCGACGGAGGAAGAGGGTGATTTTTGAGAGCGATGGTACGGAGCTCTGCGATTCCTGGTCGTTTTTGCAGCTTTGGAAGGTGGAGAGGATTGAAGTGAGACGTACAGGTTGTATAGCTCGGCTTTGTTCATTCTCCTGGAAAAATGGACATCGGCGCTGCTTAGCGCTTGCTTTAATCCTATAACTGTCCATTTTTCAATTGCAGGAATCGTGGGCTGTGCTGAGGTGTACGAGGATGCTGGAGATGGTGGTGGGTGCCTTGTTGAGGAAGGCGAATGCCGGCCTCGACGTCTCGGGGTGCGGGAAGCGGCGCGGCTGGGCCGACGGCCGCGCGGTGATTCTGGAGGTTCCGTTGCGGTGACCCGTTGATCCCGGGTGCTCCGTTCGTCGGTGGGTTGCTGTAGCGGCTCAGGGGCAGCTGAGAATTCGTCATCGGACGGAAATAATTCAAGCTCGGACATTGTGACCAGAGGCTGAAACTGTCCAAAAGCATAGGTGAGTCGACTGCATCGATATATATGGGTTTCTGCTCATGCTGATTTGGGCAGGCATGTTGATTGCTGATTAATGGCAGCTGGCTGGAGTGATGTGATAATTAGCTAGATCATTAGAACGTGTTCCTCCCGAATTTTGTTAATAAAACATCATTTAGCAGACGCTTTTATCCAAAGCGACTTACAAGGGGAGCAATTAAGGGTTAGGTGTCTCGCTCAAGGGCACTTTAGTCATGGTATCGAAGGTGGAGAGAGAGCTGTTCATTCACAATCCCCACCAGCATGGGAATCGAACTGGCAACCTTCTGATTACAAGCCCGACTCCCTCACCACTAGGCCACGACTATCCCACGCTTATTATTAAAGGGAACGTGGGATTGTCAGACTCAGTTGTGGGTTTGAAATCAATGACGACTAAGCAATCGTCCGTGAGTACTATTGTAAACGTCTTAGTGCTGTCAAACGATTAATCGCGATTAATCGCATCCAAAATAAAAGTTTGTTGGCGTAATATGTGTCTGTGTACTGGGTATATTTATCATGTGCATTTAAATTAGGGCTGCAACAACTAATCGATAAGTGCACGGAAATTTACAGCACCGAATAACACATTTCTATGGACAAAATGCATCTAAAAATAAGTGGAGGAAACAGAGTGAGCAGCTGCGGGAAAGTCACATGATCCAAACTGCCCAAAAACATGATTATTTATTTTAAGCTTCGAGCTAATGCAATGAATTGCCAAATTCTTCAGCGCAAAACTTTAATTTTACGGTTGCATCCTAAATTAATCCTCAGACTTTACTGAATGCGTGTCAGACAGACGGGATTAGAGAGGGAAAGCATTAATGTTCAGTGCAAAAATATTCATTTTGCTGACATGTTGTTAAATTTAGATTTAAAAGTCAACTTGTAATTGAAATATTTTATGAGAGTGGTAACTTTAAAGGGATAACAACGTGTAATTGAATACAAACTTAAGATGTTTCTTACATTTGCAGGATAAAGAAATGACAGTAGTGAATGTGAGAATATTCCTCTGATCTGTTATCTTTATTATAATATTCATTTTTAAAATAGGGATTTAAACTGCCTCTTTTCTTTTTAGCTCTTTTGCACATAGCATAAATATAGATATACACACTATATATGTATTTATAGCGTTCAGTTGGCACGCTTGTTAGAAGAACAGCATTGGGCAGGATTTGGAACAGTGAGTTTTTTGGGGTTTTTTAGCCGATTAATCGAAAAAAATTTGACCAACTAATCGATTAGCAAAATAATCGTTAGTTGAAGCCATAATTTAATTACACATTCATACATGTATTTAAATATTTAAGAGATATTTGCATGTATACAGTATAATAGGTATATATATATATATATATATATATATATATATGTATGTTTAATTTATTTTAAATAAAGTTTTCTTAAATATATACATGCATGTGTGTGTATTCATATTTGCATAATTATACCCAGTACACACACATATATTATGTAAACACAAACCTTTATTTTGGATGCGATTAATCGCGATTAATCGTTTGACAGCACCAAAACGTCTACATCATCATCATCATCATCATCTTCCCTAAATTATTCATGAGAAGGCGTGGCATAATCGTTCGTACCTGTGTCTTGTTGATGTCAGGATGAAGCAGGATTATTATCCTTAACTAAAACTAAACTAAAATATTTCTGCTAATAGAAATAAAGCTGAAATAGCAAAATATAAACAGCTGAAAAACTTAAACTTTAAACAAAAATGGGAAACTAACTAAAAAATGAAGTTAAACATATAGATAGATAGATAGATAGATATAAAATGACAAAAGCACATGAAGAAATGACTAGAAAATAAACATGAAAGCTAAAAATAAAAGCGGTAATGCTTTATTTTGATGCTCCATCAACAGACATTCTACTTACTATAAGTAACTTTTCAACTACATGTTAACTTATTCTACCCGAACCCTAAGCTAACAGTCTACTAATACTCTAATGAGGGTTAGTTAACTTATAGTTGCAAAGTTACTTATAGTTATAGTCTGACGTGGACTAACTGAAATAAAGTGTAACCAATTCAAAACATTAATAAAACTGAAGTAAAAAGTAAAGTAACACTGGCCTGAAACCAGTACATTTGACAAAGATTACAGTGCGTTAATATTAATTCTCTACACTGTAGAAAAAAACGGTAGAAAAACAGAAATGTACTGGTAATTTTCTGCCAGAATATAATATCTGTTAATGCTGAAACACGATTCGACGCTTCTTTCAAAATATGACAATGAAAATTCTTTCATATTAACAGTAAATTTGGAACTGGAACTGTTACCGTAACAGTATATGCCTGAAACTGTTCGATCAGGTTTATACAGCAATAATTGAATAAATCAACGCTCTTTATATACCTTTTATAAAATATTTAATTTATTTTACCTCGCCCTTATTTGTGTTATACACTTAAAGTGTTTTACATTTTTATTACTAATAAAAAGAATGTTAAGAATGCAAAATGCACCGATGTGAGTTTCTAAACACAGAGCTGTGTTTGACCTGTATGTGAGCGTGTTGCTCAGGTGAGAGCGGAGCTGAAATACCGACAGGTAATAAACACAACTGATAGCCATCAGCACTCAAACGCAGTGTTCAGAGGTTCTGAATTAACACCCGAAGGCAGAAACGGGACAAACGTTAATGGAATGTTTGTTTAAAGTTATCTGGTTTTTAATAATATTCTCAAAATGTTAGCAAAAACAAAAAAAAAAAACTATTTATACGTCATGGAATGTTGTCAGAACTGCTGACCCATTGCAGGAAGAACCCGATAACAGGGGCCATTTAATTTCCATCGAATACTCTGAAATCAAAGCTTTTGTTTAAAGACTGCTCTGCTACTTTTACCCTAATAAATCAAGCATTTATTGAGCGCAAGTCGGTCGACGTTCTTGATATTTTTGCCTCCGTCACTCAATTTCTGAAAAGCATCGCCCGCAGTGGTGTTCACCCACGTGTACCGCCGCCCTTCTCGAGTCGCTCTCATTCAGCAGGCGCCAGAGACGAGCCGTGCAACTGTTAAATTGTGTCGCTGTCGCAGTGATTTAGCCGGCAGCAGCAGACGAGGCCCGTAGGGAGGCGTCCTTTCTGGACCCGTAGATCCAAATAAAAGCTGCTGGTGCCGTCTGGGGCCAAAATCTTGAGGTCTTGTGACTGGCTTCATGTACAGGAGTTTTACTGTTATGCTCTGTAACAGGTGTTTTACTTGACCGCAATCTGTGATTTAATTCTTATAGCTCTTTGAAGGGCGAAAATTGAAGACGCAGCTTTTTTTATTGCGCTTCAGTGGTTTTTTTTTTAGTGCAGTTTGGGATTTTTCAATTTCTTGAGAGTTGATGTTGATGTAAAATACATGTAGATATCCTAAACAAGATTATTTACGTTACACTCTTAAAAATACAGGTTCCAATAGAGGGTTTTCACAGTGACGCCAAAGAAGAACCAATTTTGGTTCCTCGAACCAACAGTTTTTAAAAGAACCATTTTTTTAATATATGTTTTTATGGAACGTTTTTCTCTATTCAACTCGTCACATTTATTTCTATAGTGCTTTATACACGTAACGAAATACAAGTAACTTAGTTACGTATTTAAAATACAACATTTGAGTCGCTGTGTTTCATTTTAAATGGGTGGTAATCAGATTACAGTTCCATCTGAAAAGTGTTTTAGATTACCAAAGTGATTACTTTGAGTTTTAATGTCATTTAAACAGCGATTGGTGATTCTCTGACTCTGACCGTCTGAAAAAGACGAGTTCAGTTTCATCAACATTTTAATACTTTTAAGAGGGATCAAAAAAATGTTGCTATATTTATTTAGTTCTGTCCTGAACAAGACAAAATGACTGAATTTATAAAAAACTGTCAACTGAACTGTCCTGTCATGACCTGATGATCCACGACTGTTTTCATGTTTTGTGAGTCATTTTATAATTCACTCGTCACTGCGACTTTTTCTCACAATTTGTTTTCCATTTCACAATTCTGACTTCTTTTTCTCAGAATTGCGAGATTTAAACTTGCATTACTTGCAAAACTCTTTGTCTTGTGAATTTAGTATGTGAGTTTATATCTCATAATTCTGACTTTATAACTCACAATTGCAACTTTGCATCACACAATTCTGAGAGAAAAAGTCAGAATTGTGAGATAAAAACTCTCAATGACCTTTTTCGTGTTTGTTTCACACTTATTAGTATTCCAAAGTATTCTAAAGTATTTAGATTAAGTGACTAAACTTGAGTAATGTAACGAAATACGTTACAAATGACTTTATAAAGCATGTATTTTGTAATCTGTAGTGAAACACATTTTAAAAGTTTCAAATCTCTACAGTGATAAATGGGAAAATAATGATCCGTGACGCAAACCAAATTCAATTCTGCTGTAAAGCATCTTAAAAAAGAAAATGGTGTCATTGTTCAGCTGAGGTCAGTTCAGATTTAGTTTGGTTCAATAACTGTGATAAATTGTGGAATGAGTTCAATTCGGCTATACAGCAGCTCTGTAGAAAACAGTGATGTCGTCATCAGCCATCGTCCAATAGTGTCAGTGCAGTCAAGATCATTCGATACTCTTAGAACGTTTGGAGTGTGAGGTTGGCATTCATGGGGCAGGACAGAACATTCTCTGTTAGTTTTGAAAACACTTCATCCTCTGAGGTCCCCTTAAAATATGGTGTCCCTCAAGGCTCTGTTTTGGGTCCTCTGTTGTTTTCATTGTATATGTGCCCACTGGGATCCTTCTGCTGTCGCTGTGACATTTCTTATCACATGTAAGCAGATGATACATTGAGACAGTTGAGAACGAGCTGTTCCAGGTCCAAGTTTGGCCATCTAAAAATGTTCTCCAGCTTAATAAAGTAAAGTTAGAGCTTATAATATTTGGTCCGCCAAAATTCAAAGTGAAGATGGCCTGAGACCCAGATGTATCTGACCCGAATTTAAACGTAATATGCTTTAGTTATTGATCACAGAGAGATGACGTGTCCAGTGAACACATTTGAGGAAAAACAGTTAAACGATCCTTTGTCAATGGAACATAAAATAGTTTGAAATAATGCAGGTTCAAGGCCAGTAAGGGATATTTACGGCAGGTGCATTTTCTCAATTCGCTCACCATTAGCAGATTAGCAAAAGTTTATTTTGGCCGTCTGCTGGTAAGAGTTCGACGAGATTGTATTGCACTGTAAACAAAGAAACAGATTCATCAATGTTTCCGCTCGGCTCCAGCCCTCACGAAACACAGACCACGTCGGAGACGGATTAAAAATGCAATTTAGAGGATTGTAACAGCGTTGTGAGATTAAGCTCAAATCCATCGCGCGCATTATAATCCCACATGTATGAGAAGGTAAAGAAGGTGGTGGAGGCCGAAGCGACCCACGAACGTTAGATGCCGCCGCAATAACAAACACTGACATATGGCGTCAACACAACAAAATAGAGCTACAGCTGGATATTAAAATATGCAACAGCATATCGACCGAAGATGGCTAATATTTTGATGGCGTGGATCACCTGTTCCGGTTCCCTTGCCTGCGTTTCCACCGTATTTCACTGTCAGACTTTAACTGAGCTGCAGAAAGAAGCAACGAGACGCAATCAGCAAGTGCACACACGCACACGCGCAGCTTAATCTAATCAAGTGCGATGGCTAGCTCGATTAATAAAGCCAGCTATTGACTTCTAATTGGCGCCGCTTGGCTCTGCTAATTTCCTGGGACGAAATTACACTAATGCAGTTGGCTTGATGGAGTACTTATAGGCAACTCCCACGAGAGACGCCATCTGAGCCAGCGAGAGAGAGAGGATGTTCAACCCTGATAAAGATCGCAGCCTTGTTGTTTCATCACAGACCATTTTCTAATCAGCTCCCTGTTGGCCTGGAGGAAATGTCATCCCGCGGTATTGCTTACAGCGCAGGGTCCCGGACACGGCCGCGCTGTAACACTAGACACCTGTCTGCACACTAATGAATTCCCCCCAAACCGTTCACCTCTGCGGTCTCGGCCGATCAGCTGCTGCATCCGGGACCAATCGCGGCAGCCCGACACGAACCGCAGCTCACGTCTCCGCCATATGCTGCCTGACCGGGTTGAGACGGGATGAGCAGTTCCTGCTTCAGCGTTGCGCTGATAATATCTCGGGACGCTCTCGAGATTAAGAACATCGAGCAAAGAGGGATATTGTGAATAATGCCTTATTTTAATCCTCACACATGGTTTGCTGTTCCTCAAACACACATCTAATCTCCTGATGACACTGATCCGTGCGGATGCAAACACCTGTTCGCTCGCAGGATCAGAGATCTGCTCGATATGACCCGCCGATAAACTGATGTCATTTCGGAATCAAAAGAGGGAAATCTTTACGGGTATTAAACACTCACTGCAACGGTAGTTATGCTTAGATGCTCTAAGAACGTTTTCTCAACGTTGACATTGAAAGATTTAAAACGTCTTTTTTCAAAAAAAAAAAAATGCAATCCTTCAAACAATGTGGGAACGTCACGTTTGAATCTACTCGGAACATTCTGAAACGAGCGGTAACATTTAAAAAACGTTCAAAAAACGTAGCGTGAACAGTGCATAAATGATCTTTTGAGAACATTATTAAAAGAATAAATGTTGCGAATGCACAAAAAAATGCACATACTCAATTTTCCACGCACATATCGGGATTTTGAAAAAATGAACTTGCCGTAAATATGTGGAGTGAATTTTTTTATCCCAGTTTGCATTTAAACATTTCAATTTCCACATTTAGATTAAATATGTCACTCTCCTTAATGGAGTTAAACGCCAAAATTACATGAAATCATTATCCAGAAGCTACAACATTTTATATTGATTAAAATTTGGAGTGGATGCCCTGCTTTTGAACACTTTTCCTGTGGCCGAGATTCATGTATCTTTGATATTAAGAGAATTTTGCGCAGGTTCTGACGTACGCACTATTTTATGAATCTAAAAACTTCTGGCTTTTATGCGTAGGCTCGCTTTTAGGATGAAACCCACGGAAGGTTATATAAATAAAGCCCCAGATAACTTTGAAGGAAAGTTGCATTAATGTCACTGGAAGAACATTTAACTCCATTAAATATATGATTGTGTTGTCTTAATATTATATGGCGGGTTGTTTCATTGTTCATGCTGTTTAAGATATTCAACCATTGACGTTTTTTCTCTTTTTATTAAATGTAAAAAATTGAAATCGGGAAAAAAAACCCCTCATGATTTAATACTATGACCTTAAACATAATGACATGCAGACAAAAAGTTTTAACCATGTGTTCCAGAAATACTTTAATGATGTCACTTCCTCAAGTGTGATGTTCCAAACATTGTTTTTAAAGGGGAATGACACTGAATAACAGGGAACAGAGAGCACAGGACAAAGACAAATCTGCATTTCTCATCAAATGGATAAAGCTATTAAAAAACACTACAGTTGAAATTATGTCAAATATAATGGTGACATTTAGAAACATGAATCATTCATGTTTTTATAATATGATTTAGAAAAGAGTGAAACGGCTTCTAGAACGAGAACAAGAGGAGATAATCAGAAAAGAGATGATTGATTTCATGGTGTAGTATCAGCTTGAAGACCAAAAATTGGTTCTTCTTTGGCGTCACTGTGAAAACCCTCTATTGGAACCTGTATTTTTAAGAGTGTAACCTAAATAATCTTGTTTAGGATATCTACATGTATTTTACATCAACATCAACTCTCAAGAAATTGAAAAATCCCAAACTGCACTAAAAAAAAAACCACTGAAGCGCAATAAAAAAAGCTGCGTCTTCAATTTTCGCCCTTCAAAGAGCTATAACCCAAATGTCATCATTTCCTTAAAAAACGACAAGGTAAACGGTTTCATTTGTCAGTAAAATTATGAAACCAACTTCATGCACGACTCTAAGCTGAACGTTTGGCAGGGGTGTTGCGCTGAGACACCACAGGTGTTCGGATTTCTGCTGGACGTCCGTAATCCAGTGCCGAGATGTGCGTGTGACCTGGATAACAGGAGTAAGTTGGATTCATCCTGTGTTAAGATCCGATATTAAAGGAAGGATTTGGTGTTTCTGATAGGACAGATTAGAAGCGAGCCCGTCTCAGTGGATTAGCGAGCGTCTTTAGATGTACACGGATCCTGACCGTCGTCGCACACCGTCACAGAAAAAGGGTTTCGTGTGGCGAACGTGATTTCACAATATTCCTTGATTCACATCCTGGAATGACATTCCAATCAAGCAATCAGATTTGAGGGACACGTTTATGGTTCGTGTCAAGGTTAGGTGCTTCTACATCAGCGTTGTTCTGATTTTAGGGAGACGTTATGGGTAGGGTTAAGTTTAGGGTTAGATTTTCTTTCAGAAAAGAATGTTGATCCAGGAACATGACTGACTTTGTGCACTCGAAAAAATATTTTAGTCTAAATATAAGTTTGATGTAATTTAATTACATAGCAATTTTCCATCCATTTGGATGACATAGTTTTAACATAAATAAACTTAATGTGATTCATATTTGTCAGTCATACGTAAATGAAATAGGTCAGATTGATGTAATAGTTCACAGGTTAGTGAACACTGTTTAGTGGTCATGTGTGTGCGCACTACTGAGTTAAAGCACCACTGAAGCAGTGTCCGAGTTCATGAGATCATGAAGTGATGATTAAGCAGTAATGATGAACGCCTGCTGTTAACAAGCAGAATCACTGAAGGACAGAGAAACACAAGAACTACAAATGAAATCAACTGAAGATAAAAGACATTTCATCTCTCAACTATTACATCAATCTGACCTATTTCATTTACATATGACTGACAAATATGAATCACTTTAAGTTTATTAGTTTGTTTATGTTAAAGCTATGTCATCCAAATGGATGGAAAATTGCTATGTAATTAAATGACATAACACTTATGTTTAGACAGAGGTGACTGTCGTGGAATATATAGAGCACTGAAGTTCTTGACTCTATTTCAAAGAACCCTTCATGCCAAAATGTTCTATATAAGGAGAAATGTGAGCTGTTTAATTCATACAAATTAATTAAGGTAGAAATTGAATTTGGATCCCATGATGGAACCCCTGAACGGTTCTAAAAGGGCTATTCCGCAGAATTGGTTCAAAGTCTCAAAAACGATTCAAGTTTGTATGTATGCAAATTGTATAATATCCAAGGTACACATTTCTAGTAATTGTGCAGTTAATTCTAATATTGTGTTTTTCAGAAAGATTCAGGAATTTTTCCTCTCCCCAAATCTGTCACTACCGAAACACAATAATAAATAAGAAGGGTTACATTGACTTATTAAGATTTTGTTTACATGTGCCTAGTAAATATATATATATATATATATTTGCTATTTTATTACATAGCAGTTTTCACAGGTAAATCCATAACAATTAAAATTTTAACAATATTTCAAGTGTAATTTATGAGATTTGTTGTATTTTGAATCTAATCTTTCTTAGGCAAAGGCATAAAGTTTATCAAACTGATTTCATTAGTTTGAATAAACATTGAACCAAACGCTATAATAACATCAGTTGATGATTCAATATACTTTATTTTTGACAAAACATCCCATGTTTCGGTCCTGACAGTGATGTGTTGGTAGTGACCACATCACATTACAGAACTTGCATACTAAAAAATCTAATGATTTGCATAATCGATTATGTGTTTCCTTTTGTCACTACCAAAACAATGACATGTTTCAGTTTTGACTGTTTTGGTAGTGACAATTTTAGATGCTTTTGAGCCTAGCTCAAAGATGACCGTTTCGGTATTGACTTTTTTTTTTTTTTTTTACATAATTTCTTCATTTAAAAATAAAATATAAAATATTTTTTAACTTCATATTTTAAAAAAAAAAAAAAAAAAAACAATGAAAAAAATTGTCAAAAAGAGTTGAATTTAAGGGTTAGGATTCGGGACAGCCACCTCCCAATTGAAAGAACACAATAAATGATGATTTTATATGTATGTTAAGCTTACTGATATTTTAATTATTATTGTGGGATTCAATAGATAATAGAAAGATCTTAGTAAACATCTAAACTTTGAATACTTAAATGCTTTTTACATGTGTTTTTTGATTGCACCAATTCTGTAGAGTGGCCCATATATGAGCTGTTTAATTGATAACATTTAATTAAGATAAAAATGTATGAAAATATCATTAATTAAAACTAAATGGATAAGATGGTCCTATGACGGAACCGGGACTAATTCAGATCCTGGAATTAAAAGCACAACAATTTCACAGTATCTTTAACACTCACTGTTGGCCAGTCCTGCATGAATGAATTAGTTGATATAACACAATATCTCAAAGTCTGAAAAAGTATGATTGGCTTACTTCAAAATGCAGTGCAATTCATGTACTCTCTTAGTTTAATTAAAAGAAAGTAAGACTCCTTTTTATAGGCTGATTTTATGTGATGGGGTAAAAACAACCCAAGTTGGGTTAAAAATGGACAAACCCTGTGATTGGGTTAAATGTTTGCCCAACCTTCTGGGTAGATTTTTATTAACTCTACATCACTTGCTTAATATAACCCCAAAATATGTTATAAAATGAACATTTATTAATACGTTTAATGAATAATAATGAAATGATAAACATTTATTAAATTGCTTGTTAATAAATGTTCACCTTTTGATTTTTATTGTTGCCTGTCTACTAATTATGTGTCTGAATTTTCATTACAACCTATTTTGGTCCATTGTAATCCACCCATATAGTCATTTTTTAAACAATAGTTGAGTTATTTTTATCCCTGCATTTTTTAGTGTATATTATGGTGTCAGACAACTAACTTCACGCGATGCCACATGATTTCCTCTGTCCAGAGGTATATGAACAGGATCTTGCCAGTGATGTGCATATTTATACTATCGCTTTTTACACCGATCTTCCTGCTGGTGAGAATTGTGCATGAAATGGACACAGAACGCACAACAAAAAGCAAGCGGAAGGAATGATCGCTGCGGCTCCAGCAGCAGGTGTCACTGTCCGCTCCTGCAGCGCCTCTCGCTCTCTCGGCCATCACTGATCTGGTGTCAGGTTTCCGAGGTCTGACAGTCAAAGTCTTTCACCTTCACTTCTGGCCTCCCAGAAAACACGAATCGCCTGCCGACAAACGTGTAAATAACGCAGCTCATCAAATATTCATCCTCGACTCGCCATATGGAGTGGAGAGTTTTAAATATTTAATCGGTGATTATTACATCAAACTGATTTGAAAAAATAAATAAAATGAGACGCACAAGAATCAGAAATCACATTTTGATCTGATTCCAGTAGTTTTATCAGAGCCGTGTTTTCATTTTATTTGATTATTTGTGATGCTTTGCATTATTATTTCCTAACTAACAAAATATGTTTTGCTGATGTTCCAATTAAGCTATAAATGTTATTTTTTGAATGTTCTCATTCGAAATGTTTCTTTCGAACGTTCCGTTTTGGGAAACGTTGTGAGAATGTTACTTTGTTACTAGTGATGTCCAACTAAAAGGATGCAGGAAATCGAATGAACGATGTATAAATAATATCTAAAAATCTATTAATGTTACTGTAAGACCGTTTGTTCATAACTTTGAGAACCTGTCCAGAACATCTGTAAATGTATTTGCGTGAATGCCGTTCCAGCTCTCACAATCCGGATCTTTCATTTGCGACAGGCAAACCTGATCTGAGCAGGACGACACTCCACTTCCCGCTGTCCGAGTAATGATTGTTAACGATGTCACCCGATCAGGATGCAAACCACTGTGTGTGTGTGTGTGTGTGTGTATCTTACGCCACACACTCGCCGGCTCATGACAGATGCTATTGTCTCGTGTCTAGCTCTCATTAGGCAGTAGCTTTTCAGTCAAAGCAGCTGCTGGATACACTTTTCTTTTCTCAATGTTGAGTATTATTTGGCACAATACCGTTATAACTAAACACTTGAAGACATATTCTGGTTTCAAGAGCTTGCATCTAACTACCAGCGCTGGGTGGGTTACATTTAAAATGTATTTCACTACAGATTACAAAATACATGCTTTAAAAAGTCATTTGTATCGTATTTCGTTACATTACTCAAGTTTAGTAACTTAATCTAAATACTTTAGAATACTTTGGAACACTAATAAGTGTGGAACAAACACAAAAAAGGTCATTGAGAGTTTTTATCTCACAATTCTGACTTTTTCCCTCAGAATTGCGTGATATGAAGTTGCAATTGTGAGTTATAAAGTCAGAATTATGAGATATAAACTCACAATATTGAGAAAAGTCAGAATTATGAGATATAAACTCACAATATTGAGAAAAGTCAGAATTATGAGATATAAACTCACAATATTGAGAAAAGTCAGAATTATGAGATATAAACTCACAATATTGAGAAAAGTCAGAATTATGAGATATAAACTCACAATATTGAGAAAAGTCAAAATTATGAGATATAAACTCACAATATTGAGAAAAGTCAGAATTATGAGATAAAAACTCACAATATTGAGAAAAGTCAGAATTATGAGATAAAAACTCACAATATTGAGAAAAGTCAGAATTATGAGATAAAAACTCACAATGTTGAGAAAAGTCAGAATTATGAGATATAAACTCACAATATTGAGAAAAGTCAGAATTATGAGATATAAACTCACATACTAAATTCACAATTGCAAGAAAAAAAGTCAGTATTGCAAGTTCATATCTCCCAATTCTGACTTTAAATCTCGCAATTCTGAGGAAAAAGAAGTCAGAATTGTGAAACACAAACTCACAATTGTGAGGAGAAAAAACAAATAGTGAGAAAAAGTCGCAGTGTCGAGTGAATTATAAAATGACTCTCAAAACATGAAAACAGTGAAAACATGAAACTGAACTCGTCTTTTTCAGACGGTCAGAGTCAGAGAATCACCAATCGCTGTTTAAATGACATTAAAACTCAAAGTAATCACTTTGGTAATCTAAAACACTTTTCAGATGGAACTGTAATCTGATTACCAGCCATTTAAAATGAAACTGTCATGAAACACAGTGACTCAAATCTTGTATTTTAAATACGTCACTAAGTTACTTGTGTTTCGTTACTCCCCGACCCTGCCGACTAGAAGCTGTGTAGATGCAGTATGAAATGCAGACGTACTCAGTATGATCTTATAGGCCTCAGTCGAGTGAACGCGGCGCTATTAATCGCTCCAGTAATGTATTTGTGCTCTTTATTGTATCCGGTCACTCATTTGAGTGCAAAAGGTTAATGACGCACTTTACAAACATCTCATCCTGATATTCATGCGCTCTGATAAAGCTAATGTCTCATGACTGTTAATGGCCGAGCACTCTGGGTGATAACTGATGCTATCGCCGGCTCGATTTCTCACCCGAACCGGCCAGCAGTCAGATAAACCTCCTGCTTTTGAGCATCTCTGTCTGTAAATGTCGCGTCTGACGGTCGGCTCAGAGGTCAGCTGACAACAATGTAGAAACGGCCCCATTAGTGTTGCGGGGCAGACGTTTAGAGTCGGGGTCTCTCGTCCCCCAACAGCTCTAATTAGGTTGTCAATGGCTCTCATTTGTGCTGCTGTGACCCTTGGTCTGGGGCCGCGACGAGGAGCAGCTCTCAGTGTGTGTCCAGGGTTTTGACCTCTGTGTGGACAGAAGCTGTTAAACACACTCACATTTGTCAGACGCGGCGACATTAAAGCTGCAGTGTCATTTCAGTGGCATCACATGAAATTGCAGAAATAACAAAGAGGAAACGGTCCGGTTGTAACTCACACCACTGGTCGAGTCTGAAGTCGGGGTGAAATGCACAGAACGTTTCTGTCACGGTTTTCACGATCTCTAAAGAGTGTCTTAACCGGACGCGGCGTGAAATGAAGGCGTCTTTTCCATGTTACCGCGTTTTTTCTATTTTAGAAACGGCTTCTGTTTTTGCGACGCAGTGGGTGGAGCAACGAAAAAGTATGACAATGACAACGGATAATTCATCTCAGGACTTGTTTTATATGACAAAGACTGTTTAAATCACTCAATATGTGTTTTTAATAATGTTAAAATGGTGTAACATTTATGAATTTGATTGTGTATGTTTTCATTTGGCATTTGAGTGCAGTGCGCTTGCAAAGAGACTCCGCCCACACGCTCTTCTGATTGGCTGATTTGTGATTGATTTGATTGCGAGTGCAGTGCGCTTGCAAAGAGACTCCGCCCACATGCTCTTATGATTGGCTGTGATTTTTTTTATTGATTTGGTTGTGAGTGCGCATGTAGAGAGACTCCGCCCACATGCTCTTCTGATCAGCTGCGATGTTTTTTTTATTGATTTGGTTGTGAGTGCGCATGTAGAGAGACTCCGCCCACATGCTCTTCTGATTGGCTGTGATTTTTTTTTTATTGATTTGGTTGCGAGTGCGCTTGTAGAGAGACTCCGCCCACACGCTCTTCTGATTGGCTGTGATTTTTTTATTGATTTGGTTGCGAGTGCGCTTGTAGAGAGACTCCGCCCACACGCTCTTCTGATTGGCTGTGATTTTTTTTTTTATTGATTTGTTTGCGAGTGCGCTTGTAGAGAGACTCCACCCACATGCTCTTCTGATTGGCTGTGATTATTATTTTTTTTTATTGATTTGGTTGCGAGTGCGCTTGTTGAGAGACTCCGCCCACACGCTCTTCTGATTGGCTGTGATTTTTTTTTTATTGATTTGGTTGCGAGTGCGCTTGTTGAGAGACTCCGCCCACACGCTCTTCTAATTGGCTGATTTTTTTTTTTTTATTGATTTGGTTGCGAGTGCGCTTGTTGAGAGACTCCGCCCACACGCTCTTCTAATTGGCTGATTTTTTTTTTTTTATTGATTTGGTTGCGAGTGCGCTTGTTGAGAGACTCCGCCCACACGCTCTTCTAATTGGCTGATTTTTTTTTTTATTGATTTGGTTGCGAGTGCGCTTGTTGAGAGACTCCGCCCACACGCTCTTCTAATTGGCTGATTTTTTTTTTTTATTGATTTGGTTGCGAGTGCGCTTGTTGAGAGACTCCGCCCACACGCTCTTCTAATTGGCTGATTTTTTTTTTATTGATTTTATTGCGAGTGCAGTGCGCTTGCAAAGAGACTCCGCCCACATGCTCTTCTGATTGGCTGTGATTTTTTTTTTATTGATTTGGTTGCGAGTGTGCTTATAGAGAGACTCCGCCCACACGCTCTTCTGATTGGCTGTGATTTTTTTATTGATTTGGTTGCGAGTGCGCTTGTAGAGAGACTCCGCCCACACGCTCTTCTGATTGGCTGTGATTTTTTTATTGATTTGGTTGCGAGTGCGCTTGTAGAGAGACTCCGCCCACACGCTCTTCTGATTGGCTGTGATTTTTTTTTATTGATTTGGTTGCGAGTGCGCTTGTAGAGAGACTCCGCCCACACGCTCTTCTGATTGGCTGTGATTTTTTTTTTTATTGATTTGTTTGCGAGTGTGCTTGTAGAGAGACTCCACCCACATGCTCTTCTGATTGGCTGTGATTATTATTTTTTTTTATTGATTTGGTTGCGAGTGCGCTTGTTGAGAGACTCCGCCCACACGCTCTTCTGATTGGCTGTGATTTTTTTTTATTGATTTGGTTGCGAGTGCGCTTGTAGAGAGACTCCGCCCACACGCTCTTCTGATTGGCTGTGATTTTTTTTTTATTGATTTGTTTGCGAGTGTGCTTGTAGAGAGACTCCACCCACATGCTCTTCTGATTGGCTGTGATTATTATTTTTTTTTATTGATTTGGTTGCGAGTGCGCTTGTTGAGAGACTCCGCCCACACGCTCTTCTGATTGGCTGTGATTTTTTTTTTTATTGATTTGGTTGCGAGTGCGCTTGTTGAGAGACTCCGCCCACACGCTCTTCTAATTGGCTGATTTTTTTTTTTTTATTGATTTGGTTGCGAGTGCGCTTGTTGAGAGACTCCGCCCACACGCTCTTCTAATTGGCTGATTTTTTTTTTATTGATTTTATTGCGAGTGCAGTGCGCTTGCAAAGAGACTCCGCCCACATGCTCTTCTGATTGGCTGTGATTTTTTTTTTATTGATTTGGTTGCGAGTGTGCTTATAGAGAGACTCCGCCCACATGTTCTTCTGATCAGCTGCGATTTTTGATCGATTTTGTTGCGTCTCATATTCGTGCCGTGTCTGCTGCGGACATGCAAACTGCTTGTCACTGGATTCCTATCGCATCTAGTTAGGATTATAAATGTTATTTAAAATATTATTATAATGTTAGTACAACATTCTCCAAACCTTATTTTTTAAATATAACATTCTTTGAACATTTATTTGTAATATTCCAAGAAGGTTATAACGTTCGTGAGGACTTTCCGAGAATGTTCTTCTAAGAACGTTTTCTCAAATGATCAGAACGTTGAAGTGATAACTTCATAAAGATGTTCCAAGAACGTTATAAGAACGTTTCTCCCATCATCATGAGAACGCATATCAAATAATAATGTTTTAAGAACGTTCTATAAATTTTATTTAAAGAACTTTTTGTCATAACCTTTTCCCAAACGTTGCAGGAACGTTCCCCGTTGGCCGGTAAAGCAGCTCACCGGTAAAATGCGTGTGCTTGTGATCATAATTACAATTCTTAAGCGTCCGTGCCTTTTTAAACGGACCCTTTCAATGTATTTGCAGTGCTATGGGATTGAAAAAAGCATCTGAACGGCGCACAAATATTCAACAGGAAGGCAAAAGGTCAATTTCTGGATTTTCTTTCGCAAATTAAAAGCTTTTCAGGGAGGAAATAAAAGCCAAAGCAACTGGCAGCGCAATCAATGATGTGTTTGAGAATTATAGTAAATGAAACACAGCTGCATGTGTTTTAAAAGATAAATTAGATCAAGCGAAGTCACATTCACGTCCCTCGTTCCCTTCAAACGGCTGTAGTTACTTGATCCCGGCGGAAATGAAACGCGCCGCACGGAACCATAAATACAGCCGAACCGCGAGGAAAAAGCTAATCACGGCTCTTGAGCGGCTGGCTCGTGGAATGTGGGTCGACCGATGGAGAAGCTCCTCTCACGGGTCGCCACCTGGAGCTCCGGCTCGACATGATGGAGCAAGCGCGTCTATTGAACGCGATTCTATTGTTGGCGGGCCGGGGCATGTTTGATATGCTGATTATTAAGGGTAGTGTGGCACAGCTGCGGGTTTGTGACCATATTTTCCCTCCACTCTTCACGTGAGGACGTATTCATGCACGCGGGCTTCAACTCCGAATGTAATGTGCGCTTCTTGCTCGCAGCAGATTGATTCGAGGTGAATGTCCTCTCGTCGAAAACTCATTACAGTGTTTGGGTCACGCGTGATTTACAAGACAGCTCGGCGTAAACTCGCTGTCTCTCCGTTTCCTGCTATTCTCTCCTCTGGGATGTGGATCTGAGTAGGGTCACTCACTCGTTGCCCAGCAGAACCCTGATCTCAGCCTCTCTGGGTCAGCCTCTTTTTCAGCTCTGCGACAAAATACAATGGAAAACCTGCTGACACAAGAATTGCCGGAACGGACGACCGTGGACGTGCTAAAAATATCTCGTTTCACTAGTGTGTAAAGAAGATAAAGGAAAGTGTTAAAGCACGATGGTCAAGTGCTATGAAAAGCAGAATAAATAAGAAGCATCTGTGCGGACATTAATGAGAAGCAATGGAGTTTAGCGTGAGTGATCTCAAACTGTAGTGCCAGAGTGAAATATTTGAGAGATTTTGACGGAGTATTAGTCGCACAAAGCGTCAGAAGACTCGGGATTAATCATGCAATGATCGTTTAATGTTTTGGAGCTTGACTTATTATTTACCCGGATTGTATGGATAAGAGCAGCATGAACATTCAGTTAAATATCTTCTTTAGTGCTTCACAGAAGCAAAAAACTCTGTAGTCCATCACAGCGACGTTTACATTTTTATCGGTTAAACATCTGAACTGGTGGGCGAGTGGGAACGGGGAACGTTCTGCCAAGGTTCTCTCAAAGCTACGAACAAACGTCCTTTCGGTAACGTTAGAAGAATGTTTGTTCAAAGTGATCTGGCCTTTAATAATGTCAGCTAACCCGAATCGCAAACATTTCAGTTGGACGTTTGTCTAATGTTTGTTAAACCGTTTCAAAAGTAACGTTCCCGTAATGTTTGCAGAATGATAAAATTGCATGTTCCCGTAACGTTTTGAATCCCAGGGACATTCTAAACATTTAGAGAACGTAGAACGTTTTCGACAAAACATTTGTGGGGGGTATTTCTGTTCGCTGGGATGTCACATATGAAGCGTTGGCTGACGTCTGGTGAGGTTTGAGGTTGATCATTGATTCAGACAGCAGGAGTGGAGTTCATTACCCCAGCTCTCTCCTCCAGTAATCACGCTCTCGTTCACTGACTGTCTCTCTGTCTCTCAGGTGTCTGTTTTCAGTCTCTGTGTGTTTGTGGTAGCTGTGGTGCTGCTGGAAACCGGGACTTGCTTGTTTGATTTCAGTCGCGTCAGAGATTCGTTTAAACGGACCAATCCAACCCTTCAAAATGAGCTGAAACTGAACCTCAACGATATAACCGATATAATAAAACAGCTGTTAATAATTGTGAATGATGCAGATGTAGTCAAAATATTTGCAGTAATTAGCAGCACTATCTAGTTTCTCTTTACAACACACACACCATGAGTTTTTGTGTGTGTGTTTATTTGTTTTCCATAGGCGTTTCTATATTTTACCCTACCCCCCCCGTACCCCCTACCCCCCCCCCCCCCCCCCCCCCCCTTAAACCTAAACAGAAAAAAAAATGTATGATTTCATTATTTGTTAAAAAGTTTCTTTTTGTGAAGAACAAAAGCGTGTTTTTTCCCAACAAAACAAATTTTCCCCCAATGTCAAGATTTACACTTTTGTTTTACTTGTATTTGTGGGGCACAACCCACCCCACAATGTAAGGAAAACAAGTACCACACACACACACACTAATATAAGAAGAAAATTTAACTAATGTTTCACATTGAATTATGAAAAATGTTTTTTTGTATGTTTCTCTCTGACGTTTGAAGCGCGATTATATAACATTAAAAACATTCAGAAAACATTCATTCCACTACGTATAATAAATGTTTTGAATGAACGTTCTATTAACGTTACTGGAAGAACGTTTGTTCATAACTTTCTGAGAACGTTCTCTGTTACTTGGGACTCCGTTATCTGCTGGTTTAGGGCTAGTGAGCCTTAATGTTCAATTGCAATTTTTGCTCAGATGTGACTTTTTTGTATTCATTGTTGCTTTAAATGTGGCTAAAATCAGATTACCAGTGTGAACAGATCATGGTTCTGCACGCACAAAAGAACGATACAAACAGGGTTGCCAGGTTTTTACCACAAAATCCACTCAATTGCTTCTCAAAACTAGTCCAAATCTCACCCAAACGCGTTCCAAGGGACGTCCCGTTAAAAATCGCGTTCCAAGGGTTCAACCCACGGCGTTTTAAAACAACCCGCGGCAACAGTGAAAAAAATAACTCAATTCTGCGGGAAAATCGCAGACTTGGCAACACACTGTAAACGCGGTGTAAATGACACGTTTATTTACAGTATGATCTGCCGTGGAACTCAGCGAAATTATGCGCATGCAGTGTTAAAAATAAAAACAATGATGTGACAAAAGAGAGTTTTCTGATATGATTTCTCATGTTTTGCTTGTATTATAGAGTTCTGACACATCACCGTCCTTCTACTTTCACCGCTGTCTTGATCATGTTCGGTATCTAAAATCTTTGAATAGACTCCCATGAGCGCAGAATCGAATTCCGATATGAGCGTTCACACTGCGGTTGCATTACAAAACATCTGACCTGTATCGGGTTTAGTGGCCTATATGGAAATGGCACGAATCGGAACTGAAAAGTTCAGATTTCATGTGGTTTGTACCGTTCACACTGTCACGGGGAAAATGGATATGAGTCACGAGGGCAAAAAATATCAGATTTGGGCCACTTTTACCTGCCTTAGAGTTTAACGATCAGGAAATATTTGTGGAGCGATAATCTGAATGTATACGTGATGAATATAGAAATGTGTCGGTGACGGTCCTGACACTTTGGGCTTGAGGTCTGAAAATATTTCTTGAAAGTCCTTTTCAAATGAAATGACAATCTATGTGCATCTATAAATCACACGAACCCTGACCTCATGTGACCTCAGAGGACCACAGAAGACGATCAGGAGCGAGTGCTCATTGTGTTCACGACTCCCGTCCCTCGTTTGTTCAGAGATGCAGTGTGTTAAAAATAATCCAGCGCTGTGCAGCGAGACTCACACACACTCTCTCACACACACACACACAGAGGCAGACAGGCCGGAGCCGGCGCTCGCCTCACACACAGACGGCTGCAGGAAGAGCCCAGCGCTGCACAAACGCCTCCGATGCAGCGTATGGATTTTCTCTCTTTTATGAGCGTCTCACTGGCCGGAGCCTCTAATATGCCCATAAATGTGCTGTACACAAACAGAAATAGATGCTCATCAGTTTACCACAGCTCAGACTACAGCCATCCTGCTGCTCCGCCGCGTCTGCATCCTCGCTTTCCTCCGACGCGCTTTTCAGGAACCCCAGATTGTCTTTTTTTGACCACTCTCACATGACGGAAGCGTCGCAGCAGCGATGGCTGAAGCGAGCAGGAAAGGCAGCGCAGGTGATCGGCCACGTCTCTCTTGCGTGAGGAAGCGTGAGGCGTCTCCTCCTCCCACAGATAAGACTGTCTCCGGGCGCTGGCGCACACCTCCTGTCACCCGTCTGCAGCTTATCGCGCCGCGCCCGTCCTGCAGCGTGCGGAGCGGGTAATTATCCTGACGCAGTTCCTACACAACAAACACAATAAACGCACACGGAGGAGTGCCGTCGCCCTGCAGCTCTGGAATACCTGTGACGCATCAGGAAATTTCCACAGTGCTGTGTTTTTCAAAGTCAGCATTTACGTGGGAATTCAGCCAGTCATTAAAGCAGAAGTCTTAGTGAATTTAGCCTGAAGAAGCGTCCAAGTCAGAGACGTTTGATTGATAAAGACCAGTGATAGGCATCAGCTGAAGGGACGGGACGAACCATAAAGAGTTTATAGCCGTCATTAAACTTTGCTTAGGCAGTGACAGTGTTCAGAGGGATTTCAGATCGTGCACTGATTCAGCACACCTGTGCAATGAGACGCTGAGGTAGTGAAAGCAAACATCCTCGTTCCTGAAATAATCATCTTCAGCAATGGTCACCTGTCAGCGAACTCTGGCAGGTGAATTCTGGAACGGTGAAAATCAAGATGAGCCGATGTCGCTGTGTTCAGGGGAATCAACCTATACTGGAAATATTGATTTGTTGATTTGTTATCGTGACGTTTCTTCTTTTGTCAAATCAACTTCATCAATTTAGTTCAGAAAACAAAACATTGAGTTTCTGTTGATTAAACCAATCACCTTCATTGTGCACTCTAAAATACACTGGGTTTAAAACAACCCAAGGGCTGGGGAAATATTGGACAAAACACATGTTGGGTTATTTTTAGGAAAATGGGTAACACAAACTACCCAAACACTGGGTTGTTACGTCTGATCCAAGATCTGTAACACAAAAACTACCCAAACACGGGGTTGTTGGGTCTGACCCAGGATCTGGGTGTAACAAAAACTACCCAAACACTAGGTTGTTGGGTCTGACCCAGGATCTGGGTGTAACAAAAACTACCCAAACACTGGGTTGTTACGTCTGATCCAAGATCTGTAACACAAAAACTACCCAAACACGGGGTTGTTGGGTCTGACCCAGGATCTGGGTGTAACAAAAACTACCCAAACACTGGGTTGTTGGTTCTGAACCAGGATCTGGGTGTAACAAAAACTACCCAAACACTGGGTTGTTGGGTCTGACCCAGGATCTGGGTGTAACAAAAACTACCCAAACACTGGGTTGTTGGTTCTGAACCAGGATCTGGGTGTAACAAAAACTACCCAAACACAGGGTTGTTGGGTCTGACCCAGGATCTGGGTGTAACAAAAACTACCCAAACACTGGGTTGTTATGACTGACCCAGGATCTGGGTGTAACAAAAACTACCCAAACACTGGGTTGTTGGTTCTGAACCAGGATCTGGGTGTAACAAAAACTACCCAAACACAGGGTTGTTGGGTCTGACCCAGGATCTGGGTGTAACAAAAACTACCCAAACACTGGGTTGTTATGACTGACCCAGGATCTGGGTGTAACAAAAACTACCCAAACACTGGGTTGTTGGTTCTGAACCAGGATCTGGGTGTAACAAAAACTACCCAAACACTGGGTTGTTGGGTCTGACCCAGGATCTGGGTGTAACAAAAACTACCCAAACACTGGGTTGTTGGTTCTGACCCAGGATCTGGGTGTAACAAAAACTACCCAAACACGGGGTTGTTGGGTCGGACCCAGAATCTGGGTGTAACAAAAACTACCCAAACACTGGGTTGTTGGTTCTGAACCAGGATCTGGGTGTAACAAAAACTACCCAAACACTGGGTTGTTGGTTCTGAACCAGGATCTGGGTGTAACAAAAACTATCTAAACACTGGGTTGTTGGTTCTGAACCAGGATCTGGGTGTAACAAAAACTACCCAAACACGGGGTTGTTGGGTCTGACCCAGGATCTGGGTGTAACAAAAACTACCCAAACACTGGGTTGTTATGACTGACCCAGGATCTGGGTGTAACAAAAACTACCCAAACACTGGGTTGTTGGTTCTGAACCAGAATCTGTGTGTAACAAAAACTACCCAAACACTGGGTTGTTGGGTCTGACCCAGGATCTGGGTGTAACAAAAACTACCCAAACACTGGGTTGTTGGTTCTGAACCAGGATCTGGGTGTAACAAAAACTACCCAAACACTGGGTTGTTGGGTCTGACCCAGGATCTGGGTGTAACAAAAACTACCCAAACACTGGGTTGTTGGTTCTGAACCAGGATCTGGGTGTAACAAAAACTACCCAAACACAGGGTTGTTGGGTCTGACCCAGGATCTGGGTGTAACAAAAACTACCCAAACACTGGGTTGTTATGACTGACCCAGGATCTGGGTGTAACAAAAACTACCCAAACACTGGGTTGTTGGTTCTGAACCAGGATCTGGGTGTAACAAAAACTACCCAAACACAGGGTTGTTGGGTCTGACCCAGGATCTGGGTGTAACAAAAACTACCCAAACACTGGGTTGTTATGACTGACCCAGGATCTGGGTGTAACAAAAACTACCCAAACACTGGGTTGTTGGTTCTGAACCAGGATCTGGGTGTAACAAAAACTACCCAAACACTGGGTTGTTGGGTCTGACCCAGGATCTGGGTGTAACAAAAACTACCCAAACACTGGGTTGTTGGTTCTGACCCAGGATCTGGGTGTAACAAAAACTACCCAAACACGGGGTTGTTGGGTCGGACCCAGAATCTGGGTGTAACAAAAACTACCCAAACACTGGGTTGTTGGTTCTGAACCAGGATCTGGGTGTAACAAAAACTACCCAAACACTGGGTTGTTGGTTCTGAACCAGGATCTGGGTGTAACAAAAACTATCTAAACACTGGGTTGTTGGTTCTGAACCAGGATCTGGGTGTAACAAAAACTACCCAAACACGGGGTTGTTGGGTCTGACCCAGGATCTGGGTGTAACAAAAACTACCCAAACACTGGGTTGTTATGACTGACCCAGGATCTGGGTGTAACAAAAACTACCCAAACACTGGGTTGTTGGTTCTGAACCAGAATCTGTGTGTAACAAAAACTACCCAAACACTGGGTTGTTGGGTCTGACCCAGGATCTGGGTGTAACAAAAACTACCCAAACACTGGGTTGTTGGGTCTGACCCAGAATCTGGGTGTAACAAAAACTACCCAAACACTGGGTTGTTGGTTCTGAACCAGGATCTGGGTGTAACAAAAACTACCCAAACACTGGGTTGTTGGGTCGGACCCAGAATCTGGGTGTAACAAAAACTATCCTAACACTGGGTTGTTGGGTCTGACCCAGGATCTGGGTGTAACAAAAACTATCCTAACACTGGGTTGTTGGGTCTGACCCAGGATCTGGGTGTAACAAAAACTATCCTAACACTGGGTTGTTGGGTCTAACCCAGGATCTGGGTGTAACAAAAACTATCCTAACACTGGGTTGTTGGGTCTGACCCAGGATCTGGGTGTAACAAAAACTATCCTAACACTGGGTTGTTGGGTCTGACCCAGGATCTGGGTGTAACAAAAACTATCCTAACACTGGGTTGTTGGGTCTGACCCAGGATCTGGGTGTAACAAAAACTATCCTAACACTGGGTTGTTGGGTCTGACCCAGGATCTGGGTGTAACAAAAACTACCCAAACACTGGGTTGTTACGTCTGAACCCAAAAAATGACCCAAAAGGCCCAACTGAGGACTTGGGCAGAAAAAATAACCCATGTTGTGTGTGTCAGAATACTTTCTCATATCCCAGTGTAGTGTGCACTATGTCGCTTTTAACAAAGCACTTGTGCATATGAGAAAGTATTCTGACACACACAATCTTTATTATTTCATGGCACATAGTTGAGTTTGTTGTGAGCATTAGCATTTGCATTAAGGCAAAGAGTTTGAAGATGTGCACAACTGATGGCGTGAAAAGTATTGAATGCCAAATATTAGCATTCATTATTGTACATGAAATTCATATTTAGGTCACGACTGTCAGTTATTTGTAAACTAAATCTGCTGTTAACTACTGTTTGCATAATGTTCATCTTAAAATGTTTACACATTTTGCCATATGTGTCTACATTTTTTTTTTTTTGCCACTCTTTAATGCTATTTGGTGTAGGCTATTATTGCATACTTGAATAATCTGTAACTTAAATTGATATTTTACTATATCGAAGTTTAATGTTTTGATAGTGTAAGTTTTGATAATACAATAAAAAGTTTATTGATTTGCAGGTCTATATATATTAAATGTCCAGACTATACTAAATGATGACGATGAATCATTGATCAGTACTTTTTACTTTTAATACATACATTAGAAATCAAGTGCTTTTGACCTTTTGCTGAAGTATAATTGAAAATGAGTACTTGCACTTCTGCTGTAATACGTTTTTCAAGGGATCTGTACTTCGTCCAGCTGTTACTGCTGTTCACTGCAGAACATCTATTAATGACATTCATAACGCAAGTTCAGGATGAGCTTCTTCATGGAATCACATCAATCATGTTTCAATGGAATACGAGCTGAAAAGGAGAATCTAAGAGCGCGATCTTTAATATTACGGACAGCAAACAAAATCTGTCCAACCCTTTTTGCTTTGATGATATGATCAAGTGAACTCTTGAAACCTTCGTTCACACGTCACAACTAGATAGTGAAGAAGGAAAGCAATCAATCTAAATCTCCAAAAATCCACGTCCTTCCCAGCGATCAGGAGTTCTCTTAAATTTATGTACAAACGTTATTCCAGTAATGTTAATAGAACGTTCATTCAATGCTGATGTTCTCAAAACATGAACACAAAAACATTATTTATACATCATTCATGGAACGCTTTAATCTTACTACTTGATTCAGAACGTTCAGAGAACATTCAAAAGTAACAAAGAGCAATAAAATGGAATGTTCCGTTATCGCTCGCATAACCAAGATTAAAAAAAAATTTTTCCCCCCCCGCTCAGTTCAGGGAACATTCAGAAATGATATTTTCATAACTTAAAGTGAACTTTAGCAAAGCGTTCTTATTACATATTTTATTTCATAAATGCAATAAGGCACTTAGTGTCATATTGCACTAAAACTATCACTAAGCTGAAATCAAATAAAATAGAAATATTAGTTTAAAAATTAAACTAAATGAAAATCCGTCAACTTAAGTTGAAGCACCAAATTATAGCTGAAAATAAATAAAAACTAAAAATGAAACATGCAATATTTATTATATAAAATGACAAAAGCACATCATGAAATGACTGAAAATGACTAAAAACTAAAAAAAATATAAAAATAAAACTCTTTTAAAGCCCTTTTAAGACTGATGCAATTTAATGAAAATCCATCAAACTGACGTATTTTAATTAAGCATTGTTCAATTATTCAATCAAAACACGTACGGATAATTCAATTCAGTTTGATGGAATTTTACTGTTAATTAAACTGCGTATATCTTAAAAAAGGCTTAATTGGTTTGACTGTAAAAATAAAACGTGTTTAGGTACTACATGACTTTCTTTTCATTATTTTAACAAATCTTTTCTTTTATCCACGGTGTTCGGTATGGAGGTGTCCTGGATTCTCTTCAGCCTTCCGTTTGTCGTCTTGTCGTCCGAGCCAGAAAGCGTTTTTATGTGCATGTGACCTCCAGCATTCACTTAATCACTCATTTGCTCTAATAGCGCTGCGAGCGGACGGCACTCGAGACTGTTATCCGTCAAATACTTACTGTGCATCCTCCATAGGAAAGAAGCCATGGAAGTGCATGTATGTTGTTGCTTGAGCCGGTTTGACACACAGTCACAGGTGTCTATTGTGTCCCCTGACCCCAGAGGTGCGCGCGTACGACCGACCACTTCCTTTACTCTCGATTAAGGTCGTGGAATAATGTCATGGTGCCCTCCGGAGCGACCCCCGCTCAGGAAGAGACGCTAATTTTCCTCTGGCTCTGATTTGGTACATAATTTATAGCACTTGAGTGATCCGGGCCGTCCCAGCGACACTGACCTCGTGACCCCCTTGACCTCATGACAAAAGTGGGCTTTCCCTTTTAATTCTGAACGGGGCGGGTTACACGACTGACCCCGGGCTCAAGTTAACCTCTAACCCTTCGGTCTGATGCCCGGGATGGAACTAAATTTCATTACGGGCTTTCTGTAGATGAGTCGGGAACGCAGCGCGACACGAGAACAAAAGCAAGAAATCACGTCAGACGTAATCGTAAGGGAAAAAAACGTTCTGTTCGTCGTAGAATCCTAAAATGTATCTCAAAATTATAATTACATTTAATTAAATAATTACATTTTCGATTATCATAACATGGTTATTAGTTAAACTTTATTATCTGTACAGATTTCCAGATCTTTGACACTGGCATACAGGAACATTCTGACATACTACATACACATAGTACACATTTATTAAAAATTAATGAATAAATATTATACACACCCACCCAAACAGATGCCTCATAATAAAACGTTGATTAAAAATAAGTTTTGGTTTAAAAAAGTTTGGTAGAATAATCGAAAATATTTCCCAAGCATCAAATCGTCTCATTAGAATGACCACTGAAGGATCATGTGACACTGAAGACTGGAGAAATGATGCTGAAAATTCAGCTTTGATCACTGGATATAAATTACACTTCACTATATATTCACGTAGAAAACTGTTATTTTAAATTGTAAAAATATTTCGCATTTTTTACTGCGTTTTTGATCGAATAAATGACGAGCAGAGGAAAAACATTAATGATATATTGAACACATTATGAACAGACTCTAAAATAAGTTTAATATTGTCAAAACAATCAACAAGCGTCAAAATGTTTCGTTTTTCATCAAATTTCCGATGCATTGTTTTTCCGATCACTTAAAAATATGATGCATTTGAATGCGCAGATTGTGTAACATATTGAGTCGGAACCACATAAGAACGCTTAAAATTAAATGTTACTTTAACCTGCTCTAACTCAGTAAGTGAATTGGAATTGAAAAGTCAACCCTGAATAAGATGGTGGCGATACGAGTAACGGTACGTCGAGCGTGCGCGTTTCTTTAACAGAAGCGCCGCGTCGCGCATCAAATGGATGGAAATATTCTTCAAATAAGCTGCTGTCAGACCGCAGAAAGCTGCACAATGAGCTGACAGTGAATGGGAGGGCGGGGCCGCTCCAGCGGAGCCATGCTCAGACAGACAATAGGGGGGCCCGGGGCCTGTGGGGGAAACCTGAAGCTCGGCTCTGGTATTTTAAGAGGCCTGAGTGGCTCTGGAGCCAGCTGTCAATCAATAGGTGCACACAAACACGCAAAACGGCCACAATAACAGATGAGCGAGAGGTAGATGTTGAAAATATTGACAGATTGCTACAAGTGTGCGTGGGTCAGCCTTCATCTTCGTCTTCAAAGTTTGCCATCAAAGCTCCGACGCGGTGCAGCGCTCGGAGTCGCGCTCGAGGAAATGACTGTTTCACATCCCGCTTTCAGCAGCTGCGGCAGATAGTCGGGCAGCGAATGTCGTCGTGTTTTTGTGGCGAAGCCCTCGCGGCAATCACAGGAAGCTCTCAGAGCGACGCACGCCGCGTCTGAGAGCCGGACTCGTGGAGTTCAGGACGTTCAGGACTGGAGCAAAGTGTGCACAAGTTATGATGAAAATTTCTGGTAACACTTTATTTTACAGTGTCATTGTTACACGTGTTACATGTAGTTACTGTAGTAATAACTTAAAATGAAGCCTAATTACATGCAATTAACCCTAAACCAAACCCTCATCCTGACCCTAAACCGATAGTAAGTACATGCAGTTAATTATTATTACTTGGTAATTAAATGTATTATTACACTGTAATACTGACACCTTAAAATAAAGTGTAACCAAATTTCTTTTAGTAACAGTAATAGATCATTCGATCAAAGTTGTCTGGTCTTTAATAAAAAACATTTTTATACTTCGTTCATGGAAAGTTTTTACTTGAAGCATGTCCGTTTTATAACTTGTTTCAGAACATTCAGAGAACATTCAAAAGTAACGTTTGAAGAATGATAAAGACACATTTAACGCGTTTAGAGAACATTCAGAAATAACGTTAATTGCAACATTAGCAAAACGTTCTTAGAACATATTTTGTTAGCTGAGAGTTCATCTTTGGTCACCAAAATGACATATTTAAATTTTTTCTTAAAAAAAAAACAAAAAAAACAAGGCAAGGTTCATTAGTTAAACATTAGTGACTGTATTAACAAACATGAGCAACACATTTGTTACTGTATTTACTGATCTTCGTTAACATTAGTCAATGAAAATAAAGTTGTTCATTGTTTGTTCATGTGCATTAACTAATTATTAGTAAATTTTGAAATTAACATTAACAAAGATTAATAAATGCTCTGTAAGTGCAGTTCATGCTCACTAATGTTATTTAATGAGCGTTATTGTAAAGGGTTAGCAAAAAAATTATTCATGGCTTGAAATAGCTTGCCTCATTTAATATGCGGATCAATGAATATGCAGATTAGCCCCGCCTCCACTCGCTCACGCAGCTCAGAGATCCACTCGGTCAACTCACTGAGGTAAACGCTGCACAATTGTATCGCTCGTTACAACATCAGACACATAACGGTAATGCATTACAGGTAACTCGAGTTACGTAATCAGATGACCTTTTTCGAGTAAAGTAACACACTACTTTAAATTTACAACAAAATATCAGAGTTACTTTTTCAAATAAGTAACTCGCTACTTTGTTTTCCATGTATTGACCGACATCACTTTGAACATGACGGTTATTGTAGTTACAAACTAAATGTAAGCTCCACTCACTTGCTCAAAAACCGATTGAGTATTCCTAGAAATGAATAAAAATGGAATGCATCCTCAGAATATTCCGCAAACCTGCAGTAATTAATTGTTAATTGACAAATATGTGTATTTAATCTCACTTTATTAACTAATGTCTTTAATGCTGACCTTTGATGATCCTTTCAACCATTTGAATAAGTAAAAATGTTTTTGTTACTGTTTTCAAGAGTGTTATGGAGAGAAAAAGTAATGCAAAAGTAACATTACTTTCGATAAAAAGTGACACAATTATACTTTTTTTTTGGGGAGTAACGCAATATATTTGAATGCATTACTTTTGAAAGTAACTTTCCACAACACTGACGGTAATGACTGTTATCGAACAGTTACCGAGACATTGATGTGATGGCTAAGCGATCTCAAACCGCGTTTTTGAAACGGTCTTTAGATCGGAAAATACTCAGCACTGGCGTTCACTTCTGAATTTGCTCACGGTTTGCGTTAAAGCACATTAAAAACAGCACACAGACATATACACAACATTAAAAACTTGATGTTCACCACAGGGAGACTTTAAGACTTCATCCACTGAAAATCTTACTATCCATTTTAGCTCTAAACATCTAATCCAGACTCATTGGAAAAGCTGTTAGAAAAATCATGTTGTTTCTTGCATGTTTCAAATGCCCAGGAAGTGGTGCTGCAATTGTGTTCAGTTTTCACCAAAAAAGGTGAAGCGTTCCATTTCTTTGGTTACTGTACGAATCGCGGCAGTTCGGAAATAAAATGTCGCGTGTCGCTGAAACGTAACCCTAAACCTTGCCGACAGTGTTAACAAAAGCAAACATGAGATAACTGAGGCAACCGTGCCATTTTCAGGCTATAACACAGAATGGAATAACAGCTGTTGGTGTTTTACTGCCTCTAGTGTGGATTTCAGCTGGAAACTGCATTTGCGTTTTTAGAGTTTTTCAGAAATGGAGGTAGAAGCACGTTTTTTCCATTGAGCCTGTGTTACTCAGATCTCATTTGCCGTCTGTTCAGACCTGCCATGTCCCGAGTGGTCGGGATGCATGAGAACCAGTGTGGCTTGTCTACACGATCGGCTAAGCTTCTCCTTTTGTTTTCCACAGACATATGAGGTGGAGTTAATGATGACAGAACTTGAACATCCCTTCAAACGTAACTTCAGTGTGGCAAAAGAAACGTTTGGTCGTCTTTTCTGACACGTCGTTCAAAACTCCCATTTGAGAGAATATGTGGCTCTCCTGAGACACAGATTGAAACTGACCACTGCCTTTATCAAAAGCAGCATGCGGCTGCTGTTTGTTAGTGAAACACAGAGCGGCACACATCTGTAAGCAGTTGAACACGTCTGTGCTGAAGACGTCAAGCACATGTCAGTTAACTTGCCGGAGCGTCTAACGCCTTGAGTCCATTTAGAAGAATGTAAAGTAACTTACCGAGTTAGAAACGAAGGCAGAGACGGAGAGGAAACCCTCTTTGACCGAACGATTGAACTCCAGGCATCAAATGAATGAAACTGCGAGTCGGTCGTGAGCTGGTCCTCAGGCGTAATTACAAAAGACACAGATTTAACCTTCATCGTCCGGAGGCCTCTACAAAAACGTGAAACATTCGCCACACCGTTCGTTTCCCAAAAGTATCATTTGCCAACTATATTCCGTCGTTACCAATAGAGTTCAACTGAACTTGTGACCGTACTTGGCTAACAAGGCTTTTGGGAAATGCAAAATTAAGCATGTTGTAAAAATTGACTGGGAAAAAATGAAATATCCCATTAAAGATGAAAGTACTATGCAATCATTTTAAGACGTTTCTCCGTATGATGTTGTCTTAACAAACTCACCATGAGCGGAGACAGACCTATGCATATATACATATATATTTACATATAAACAGGGTCGGGGAGTAACGAAATACAAGTAACTTAGTGACGTATTTAAAATACAAAATTTGAGTCACTGTATTTCATTTTAAATGGCTGGTAATCAGATTACAGTTCCATCTGAAAAGTGTTTTAGATTACTTTGAGTTTTAATGTCATTTAAACAGCGATTGGTGATTCTCTGACTCTGACCGTCTGAAAAAGACGAGTTCAGTTTCACCAACATTTTAATACTTTTGAAGAGGATCATAAAAATGTTGTTATTTTTATTTAGTTCTGTCCTGAACAAGACAAAATGACTGAATTTATATAAAAATTGCTGAACTGTCCTGTCATGACCTGATGATCCACGACTGTCTTCATGTTTTGTGAGTCATTTTATAATTCACTCGTCACTGCAACTTTTTCCTCACAATTCGTTTTTTTTTCCCCTCGCAATTGTGAGTTTGCATTTGCAATTGGGAGATATAAACTTGCAATACTGACTTTTTGTCTTGCAATTGGGAATTTAGTAAGTGGGTTTATATCTCATAATACATTGCGAGAAAATATTGAGAAAAGTCAGAATTAATATTGAGAAAAGTCAGAATTTTATCTCATATTTTTGACTTCTCAATATTGTGAGTTTATATCTCCTAATTCGGACTTTATAACTCGCAATTGCAACTTTATATCACGCAATTCTGAGGGAAAAAGTCAGAATTGTGAGATAAAAACTTGCAATGAGCTTTTTTGTGTTTGTTCCACACTTATTAGTATTCCAATGTGTGTGTGTGTTTCTCGACAGTTTTCAGCATCCCTCCACCACCCTGTCTTTCTAACCAGAAATACGGGGGGGGAGTACTCTGGGTTCGGGCCAAATCCCGAGCTCGGATCCCTCTCCTCGGACAGCATCCCAAATTTGCGTACTAATTACTATCTGATTATTTTTAAGTGTGAATTCATGAAATATAGAATGTTTTTGGTATAAAGGCTTCGTTAAATTGCAGTCAAGAACCCCAGAGTTCTATACAGAACCCCACTGGAACGTTTTTTTCCGAGAGTGTAAATTCATATTAAAGTGCTTCTATCATGAGAGTCATTAAACATAAGTATCTTATAAATTCTGTTTGCAAAAACGGACGCTCTTACAGTGACCCTCGTAAAAATATTTGCATGCAGCTCTGAACCGGAGAAACGCAAGCTGAAGGACGGTAAATTTCCCGCTCACTGTCTAGATTTATTATATCCAGCTGCGACACACATTCTCCCTTCATTGAAGGCAAACTCACAACGAGGGCTTCCGGTGACGTCCATTTTCATTACAGATGTGAAAGAGCTCATTTTATGCCATTTGATAAAGCCTTGATGTTGTTTTTGTGCTTTACTAGAACAGGTATTCAAGCTCACTATTTTCCTCATATTCTCCATTGTTGCAGCACCTCTCTTCTCAGTCTGTCAGTAACACTTCCTGTCTCTATGAAGCCCCTCCTTCTGAAAAGCACACTGTGCTCTGATTGGTTGGCTGGAGCAGTGTGTTGGGATTGGTTAAACACTTCCAGTGTTTTTGGGAAATGTCCCACCGCTTACTATAACCGCGAGTTTCAACACGCTCCTAACTCAACCAGGCCCCGCCCCTTTATTTAGCATATGCCTTGGGCGGGAATAGAGTGGTGGAACTATGATGTCACTTTGTAGGCCAATCGGCAGTTAGCATCACGCTGGCTCCCTCGACAAAAACCCAATAGGATTTTCCCATAGACTTTTGGATTTTCGGCAAAAAAAAATTCTGTGATCAACAAAAGTTTGACTTGTTTTGTCCATCAAGATCATTTTAACCCGAAAAACGCAACTTTTATAAATTCTGAAGCCTAAATGCAATCGCCAGAAGCAAAAAGCTAAAGGTAGGTCACACGATTTCAACTTCCGATAACTCTTTCAGTCTTTTCCTAAAGACATTTCCTTGAAAGTTTGAACTAGGATAGTTTGTAAGAGTGCAGTTATTCGCATAACTAGGCTGTGAAAGCGGACTGAGCTTAGCTGTGTTTAAAATCAGGTTTTTAATGTTGTTTATATGTCTATGTGGTGTTTTTAATATGCTTTCAGAGCAAATTCATAAGTATTGCTGAGTATTTTCTCCTTAAAGCTGCAGTGAAAAAAAGACTGAACCCACGGTTTGAAATCGCTGTGACGTCACAAACTTTGTAACCAATCACGTCAACGCGTCGGCAGCCTTTAGCATATCATTAACGGTGAACTTGCAGGAGTCCGGTTCTCACGGTACATTTTTCTTTTGACGTGAAAAATCATGTTGATTTTGCAATATAATGAACTATATGCCGTCGTGAGTTTTGTAAGGATTCTGATTGTTAGAAGGCGGCTGTCTGACGGGAACATGTTTTGTGCGACACATTATTAACTGTTTGATAATGTAGTCAAACATGGTTAGCATATTAATTACCGTAATGTGTCTGATGTTGTAAAGAGTGATTCCGTTGGGTAGCGGGGTAGTCGTGGCCTTGTGGTGAGGGAGTCGGGCTTGTAATCTGAAGGTTGTTGGTTCGATTCCCACGCCGGCAGGAATTGAAAGTGGGGATTGTGAATGAACCGCACTCTCTCCACCTTCGACACCATGACTAAAGTGGCCTTGAGCGAGACACCTGACCCCTAATTGCTCCCCTTGTAAGTCGCTTTGGATAAAAGCGTCTGCTAAATGATGTAAAATGTCAATGTTTTCCTCAGTAAGTTGACCGAGTGGATCTCTGAGCTGGTGTGAGCGAGTGGAGGCGGGGCTAATTTACATATTCATTGATCAGCTTATATATTAAATGAGGGTGTAGAGTTACATTCAAGCTAATTTAAGGCATGAATAATTTTTATAAAAGATACAATTATACTACAGGAGGACTCACTGGTGGCGTTTCACTTATAGAGAATAATTCCAGCTGGAGAGACTTTGCAGATATTTTTCAGGCTCAAAGAAGCAACGTCACAGAAAGATGTAAAATAAGCATAATAGGTGCTCTTTAATATTAGACTATGCAAAGAATGTGGAGGCGTTTGAGCACAGGTGTGCGTATCGCCCTCTCTCGTTCCTCAGGTGTCGCTCAGGATAGGAAAACGAAGGCCTCCCCCACCGAAGAAGGTCACGTCCGTCCCAAGCTCACCCCACGGAGGCAGTAAATGGCGAAGGCCTCAAGAATATGTTTCCAATAACCTCTCGTCAGGGTACGTTAGCATCCAGCGCCGCCGCACTCCGCACGGGTCACGACCCCCTTGCATGCGCACCCAGTGGGCAAGAGGGGGACGCAAGGTCAGAAGGGCTGAAGCGGCCCCCATCGCCGCGGCCCAGCTTCAGGCCGGCAGGTTTAATGTCAAGCCACAAAATCACATTCTAGCCCGGGGTGCCGCGTCAGTCCGCGAGCTACCGCACACTATTTACTGGATCAACTCCACGCTAAAGCCACGAGACTCTGCCATTTACATGATCCGCCGGCCGCTCGCGCTCGGGGTAACGTCTGCCATAATCACTGTTTATAGAGAAAGACCACAGGGACCTTTCCTCTCTCGTACCTACAGACTCTGGTCAAAGCAGTGCTGAAACAGACTTTTCGTTAGCTGGTTTCACCTACATCTGACACTGACTATGAAGCATTTTACAAATATAAAGTCATCACTGCGATGCACTGGATTCATGTCATGCTCATGTTTGAAAGTCATCACATTTATTTCCACAGCGCTTTACACTAGAGATCACTTCGAAGCAGCTTCGCAATTTAAAAATTTCATTTTATTGTTCAGCTCTGATAGCGTTAGTGTGGTCAGATCAATAATGTTACTGTATTCTGTGTATTTACATTAATAAGCACTGAGGACTAATAATGAACTGGATGTGCACAGAATAAATAGGTTGCAAACAACAACAACAACAAAAAAGGATGAATTGAAATGCATTAAAAGCATAATTAAAATCGAACTAACAATCACTCCATGTATATGTACGGTTGGATCTCATCTTCTTTCCACCGTCCACCAAGTGAAATTCATATTAAACTGTCCTTAAGATACATACAATAACAGCAATTTGAGCAGAAAGGTTATCGGCGGAAAGGCACGAACAGCAGATTTTTCCGCTTGATAGAGGATAAATAATTATTCATTAGAAAGGAGCGCCTCGTCCAATTAGTTCTGTTGTTGACGGAATAAAGCAAAAGATTTCTGACTGGAATACGCAGCCATGTGTTTCGGTGAAAAGAGGCTCTGGCTAATTTGAATACGGTCTTATTAGTTTAATGACTAGAGTCTGTGATCAGGACTCATCAACATAAATGCCAAGTCCCAGCGTCCCGCGATGGCCCAGGGCTTCACTTTTTACCCTTTGACCACGAGCAAAGCAAAACATCTTCCCGCTCGCAACACATGAAGCGTGACACGAGGGTACGAGAGTAACGCGACACGCACGGAAACTAAAGAGCCGCATCTTTATTAAGAACAACATCTGCGTCATCTTCTAATAGGTGATTTAACGAGCAGTATGTTGCTGATGCTTATCGAAACGCGGCATTACGTTTAAATGAGTCGGAAAGAGACGAACGTTGTCCGCTCCTGTTTTCTGCTCCACGTCGCACGGAGATCGCCTATTATTTCTTACTTGTTTAATGGCAATGTAATGTAGACGGCCGAACCGGATGGGGAACGATGTCCAGAAGACGGTTGCGTCAATCATCTCGCTCGTGCATCATTTTTAAAGACGCCGTTTACAGGCCGCGCGTTTAGACGACACGTCGCGAGCATCTGATGTGAGATGTTTTGCCACTCGCTCTGACAACGTGCCGCAGCTGGCAGAGAAAAGAGCAAAATGCGGCAGTGTGTTAAATCACCCAAGGAGGCGAACAACCTTGCTGACTCGGGAAGGCCGGCACTAATTAAAGTCCACACGGATTCGCCCCCTGGTCTCTTCATCTTGCTGTTTGACCGAACGTGCCTCTTACACACTCCAAAACATGAATATTATCCATCAACAACATGATAATTCAACGCGACCGCTTGATATTCCCAAGTTTGCGAGCATCACGAACGGCTTCACAGAAAATGCACGTTTAGGACCTTCAGCCAGAACGGCAAATAGTGCATGTTAGTCATCTGAAATCTTCACAAAGTCATGGCACACATCCGTCCCGTGATTCCTGTCCCTGCTTTTGTCTCGTAAAACTGGCGGGATTAGCCGTGTTTGGCGTTGTGATGTATTTCTGCAGCGTCTTCCCTCAGGAGTCGCGAGGTCTCAGCCTCGCCACCAGTACTGCGGTTTTTTCTTTTCACACAGGCCTAGTGTTAACGCCCGCGGCCCAGTTCACAGATTTGACTGACTGTAGTCTTAATGCTGCACGCCTCGTTTTCAGCACTTGTCCCTCCAGATTTGCCACCCCGGCTGCACAATTTTCCTCAAATTCTAATTATTCATCAGCTCGTTATGCCCGCGCCCCGCCGCTCGCTTTAATTAGAGCGGACGCGGGCGTCTATTAGAGGCTCGCCTGGAGTGAGGAGACCAGTGCAGAACCAGCCCGCGCGCTACTGGGCGACTGCCAGATCGCAGGAGTGACGGAGCGCGAGACGACACTCGCGTCCGCCCGCGCATCTCAGTCCGTTCGTGGGGGAAATGAAGGAACATCTGAATGTTATTAGATTGAGTGTGTTTGATCCCACACTTGTTCGCCACTGGAGTTACACTGATTTTACCACTGTTCAGGGGTATTGTTGTTGTTTTCTGCCCTATTTTACCATATATCCGCGTGAAACGGCTTCTGGAACGAGAACAAATGTAGGTTGACTTTGATTGGATGGTTGTGGTTTGCTATGGAGCTCAAGACTCGGGTTCGAGAAGCTGGCTTCTAAACCTTTAAAGACAGCCTTTTTTGCTTGTTAATCGATAGTATTTGCTTCTGTTGAAGCCGTCAGGCCGCAACTTAGTCTTAAAATAAGCGTGTTTCACAGCGGAATTTGTGGTGAAACACCAACAGTGCAGAAAATTCCACCAATGAGAGAGTGGAAACAAGACCAAAGTAACTCAGAACTCAATTCTGACTTTCAGTCAAAAATATGAGATATAAACTCACATACTAAATTTACAATTGCTAGAAAAAAATTCAGTATTGCAAGTTCATATCTTCCAATTCTGACTTTATAACTTACAATTGTGAGTTTAAATCTCACAATTCTGAGAAAAAGAAGTCAGAATTGTGAAACGCAAACTCACAATTGCGAGGGAAAAAACAAATTGTGAGAAAAAGTCGCAGTGACGAGTGAATTATAAAATGACTCTCAAAACATGAAAACAGTGGAAAACATGAAACTGAACTCGTCTTTTTCAGACGGTCAGAGTCAGAGAATCACCAATCGCTGTTTAAATGACATTAAATCTAAAACACTTTTCAGATGTAAATGTAATCTGATTACTACACATTTAAAATGTAACTGTAATGAAATAGAGATTTTGATTTCCGTGACCAACGGCGCTGAAAAAGTGGGCGGCAACTAATGCACTCTATTGGTGGATCTGAAGTGAGTGACAGCTTGCTCCGCCCCTTGTCATCTGAGAAGAGATGTAGTGCAGTTATTCGGTTCTGTTATAAAACGATAATGATAAATCATTTATAATAATTACAGCAATATTCCATGAAAAAATAACAAAACAAGAATTGAATCGAGTTCTGATTTCATGGTGACTTTAAGAATGACATGAAAACTCACAATTGTAGTAATTATTGTTTTTATAAAACAGTGGCAAGTTCAGTACAATTATTCATATACTGATTTTATTCCAACTCTAAGCTGTTTCCGTCACATCCGAGGGGCAATGAACAATAATAGTTACAAATGTCTTCAGAACATCCTCACTTTTTTTTAAACTGTAGCTCAGAAACATCCCGAATGAGATCTTGGATGTTTCACACGTCTCTCTAATAGAGTTTCAGAAGAGATCTTGGCATGCCTCAGATTTGTAGATACCAAATTCTGCAATGAAATGCCAAAGATTTTGAGTTTTATAGCTCATACTCTTATCAACTCGGTTCTTGTTTTCTTAAGTGAGCAAAAAAAAAGAGCAACCTTTGAGCAGTTTTTTCTGGGAAGTCATGCATAACATAATACAATGTTTCCACTTCCTGTCTGTGAGAAAGGCTGGTTTCAGCTCGGCTGAGAGTGAACGACAGCGCGTGTGAGAAATAAGAGTATGTGATTTGCTGTTCATCTTCCTCCATATGCTGCTGCGTGAGTGAAACATGCATCAAGAAACAAGTAAACAGAGACACACACACACACACACACACACACACACACTAATGCTAATTAAAGTCTTCAGTGTGAGCGCAGAAATGTGTAATCCTGACATTTAGTCAAGGGAGATTTAGGCAGACGAGGAGAAATTCTAGCGCTGGCCTGAGCCGAGCCCGAGGCGGCTGGCATACAAAAGGACATCAGCGGCAGGCGGAGCTCACAAAGGTCATCTCCGTGAAAAGGCTAACGTGTCATTGCTTTTGTTCCCGTTCTTCTGAACATATGTTTGGCCGCGCTCCATCTCTGCCCCTATCTGGCTGAAATCTAAACCCAGAGCGAATGCAACTTTTGACAGCGCCACTGTTTGGTCCAGCAGTTATGAGGAGCGTTATCTTACCTTCCAGAACAACCGATGAAGATCCGCTCAATGTGCTCCCGATGAAGATGCACACATCCTCGCATCAATTGGTGCCAGTGGCAGATCATCAAGACAGAACAACTAAAAAAACAACAGCTGAGAATAACTGATGCACATATTGGAATAGCTCCGCTTCTTATTATTCTTCTCCTGAACGAATCGCGTTTTTGAAGGCCTAAACGTGTTCGAAAACTCATGCACACGTGTCAGAAGAGGTGAAAATTTACATCTGATGTATGAGTTTCAGAATTAGGCGCCAACATTTCAACAATAATGTTTCATTTACGGGTATGAAATTCAGTACCAACATGTAACGGGCCAATCCCTACAAAAAAGTCTCTTGGTACGAAATCTGAAGTAGTTCAAATATTTCGCATTTTCTTTATAAAATTTGTGCAGTTTTTGCCATTTCTAGATGTTGTACTCTAACGCGCTCCTCCAAGGGCTTTAATCAGATCAATGTCATTTTTGGTGAATCTAATTTAAAGGCCTTCGCGACATTAAATTGCGAAGATCTAGAGTTTTCGATGAAGGGCGTGATTTGATGTTTGGCCATGAAACAGGAAATCGTTGTAACTTGTCGGCCACATTTTGGATAAGCGTCCTGAAGACATAAAACATGGCAATATTCAGTTATAGTCACAGCGCCACCTACAGCAAGCAGGATGTGTGGCATGTCCAATATTTACCCGCTTAAATGTGAGCGCACTTTGTTTTGCAGCTTTACTTGATACATGAAACTCATTTGCTAGAAGTCGGTCGCATAAAACTGCTCGAGAATATGTAGATTAATTCATTGTTATTTTAGTATCATTGAGAGACTTTTATAGTGGTTTTTTTTTTTCCTCATTGAAAATATAAAAATAATATCTTTATTTCATATTTGTTTCTCTTCGTACTCTAGCTCTGACAAAAGCGGCTTTTCTAGGTCGAAGAGTCGAAGCCACTCCGGCCTTCACGAAGCACTTCTGGCGGCTTGACCAGCAACCGTCTCCTTGCAGCCAGCAGCCAATCAGATACGAGTGTGAGGATGATGCGGACTGACCGAGAGAAAGTGCTGAGGCCGAACTCTGACCGAACTGCTGACGAGCCTCTTTCGCTCCGGCTCCGTCCGGTGGCATCCGCGTGAGATTCAAGGGTCGAAAACGTGCGGCTGAACCGGAGTCAGATGGAAATCTGTGCTTGGGGCTCAAACACGTTCTAGTCCCAGATTTCCGTACACTAGAGTAAAAACCCTCATGAGCATTGATAGTTAAACCAGTGCTCCCATCTTCAGAGCGCTAATGTGTTTTGCTGGTACATTACCCATCAGGCTTGTGGTTTGCGTGGCTGTCGACACGCATCGGGACGGGACTGAACTGTTGTGAGTCCTGTCGTCTCTGTGACGGCCCCTGCTGTGAAGAGCACGTGGGGAGGGTGACGGACCCTCATTAGTGCTCATGGAGGAGCTGTCAGCCTGCAGCGTCGCTCTGAAATCAGCGTGACCTACATTTGCATGCGCAGGTTAAAGATGGACGTCGCCCCGCTAAACTGACGGCACATTAAAGGAGTAGCCCTAAACATTGCAGAAATATTAAACTGCATCGGGAGATCACAGCGAGCACTGCAAATGTTCCTGTTTATGCTCCATGGAAAAAACAACATCATGCGACTTTAAATCGAATGCCTTTTGTACCCAAGTCACCCAACAGGCAACGTTGTGGCAAGGTTCTCTCAAAGTTCTTAACAAACATTCTTCCATTAAAGTTTGTGGTTTTTTAATAATAATTGAAACATTTACACATCATTCATGGAACTGTTTAAGTTTAGTGCGTTTTTTAAATGTTACTACTTGTTTTAAGAACGTTCAGAGAACATTCAAAAGTAACATTCCCGTAATGTTTGAAGAACGATACAATGGAATGTTCACATAACTAAGAAAAAACTTTTTCTTAGACGTTGTGAACGTTCTTAGAACACTGACGTTTTCATAACGTAATAGGAACGTTCTTAGTACATATTTTTGTTGGCTGGCAAATTGTGTGAAGTTTTTCACGTTTGTTTTTCTTCGTGTCGTTTCTTTGGCTTCGGGCTTTACTGGGCCTTGAATTTGGACAAACTCGAGGTAAATCAGAGTGCAGCACTGCTGCCGATGAATAAAAGATGGCGAGGGGAACGGGTGAGAAGGAGAGTGCGAGGCGAGGCACGGAACAGTGATTAGGCGATGGAGTCGTGGCAAAGGAGCTCTTTGCGGGTCTCGGAGGAGAACATGTACGAGTAGATCCCCGACAGACACGACATCCACTCAGAGCGCATCAGCTCTGACGGGCGGGACGGCCACTCCAGAGACCTGCGCAGCAGAACACATTCATAAAAGCTATGAGTGCACACATTCTGTTGATCTACTTTGGACAAAAATGGATGGAGTATCTAAGTTTGTAGAGCAGCACGGCTGTATCCCAGTTAACAAATGTATGGGTAACACGTATGATCCACTTTAGAGATTCTAATAAATATACTAACTAGCTGTCATTAGAGTATTAATAGACTGTCTGCTTAAAATCTGCTAACACTTTTTGATGCTCCCAACAGACATTCTACTGACTGTAAGTAACTACATGTCAACTTATTCTACTAACCTGAGCCTAAAGCGTTTTACGTGTACGCGAGGGTCAGCATGCAGCGTTCGTGACGTGAATTTATTAGTTTATCCACAAGGTGGCAACTGTGCAACCCTGGCGGCGTCGATTCACAAGGTAGTCAAAGAAAAACTGCATTAACAAAACAGACCGGAACGCATGCAAGCTACAGAGCCATTTTGCTCGCGTTCCCATTATAATGAAAACGTTATTTCTGGATGATTTTTAAACATTCAAAAGTTTTTTTTTTATGTATTAAGATCATTTGCATTAGATTCTATCATTCTTCAAACATTATGGGAATGTTACTTTTGAATGTTCTGATACATTGTTACCGTTTAAAAACTGTAGACAACTATGACATTTCAGAAAAAGCGTTCCTTGAACAATGTATAAGTAACGTTTTGAGAAGGTTCTCTCAAATTTGTGAACAAACGTTCTCTCAGTAACGCTAAAAGAAGCTTTGACGTTCATTCAAAGTTATCTGGAGTTGTTTAATAATACGTCAGCGCAAAAATGTTATTTATACATCGTTCGTGGAACGCTTTTTCTAAACCGTTTTAGTTGGACGTTCATCTAACATTTTTTTTAAAAATCTTAGTACTTGTTTCAGAACGTTCAGAGAACGTTTCCAGTAATGTTTGAAGAATGATAAAATGGAACGTTCCCTTAATGCTTGCATAAAAAAGACCTTTAAACCATCTAAAAACTGTTATCAAAACATATCTTTTTAGCTGGGAATTCTCCAGATGCATTTGTATCGCAGGTGTGTTGGAGTTGGATTTTGAATTGAATCGATCACGGCACGTCGGTCTTGCATAAGTACTGCGGATCAGTTCATCTCCTGGTGCACGGTCGTCTTCTCCACCTTTATCCCAATGGCCGGTGATCCGCAGGCTTCAGCACGGCACGTTTTCACACATGCTGGCTTGTGTTAAACTTTCTGAACGCTCTTTAATTACAGGCGCGGGTGTGTGAGGTGGTGTGACAGCCACGCATCTGTCGCCTGTGCTTTTGTCACGTCCTCAGCCCTCCGCGGACGCAGGGACACGTCGAGGGAGATTGACAGAAGACATGCGAGCTGGTGCTGGGGCATTGACAGGGCCGCTGCCCGAGTCTTTTAGCACATGGGGCTGCCAGCTGTGTGTCGCTCCAGACCCGAGACAGTCAGCAGACAGCAGCCGCAACACTTGACTGGATTGTGTTTGACTGACACAAGCAACGTTTGAATGATTTGTTTTTGAAGTGCTGCCTACTGAGGCTTGTGCCGTGGAATAAAACAAGTCACCAGGGCCGTCGCCAGAACATATAGAGTAATTCGAGGGGATTTCGCACTTTCACCAACATTATTATTACTGAAACAGACAAAGTTCGACATTAACACCAAAACACAAGATAGTCCATAATTAGACCAAACGACACCAATATCCGTATACCTATACTTTGCAAACACAAGGCACAAAAGCATTCAATACAATAAAAAACAAAACAATACTAAATAGCCATAAAAATACGTAGCCTACATTTGTAGCATACTGATGTATAACAAAGACTTTGACTGTCCTCGCCATTAAAATAGTTGAAGTGATAGTCGTTATTAATAAATATAGCCTAATTGTGTTACAAGTTCCGTAATTGTGCGATAAATATGAAGACCAGTGGACCAACTTTACGGACAGGTGCAGTTCACACTTAAAAACGGATATAGATTTCCTTGAAATAGTTTCTTGCCACTGCACAACCTAAATATCCCAACATAAACACGGCTGATAAATTATTTGTTATGTTCACAAACCACTGTTCATTTCAACAGATTCCCTTTATAACCACAAAAAATCTCACTCACCTTATTTCATCACGATCTCAAGTAGTTCTGTTACAATAAATGAAACGGACGCATTGAATCTCTTATTTACATAATTATTATTAAAATGAGGGATATTTGCCAGCATGCAGCACTCAGAATCGACTCGTCGCTCAATTTTTGTTCAGTGCTAACTTAAACACGTCTGATTGGTCACTGGGTTCAAGACATCAACAGATGTTTGTGATTGGGTACATTGCTCAACGCTGCAAAAACACGTAAGCCTTGTCATTCTTCAGAGCGCAAATACAGATACGCACTGGATTATTTGCCAAATATGTTTCGCCAATATGCTAATTTTACAGTGAAAACTGATCCTAGAACAGCAGCTCGTGTGCAGCTTTTAACTCTAAAAGCAATCAAAAGCAGCAGTAGGTAGGTAGTGGATCGAGCGAGAATATTTAGAGAATAGAATATTTGAGAATAGCCTAGTGGTGAGGGAGTCGGGCTTGTAATCTGAAGGTTGTTGGTTCGATTCCCATGCTGGCAGGAATTGAAAGTGAGGACTGTGAATGAACAGCACTCTCTCCACCTTTGATACCACGACTAAGGTCCCTTGAGAAACCCCTAATTGCTCCCCTTGTAAGTCGTTTTAGATATTTGTGGGGATGTTTTCTTGGCACACTTTAGGGCATTTGGGCATCGTTTAAATGCCACGGCCTACCTGAGCATTGTTTCTGACCATGTCCATCCCTTCATGACCACCATGTGGTCTCAACCCAATTGAGCATCTTTGGGATGTGGTGGAACGGCAGCTTCGTGTCCTGGATGTGCATCCCACAAATCTCCATCAACTGCAAGATGCTCTCCTATCAATATGGACCAACATTTCCAAAGAATGCTTTCAGCACCTTGTTGAATCAATGCCACGTAGAATTAAGGCAGTTCTGAAGGCGAAAGGGTGTCAAACACAGTATTAGTACGGTGTTCCTAATAATCCTTTAGGTGAGTGTACGACAGAATAGAGAAGAAAAGGCTGGCAAAACTTCCCTTTCATGCCGACTTTAATGTGAAGGAGAAAACATTTCAAAATGTTGTGATTGGCTCCTCCTCTAAAATCACCTTTTAATAAAAATGATTACCCAATTAATTAATTACAATTACAAAAAACCCTTTGAAGTCTTTTGAGCAAAAAATGACTGAATAAATACGTAGTTTGCGTTGTCATATTCATCTTCATGTGAAAGCAGCAGTATGTCAAGTGTATTAACTTCATCAGCATTGAAGCGTGATATTTATTTTCATTCCGTCATGTTTCACAAGCTATCTGTTGTTCCCGTTTTCTCCAGAACATTCCATAAGACGTGGCGTGGCATTTGAGGCGTTTGAAGAGCAAATAGTCGGCGATGCGTCCGGCGCGTCTCGGGTAAGAGCTGTGAGGCTGAAGTGTGTCTCTCTGGAGAGAAAAGGTCTCGCTCACAGCACTCATCTCTAACATCAGCGCCACTGCAGAAACCAGCGTCCTGCTGCGTGTTCAATATTGAATGTGCCTGAGGTAAACAAATAGGGCAGCAGAAATTAAGCAGAGTTAATTATTTAAAGGCACCAGTGCATTTGGATTGGATGCAGCTCTGCTGAGACTCATGAAAACTCTTACAACTTTTTCATTTTTTGCCTAGGTGCACTTCAAAAACAACAGTTTATGACGTGCTAAAATCATAATTTATTATGATTTCAGTCAGGGCCACTTCCGTCAAATAATAATCATAGACTTTAAGTGATTAAAGAGGACTAATGTAGCAGATCCAGCAGAAATGCAGCATGATTGACACTTATATTTGCTAAAAATACATTGAATGGAGATTTGATATAAATTAAAAGTGTTATACAAGTTGGTTAAATTGAGAGCAGGGTGCAATATTTTAAGAACATTTCAGTTACATTCACATTGTGTTAATTTTGAAAGTTTCTCTGAACGTTCAAAACGTCCGGTTTTTTAAAGGAACGTTCCATTTGATCATTTTGCAACATTATGAGAATGTTACTTTTGAATGTTCTCTGAATGTGGCAACATTTTTAAAAAATCCTTGAACAATGTATAAGGGCCATTTTTACAGAAAGAGTCGGAAACATCTTTAAAAAATGTCTTTTTCCACAGATTTTGTATGTATGCAAATTGTTTAATATCCAAGGTACACATTTCTAGTAATTGTGCAGTTAATTCTCATATTGTGTTTTCAGAAAGTCTTGGAATATTTTTCCTCTCCCTAAATTTGTCACTACCGAAACACAATAATAATAATAATAATAATAATTTAATAAGAAGACTTTGTTCTTTTTTTTTGATATTTATATTTTTTTTTTTTTTAATTTTTTTAAAAATTTTTTTTTTTTTATTTTTTTTTTTTTTAATTTATACAATTAATCAATAAAATTTTCTTTTTTCATTTTATGAATTTTATGAGAATCTCTTGATCTTAATCTTCATAAAAGTAAAATCATGAATTTCAAAACTGATTTCAAAGTAAAGATTCATTAAATAAATTAAAAAAAAACTAAATTAATAATAAATTCAATATTATTTTTTTTGACAAATTTTGACAAAAAACTCATCCATCACACAACATTTTCGGTACAGAGTGTGTTGTGTGAGTGATGTTGGACCACACACATTACAGAATTTTAACCTAATCTAATCCTAACTAAAAAATAATAAAAAAATCAAAAAATTTTTTTCTTTTTTTTAAAAAAAAACAATCCAATACCAAAACACCAAAACAAAACACAAAAACTCACAAACTTCAAGAAGATTCGGTAGTGATTTTTTTTAGATACGTTTGATCCGAGCTCAAAGATGCTAATCAGCACAGGTTAGTTTGCTTGCACACACACAAACACACACACACAAAAAAAATTTTTTTTAATAAATAACAAAAAAAAGTTTTGCTTGTACAAAAAAAAAGTGATGTTTCACTAAAGTTACACAGTTTCAGACTTTTAAATGCATTCACCTCAAAACGACGGGCCCTATCTACTCACCATGTAGATATGAGAGAGAGGAACACAAGAATATTTCCTGATCAGAAATGAACTAAAACATACACTGTTTCGGTAGTGACATGAAATTGCGGGACTGAAGAATGATAAGGGTTACGTGTTTTTGCAGCGTTGAGCAATGTACCCAATCACAAACATCTGTTGATGTCTTGAACCCAGTGACCAATCAGAGGTGTTTTTTTTTTACATAAAGTGTCATGATTATGAAAATAGAATATATATATATATATATATATATATATATATATATACACATATATAAATTAAATATTATAAATATATAATATATTTATACATTGAACTTCTTTTTTTAAAAATCAAAAAGATCAAAAAAATGTTTTAATATCATTTTCATAAGTTGGAATTTCACCTCCCAATTGAAAGTACTCAATGAATTATGATATTAAACATACATATTATTGTGGGAATCAATATATAATAGAAGGATCTCATTAAACATCTAAGAATTGAATACTTAAATGTCTTTTGGTTGTGGGACAACAGATTGCACGGCCCATAAATAATGTTTTTGTGCTAACTTCATGTATTAGGTAGCCGTTTAATAAATGAGATCACGTACACTATTAGTTTTTATTTCGCTCACTTTCCATAATCACATGCGTACTCCTCAAAAACATCTGCAAGATGCTCAAGTAACTTCATTTAAAAGCAGAAAGGTTGTCAGGACATGGTAAGGTCTTGAAAACTCAGAACATGGCATTTAAAGTTGAAGTGTGTGTGTGTGTGTGTGTTGCTCTAAACATCTTTAAACATAAACTTGTTCAGGAATATTAAAATATGAGAGCAGAGAAATTCAGTAATCCTGTGAAAAATCTCTTATTTGTAGTTCACACTTGTAGTTCGGTTGGTTTAGTTCGTTCGGTCCGTACCAAAAAACAAAAACGAAACATATAGTCCTGGTCCGCTCAGCGTTCACACTGACATTTTTAACAGCGAACCTGAAGTTACCGAACCAAAGGTGTAGAGATACGGTCACGGCCTGATTGGTCGGCTTTTATGACGTATATTTGGCGACGGAGCTCGCTTACCGAACATTCAAAACAACGCTGTGTTCTGGATTAAACGCCATCATTTTATGCTTTATTTTTACCAGCTGAGAATCACGAAGAGCTCATCAAATGTTCAAAACGAGCACTTCACCTCGACTCATTTTGGATACACCGATCTTTCAACGTCGTCAAGATGTCGCATCTTGTGACATCACGTCCTGTTTTTGGTTGGTTTACGTGTCTTTGGTCCGTGTCGCGTTCATATATCAGTCGAACCGCACCAGAGTTCGTTTGGAAGCGGACCGGGATCCATCTTTTTAGCGGTCTCGGTCCGGACCAGGGTTCGTTTTAACCGAACCGAACATGACAAGTGTGAACGCACCCTAATTCACCCAAAACGACTAAATAAATCCATCAGATGTCTATCAAATCAACACGTTGCTGCTTACCCATGTGCTTTCAAACATGTACAATATAATATGTATGTAGAGCATTTAAGAAACAGCTGGAGAACAGGCCTGTTTGCTGTCTCCACATCTATTAAAATTTCAGACCAACGGCATAGAAACGAGATCTGCACGAGAGCTGGAGCTATAAAGCGGCGGTCTGAAGGAGACGTGGAGCTCGACGTGACTCAGCCGGCTTCCAATGGACATAAATATTATGGCATGTTGTTGCGGTCAGCGTGCTTGGCTTTCTGCTGTATTGTTGCTGCACTTTTGGCTGTATTTTAATACTATTGCTTTGCCAATACTACAGTCAATACGTTTAAGGAGCAGGCGAGAATCGGCACGAGTTCTGCTCCGTAACGATTCCCAATACAGCTGCCTGGAAGCGCGCATTGATTCATCGAGGAGAAACCGGCCGTGATATACCGTTATGTGTATTTACTGAACAGTCTCCGGCCTTATCTTTTCCAGATTTCTCACTTTCAGACACACACACACACACACACACACACACACTCGCTGCTCTCAGGACAATGCAAACAGCACAATCCCACTATGAATTTTTCATAACATCATGCTCAATACTAAACGCAATAAGTGTTTCTTGTAAGACGACTCCCTGGCACTTATAGCGCTTGAGAGCGCAGCGTGTTTCCATTCTCAGAGTCGGATCTGTTCTGTGTGTGTGATACCCAGCGCTGACGGGACACGGACCCTCAGAGACGCGCAGAAGGTCAAGTCAACAGATCTGCCCTAACCAGATTCACTCCGCTGAACTAGAACATCCCAAATCCCTTTAGGAAGACACGGTACACCGACGCATGAGTAATCTGTGCTCATCTGGACAAAACACACACACACACACACCTGTTTTAGCTGGCCATCCACTCTTTGCGGCTACACTTTGGCTGGACAATGACTTTGGCTGGATTTGGCCATTTAAATGGATTTATATTTTCTGCCTCAAGCAATTTTAGACAGGGGTCGTCATCAAATATCTGAGGCATTTTAATCTCTAAGGCTTTTTGTGTTTGTAGTCTGGGCGATATTACATGATGCTACATGATCACTTTATGATACTGTTCATCAAAAAAGAGAAAGAATGAGCTGTTCCTTGTCCTGGGGTCGAGTTTGCTGCCCCTGCAAATGATATATTCTGAAAATGTTCCAATTAAGTTACGAAAACATTATTTCTAAAAGTTCTCTGAAGGTTCAAAACGTTCCGTTTAAAAAAAAAAATGCTTTGAATGATTTTTTCTTGGTTTATGTGAATTGAATGTTCTATTAACGTTCGTCAAAGGTTATGGGAACGTTACTTTTGATTGTTTTTTGAACATACTAGTAACATTTTTTTTAAAAAGTAAATGCTTCAGAAAAACATTCCTTGAATGATGTATAAGTAATTTTGAGAACATTATAAAGACCAGATAACATTGAATGAACGTTTGCTCGTAACTTTGAGAGAAACTTGCCAGAACGTTCCTTGTTAGCTGAAAATATATTGATGGAGTATGATCTTTAATCCTCAAAGTATATTATGATATTTTATGAATCAGTTGTGATACATAATCTTTAAAGGATTAGTTTACTTTAAAATGAAAATTACCCCAAGATTTACTCAAACTCAAGCCATCCGAGGTGAATATGACTGTCTTGTTTCTGAAGAACACAATCACAGAAATATTAATAAACATCCAAACTTTATAATAGCAGTGAACGGGGGCCAACGAGGATAAAGCTGAAGAAAGTGCCTCAATCCATCATAAATGTACTCCACACGTTAATAAAGGCCTGAACGAAGCGATGCGTTTGTGTAAGAAAAATATCGATTTTAGCAAGTTATAAAATACAATATCTAACTTCCTCCAGACTGCCTTCCATATTCAACTTAGGAGAAAGGCGTCGCGCCGGTTGCACTTGTTTCGTAAGCTGAATTAGGACGTATCGTAAGCGTTTTGAATTTGAGAGGCGTTTTACTTTCTTCGTAAGTTGAATAAAGAAGGAGATCTGGTGGGAGCAAGATATTTTGCCTTACAACTTGTTAAATATGGATATTTTTTCTTACACAGATGCATCGCTTCGCTTCAGAAGGCCTTTATGAACAGGGTTGGGGAGTAACGAAATACAAGTAACTTAGTGACGTATTTAAAATACAAAATTTGAGTAACTGTGTTTCATTTTAAATGGGTGGTAATCAGATTACAGTTCCATCTGAAAAGTGTTTTAGATTACCAAAGTGATTACTTTGAGTTTTAATGTCATTTAAACAGCGATTGGTGATTCTCTGACTCTGACCGTCTGAAAAAGACGAGTTCAGTTTCATGTTTTCCACTGTTTTCATGTTTTGGGAGTCATTTTATAATTCACTCGACACTGCGACTTTTTCTCACAATTTGTTTTTTTCATCACAATTGTGAGTTTGTGTTTCACAATTCTGACTTCTTTTTCTCAGAATTGAGAGATTTAAACTCACAATTGCGAGTTATAAAATCAGAATTGGGAGATTTAAACTTGCAATACTGACTTTTTTCTTGCAATTGTGAATTTAGTGTGTGAGTTTATATCTCATAATTCTGACTTTATAACTCGCAATTGCAACTTTATATCTTCAATTCTGTGTTCATCTGAAAGAAGAAAGTCATACGGACATGAGGGTGAATAAATCTTGGGGTAATTTTCGTTTTAAAGTGAACTAATCCTTTAAGAATATCAGTATTGAACACTATCGAACGTGTCCATTAAAGTTCATTTTCAGGCACCGTCTAAATTAAGAGATCATCAAACAGATATTGACAGTCTCACGGAGAGATGACTGAACCAGCATCTACTACTGTCGTAAGAGAGAAAACTGAGCCACATGCATGCGAGCTTCCGTACGGCAGGGGTCAACGGGTCATCGCCCACCTTTACCACAGTAACAGCCAGTTGTGTCACTGTGGCGCATACAGTGATATGTCAAGCTTTGTTCAGTGGACGCAAGAGCCCGTCATGAATACTGCATGCAGAAGGCCTGTTCTCTCTCATGAAAAATGCAATGAGAGGGATTCTTGCGCGAGTCCGTTTGGCTGGACCAATGCCACCGGGATTTGCTCAGTTGGTGTGTCGCCGTGCCATAATCACAGCATCTCTGACAGATACACCATAGAGAAAGGAGGATGTCTAATGCCATTTCATGCATTCTGACTCATTTACACTGTTAAAGAGTCGGATTCTCATGGCCCAAGTTTCAAAAAACAAGTCAAATACACTCGAATTATACGAAATCTGAAGGAAAGTTTTTTTTTTTTTTTTTTTTAGTATGGCCCTGTATGACGTCATAAAGGGCGGAATTCCTTGTATAGGCACTTCTTCCGGAAGAGTGCACACACATAAACCGGAGCGAGAGCAAGAGCCGCCCATCAATGTGCCTCGTTCGGGTTACGGAAGTCATTAGTGCTGGACTACATTTTGTTTTTAGACCGTGAAATCAACAATGTCACCAAAGAAGTGGGAATGTGAGGGAAAGATAACCTTCAGCTTCCCAGCCTTAAGGGATACAGAGGATGCACTTTGTTTTTCCTGGGCAGGTGGAAGTGTGTTTGTTTGTTCCCGGCATTTCGATGACTAGTGTTTCGGTCCAGTTCGACGCTGGATTTACAGAGCGTTTGAAACCGAAAGATGGATTGATCATCACTTTCGAAAATGTTCAAACACTTGTGACGTAACGAAGCTTTGCTTGCTGAAAATCACGTGACTTTTGCAGTTTGATTCGCACTCTGAACCACTGATTCAAAACAAAAGATTCGTAAAGCTTCACGAAGCAGTGTTTTGAGATGGCCCTTCACTAGGTATTGTTAAATAAAGTCGTTATTTAGATTTTTTGCTGCACAAAAAGTATTCTCGTCGCTTTATAATATTAAGGTCGAACCACTGTAGTCACATGACCTGTTTTAAATGTTTTTAGTAGCTTTCTGTTCATCTGAAAGTGTAAATTGAGGCAATAGAGCCTCACTGAGACATCGGATTTCATCAAAAATATCTTCATTTGTGATGTGAAGATGAACGAAGGTCTTACGGGTGTAGAACGACACGAGGGAGAGGAACTAATGACAGCTTTAATTTTTGGGTGAACTATCTCTTTAACCAGGGATAATACCAGAAAGAACTGGTACAGCTGTATCTGTATCTTTTATAAATCTGATAAAGGTAAAGATATGAAGGATTCAATGAAGGATTAACATGAGAAACTGTGTGTATGATGTTCCCTTTAAATAAAAGAAAGAAACACCCCAGCTAACAGGGAACGTTCCGAACAAATGTTGTTCCAGAACATTCATTCAACGGTAACAATGTTACAAAAACATTATTTATACATCGTTCATTGTTTTAGTTGGACATTTTTTTTTTAAATGTTACTACTTGTTTCGGAAAAGTAACGTTCCCATGATATTTGCAAAATAAATAAAGTTTTTATGACTTATTGGGAACATGAGCAAAAGGTTCTTAGACGTTTGTCAACTGGGACTGTTTCCGCGCAATATACACTTTGACCCCGTTTGTGAATCGGACTGAACGAGCAGGAGAACTTCAAAGCCGTTTCCGCTGTAAAGTCGTGCCGTCTCGAAAGCACGCTCGACTGCCCTCTGTTTTCCCGGGCCGGCACCAGAGTGCACAGAAAAAAGTAAAGTGTCAGGCCGTAATCAGGTTAGCGTGGGCTGTGATGGATTAAGCCACAGTCGGGGAGACGCTTCTCCAACATTAGGGTGTCTGAGATGTCAGTTGGAGAGCAGTCTCATTAATAGCTCTCCTTCAGATTACTGCATTAAGTTTATTAGCAGCTCCGACTCTGGGAGAGCACTTTCAGCTCGGCCTGACCGAGCCACGGCGGGGTGTGGGCAAACGTATTCTCCGTCCTCGGCACTTCCGCGAGGCCTTCTCTGGAGCTGACGTGAGCTGGAAAGGCAAGACGTTTCTCGTAAGCCCGCTCCCGGAGATTTATCCTCCAAATCTCAATAACCTAATAGTTCTAATGTGTGAAAATTGATTTTTAGGAACATGCAAACCTTGACCTGCTATTCCATTTCTTGTTCGCTTTGTATTTTTCATCCGTCTTTGCCTCTGATTTACGGCGGGTCATTATCGATAAGCTGCGATTGATTTTTTCAGCGACGCGAAACGAGGGCTTCGGTGGGAGGAGGAGGCGTGTGGGACGGAGAGGGATGGAGATGAAGACTTTCAAGGAGAGATCATCCCAGCCCCGCTCCTTCTTCCATCCCGAGAGAGGAAAAGTGAGCAGCTTAATCACAGCTGAGCTCTCGATGATTGCTTTAAGTGTCCTTGCCTGGGAACCTCCGAGCAGATCCGCCGATATCCGATCCCAGGTACGTCCTGTGAAGAAAGTCTGACCCGAGACCCGGTGGATGAGAGTTTGGAAACTCGAGACGCACCTTTGTGCGGGCAACTTCAATTAAGCAGAACACGAGCAGCTGTCTTCCAGGTAAGACGCTCGGGCCTTCCTCCGTCATCGTCCGTTTTCCCAAAGCACAGTGGGAAGGCGATTCCCTGGCTTGGGTTTGTCATAACCCTCGGCCGGATTTCCCATGAGCGGCCGGGCACCTGATCCAGGCAGGCGACGTGGCATTTTCGGCAGTGTTCGTGACACAGGTAGCCATTTGTCCGCCGGCTTCATCCGTTCACATGGAGCTCCTCTCTCCCAGCCGCTTCTATGAGCGAGTATTATCTTTCCCCTGAGGGAGAGTTCTAATTAGGTAATTGACTGATGCACAAAGCAGGTGCATGTATCCGTTACAACAGGGCTCGACCTGTTCATTATTAAACAGTGACCCTCTTCGGCGCTTGTGCCAAAGCCCGAGTGAAAGTCCTCGGAAGATTCACTCAGAGGTGGGATCGTAATTACACTCGCGATTCGCTCGGCTCCAGACGGGGGCGAAAGCCGTCACGTGACGCGATCTCGGATGGGTGAGGGCGAACGGGAGCGTTATTCTTATCAACAGGTCGATGATAAAAAGAGAGGCTCGCCCCGTTTCGAAGTAATGCAATGAACATTAATCGGATAAAACGAGCTCAGAAAAAGTTGGCTCTTCGCATGAGAGAGACGTGTAGCTCCCTTCAGCCCGTGCTGAGATTATTTACTGAAGTAAGCCAGCAGTCAGGATATGGATTGATAGCTGAGAAGCAAATTGATTCAGAGGGTTGAGCTGCAGGAAACATGAGACGTCTCTGCCATTTTAATTCAGCAGGCCACACATTTCATTTCAAAGAGCCGGGCTGAGTTACGAGAGCCAATCGCAGAGATGTCGATGTCAATGCTATTACATCATTATCGTTGGAGGCCAAGAACACGGCAGCCCGATGAGAGCGATCTGAACCTTCTGTGGGTCATCTTGACCTCGGCTGTATTGTTTTAGTGGACGGGTGGTGATCATCGTCCTCTGGGTTCTTACATAGTTTTCTTTCATTTATATATATATATATATATAGTGCTACAGACTGTTTCAAAGCAGCTTCACGGTAATAAACAGGAAAATAGCCGTGCATCTGTTTTGAAACCAAGCTCCCCAGCTAACAAACCTGAATGTTCTCTGAAAAAAAAAAAGGTTTTTGGTTGCGCGAAACTTAAAGGAACATTCCGTTTTATCGTGCAAACATCATGGGAATGTTACTCAAAGTGCTTCGCAAGCATAAAATCAAATTTAAAAATATTCAAAAACAACTATAAAACGTTCACAGTGTAAAATAAAGCATATAGTTTGACCTCAATATGAATATAAAATATATGTATAAAAAAAACGATAAAAGAATCAGAAGATAAAATGAAACATTAAACTGACTTACACACTACTTCACACCATAATGTTATAGTGATAAGACATTTTAAAAAGAAATGTCTTGACCTGCTTTTTAAAAATATGAATTGTGCAAAACTCTGGCTGTCGCCATCTTCATCTTCAATGATTCAACGTCTTGATCATTATGACATTTTTCATGTTTTAAAGAAAAAATTCAGATGCAATTCAGACATTATCTAGCTGTTATTCATTTCATGAAAAAAAAAAAAAACCCAAAATGAAATGAATTCTAAATGAACATTCTTTAAATCTCACCTGGTTTCCCAAAAGCAGCGTCTACCGACTCCGATCGCTAGTCTGTCATTAGATCAACAATACAGTTTTTCCCAAAACCACATTAAATTAAAATATTATTTTCCTAGTTCTTAAGAAAAAGTCCAAAGTAGAATTTCCCCTGATTTTGACACATTTTATGAATTTATTATGAAGGGGTGAACAGAAAATGCTACATTTCAATTATAATAAAAAAATTTATAGCTGTAATACACCGATCAGGCATAACATTATGACCACCTTCCTAATATTGTGCTGGTCCAACTTTTGCTGCCAAAACAGCCCTGACCCGTCGAGGCATGGACTCCTCAGGACCCTGAAGGTGTTCTGTGGGATCTGCTCCTAGATGTTCGCAGCAGATCCTTGTAAGTGTCGAGGTGGATCCTCCATGGATCGGACTTGTTTGTTCGGCACATCCCACAGATGCTCGATTGGGTTGAGATCTGGGGAATTTGGAGGCCGAGTGAACACAACCCTTCCTGAACCATTCCTGCTTTGTGTCAGGAGCATTATCCTGCTGGAAGAGCCTCAGACACCAGGGAATCCCGTTTCCATGATGGTCTGCAACAATGTTTAGGTAGGTGGTTCGTGTCACAGTAACGTCCACATGGATGAAGGACCCAAGGTTTCCCAGTAGAACATTGTCCAAAGCATCACACTGCCTCCGCCGGCTCTCCTTCTTCCCATAATGCATCCTGGTGTCATGTGTTCCCAGGTAAGAGACGCACACACCCCCGTCCATCCACGTGATGTAGAAGAAAACCTGATCCACCTTCTTCCATTGCTCCGTGGTCCAGTTCTGATGCCCACTGTTGGCTCTTTCGGTGGTGGACAGGGGTCATCATGGACACCCGGACTGGTCAACAAACTGATGCTCTGTGTGTTCTGACACCTGTCTATCAGAACCAGCATGAACTTCTTGAGAAATTTGAGTTGGATCGAACCACAGGGGCCAGCCTTCGCTCCCCTTCACTTCACCTGTCAGTGATCATATCGTCATACCTGATCGGTGTGTGTTCTAGAACGATTTATTAGGTCAGAAATATTCCCAAATAAAGAGTCACGCATGCATTAGGAATCAAGGAACATGTTTATGCAAGTAATATCCTGAATTCATCCCACAAAATTAAAGTAATGCTTTTAAATTAATGAGAGAACTTGCTTTGAAAAAAGTTGTTACAATGGATCTGACATTTAAATCCATTTAAAAAAAAAAAAAAAAAAAAAAAAAAAACATCCACGGGACATTTCAAATCAAAAAATGACAGATGCACAAATAAAGGATGTAACATGATTATGTTCGTGAGATGGGACTGATATTCAGAAATCTCATCAGTCCAGATTAGTGGACATCAGGATACGTCCAGATGTGGCTCTTTTCCAGAGAATTAAATAATCATAATCAAGCGGCCCTAAACAAATAAACAGTCAGATCTCCCGCTGGCGTGATTGGATTTATTGGAGCATTGATGGACTTACATCAAGCAGATCCCCTTGTTTGTACATTGAGCTCAAACAATCGAAGCATTCACGTAATCCAGTCAAACATTGACTGTGTTTTTAGAGCCGTCGTGTTTCAGAAAGCTTTGCGCTCGAGTCGAGAAGACAAATAGAGTTCACTCGGGGTGCATCGTCTTTTATTATCGACCCTAATCTCGTTAGGCCTCTCGTACGAGCAAGAGATGCAATCTGTGGCACGGAGCAAACTTGATAGATTTTAATATTTCGTTCAACTGCTGATGTAATTTCTCATGGAAGACCTCCAACAACAGTAATCTTTTGTTCAGTAGCTTTACACGAACGTCCTCGGTTCCTGTCTGGGGTGAATTAGCTCGTCCGACAGCGTCTTCTGAGAAACTCTTCCCACAGAAGGCATTTTTCTGACTCCTCTCTGCACTCTAATAAAGCCAAAAGTGCTAATAAAAATCATTTTTATGAGATGTAAGTGAGAGGCGAGGTCTCCTCCCTGCGGTGCGAGTCACGTTGATCTTGACCTCAGCATATCTGAGACTAACGCTGACCAGTTATTCAACAGGTTTAACGTATTTTTCTGTACAAATGAGAAAAGGCAGATACAAGAGAGCGTCCACAAATGTAAAGCTCTCCATACGACCACGAACTTCAACTAAACACGAACGTCCAGTCGTCACATCGCATATTAATTAGACTATGTCAAAATCGGAGAACTCGATATTGTAAAACGTGACCTGTTGCTCTTCAGGTCAAACGCACACCTCACGCCTTAATGAAACCAATAAATCTGATTGGTTTCCCTTCTCCACTTTAACCAGCGTTTTGTGCCGTGTGCGGGAGCGTCTCCAGCCGCTCGTTCCTCCCACCAGGTGCGGATGAAACTCGATCACAGTTAAAAGTTGCTCAAGCCCTGAGAGCAAAAATGCTTTTAGGAACTTTTAAATGGTGTTTAACGGTGCCTTTTTAGTGGTACTAAACTTTAGCCGCGTTCAGACCCATAGAGACGGAGTTAAATATTCACTTCTAGAATCCAGCTGTCTGAAATCGACACATATTTCACTTGTTTTTCCCTGAGCTTTCCGTGTCTTACAGTGATATGCGCAGTTACTTTTAAAATGTCTCACTACAGATTACAAAATACATGCTTTAAAAAGTCATTTGTAACGTATTTCGTTACATTACTCAAGTTTAGTCACTTAATCTAAATACTTTAGAATACTTTGGAACACTAATAAGTGTGGAACAAACACAAAAAAGGTCATTGAGAGTTTTTATCTCACAATTCTGACTTTTTCCCTCAGAATTGCGTGATATAAAGTTGCAATTGTGAGTTAGAAAGTCAGAATTATGAGATATAAACTCAGAATATTGAGGAAAGTCAGAATTATGACATTTAACTCACATACTAAATTCATAATTGCAAGAAAAAGTCAATATTGCAAGTTCATATCTCCCAATTCTGACTTTATAACTTGCAATTTTCAGCTTAAATCTCCCAATTCTGAGAAAAAAGTCACAGTGACGAGTGAATTATAAAATGACTCACAAAACATGAAAACAGTCGTGGATCATCAGGTCATGACAGGACAGTTACGTTGACAGTTGGGCAATTTTTTTTATAAATTCAGTCGTTTTGTCTTGTTCAGGACAGAACTAAATAAAAATAACAACATTTTTATGATCCTCTTAAAAGTATTAAAATGTTGATGAAACTGAACTCGTCTTTTTCAGACGGTCAGAGTCAGAGAATCACCAATCGCTGTTTAAATGACATTAAAACTCAAAGTAATCACTTTGGTAATCTAAAACACTTTTCAGATGGAACTGTAATCTGATTACCACCCATTTAAAATGAAACTGTAATGAAACACAGTTACTCAAATGTTGTATTTTAAATACGTCACTAAGTTACTTGTATTTCGTTACTCCCCGACCCTGGATATGCGATTGGCATTTTGAACTTCTTGTACATTAATGTTACAACTGGATGTTCAACAATCAGATACACTCACTGAATAAAGGCCACAGAACATTATATTCATATTCTAGTTAATACAAATGTGAAGATTTTTCCTTTATCGTGGAGTGAAGTGAATATTGGGTGACGGAGGCTCATGTGAAGGGCAGACCCTCTGACCCCTTCACTCGTCTGCTTGTAAAAAACTCTACGGGGGGCTCCGACAAGTGAAGAAATGCAAGCCATGTGACACAAGACAGCGCCTATAAATATGCACAAGATCACAGGGCCACTTAATGTAAGAGAGGGCAGGCTTCTCTTTTACCATCGCCACTACAACATCTTAAAAGGGCCTGTCGTGTCATATGAAACCAATAAAACACAAACACTTCCTCGCTCCGAAGAAAAGGCCACAATCCAGTCTATAGAATTCAGCTTTTCTTCACTTCTCTTCATGGCTTTAATATCTTGCAGAACAAATGTTCCTGAGTGAAATTTTATGCATTGGACTACACGGAAAGAGAATTAAAAATTACTGCGTTTATCAACATTTGTCTGAAAAGTTAACTTTGGGGAAACAGGTAAAACTAAAAAAAAAAGTTGCATTTTCAAAATGAGGTCGGAAATATGAATGAAATTGATTTTCTCTCTTATATCATTGGGTAAGAAGAAGATTGACTACTTTTTTGGGGTAGTCGTGGTCTAGTGGTGAGGGAGTCGGGCTTGTAATCTGAAGGTTGCCGGTTTGATTCCCACGCCGGCAGGAATTGAAGGTGGGGATTGTGAATGAACAGCACTCTCTCCACCTTCGATACCATGACTAAAGTGACCTTGAGCAAGACACCTGACCCCTAAAAAAAATATTTTGTCCCATATATATATATATATATATGGTTTGGAATGAGGTGAAGGTGATTAACTCATGAATTATAATTTTATTGAAAAGTATTATTGAAGTATTATTTTCAGTTACATATTTAAATACACACTCACACACACACACATATGTACATATATATATATATATATATACAGGGTTGGGGAGTAACGAAATACAAATAACTTAGTTACGAATTTAAAATACAAAATTTTAGTTACTGTATTTCATGACAGTTACATTTTAACATTTTAAATGGGTGGTAATCAGATTACAGTTCCATCTGAAAAGTATTTTAGATTACCAAAGTGATTGCTTTGAGTTTTAATGTCATTTAAACAGCGATTGGTGATTCTCTGACTCTGACCGTCTGAAAAAGACGAGTTCAGTTTCATGTTTTCCACTGTTTTCATGTTTTGTGAGTCATTTTATAATTCACTCGACACTGCATCTTTTTCTCTCAATTTGTTTTTTCCCTCACAATTGTGAGTTTGCATTTCACAATTCTGACTTCTTTTTCTCAGAATTGCGAGATTTAAACTTGCAATACTGAATTTTTTTCTTGCAATTGTGAATTTAGTATGTGAGTTTATATCTCATAATTCTGACTTTTCTCAATATTGTGAGTTTATATCTCATAATTCTGACTTTATAACTCGCAATTGCAACTTTATATCACACAATTCTGAGGGAAAAAGTCAGAATTGTGAGATAAAAACTTGCAATGACCTTTTTTGTGTTTGTTTCACACTTATTAGTATTCCAAAGTATTCTAAAGTATTTAGATGAAGTTACTAAACTTGAGTAATGTAACAAAATACGTTACAAATGACTTTTTAAAGCATGTATTTTGTAATCTGTTGTGAAATACATTTTTAAAGTATATATATATATACACACACACATATATATTCGTATATGTAATGATAATAAGGAGTTTGTGATGTATGAATTTGTCAACAATGGCTCCCTGTTTCAGAAGAAACACCACGGCCACATTTTTGTCCAAATGCAATCAGGAGCACATTGTGAGCGGGCGACTGTGAGCCGCACTGCTGCCCTTCTATCAGCACATGATTTGAGACTGAGCAGTTCTGTGAAACAGGAAGGATGACATCAAGCCGACCGCCAGAGCCCTTCATTACCTCATAGGAAGGAAATGAGGGTCTGTGCGTGGAGCTCGACGAGGGTCTCTGGTGTCGCCAGTGAGCGGTAACACCACAGACCCACTGAACATTTCCCCTAGTCAGGCTTAGCAGAAAAAATTCATCAAAGTGATGAATGGGCCTGCTCTTCACTAAAGACGTTAAACTGAACAAATGGATTCTTTAATTTATGGAGGGTGGAAAGGGTTGGGCTGCAATCAGCACTAAATCTGGAAAATTATACACACACACACACACACATACACAAAGAATCCTTTTTTTATAAAAATGGGGACAGTCAAAGCTTCATCTTCGCCACGACCAGCTGAGCCTAATCGCTGCGACGAAGATGTGGGGAAGGCATCTCGAAAGCGCCCTCCGCCGCCCGCGTGCAGCGGCGTCCGGGCCGGTCCGGTGCCTCTGATGCCGAAACGCTTTAATCAGGCCAGAATCCCTAATGAATGGAGGCTGAGAGTCTGCCGAGGACTGGAGGAAGAGGGAAGGCAATTTCTGGAAATGATTACTGACTCATTTCCTTGTTTATCGTGCCTTTGAAAGAGAGAGACCCCCACGCCTACTGCCCCAGTGGTCCTTCGCCCCACACCGCCTCCGCCCCTATCCGCCCCTGCCACTCTTTTCTGTATCATTGTTGGCCCACTTTTGAACATTTGGCGCACTAGATCAAGCCTGCTCCTGCTTCTTTTCATGTCAGGGGCTGTACCTTCTCCTGCCCTTGTTTCCCTCAAGTGGGAGAGCCAGCTTAGTCTGAAGTTAATGGCTGGAAATCTCCAACTAACCTCCCCAACAGCTGTCTCTTCAGCCTCTTTCTTTTTCTCCTCGCGATTCCTTCCTTTCTTACGAGTTCCCCCTTGTTGTTTTGTTTTCCCGTTCTCTCCTCCCAGAACCAATCAAAAGGAGGATGAAGGCAATGGGCCCGCTTGTTGATAAAACAACCACTCCAGCGAGTTTTTCAAAATTGGCTTTCTACAGACAAGTGGCTGGAGGCCGGAAGGGAGGTGAAGGACGGGCTGTGTAAAGCTCTCTTGTTTTCATCCGAGTCTTGTTGAAAAGAAGAATAGAGAGAGCCTGGCCGTTGGACTTGTCTTTCATTTGGAGTCCACCCTCAAAAGGCAATTGGGGTTTTTTTCGGTCCCGGCGGAGCGAGCGTTAATGACGTAAGAGCTCAGAACGCTGAACTTCACCTCTCTGCGGCCTCATTCTGTACACCGCAAATGGGTTTGAAGGAGAGGGAGAAAGAGTTCAGGGATAGCGACCTTGACCGGCCCCCGGAATCCATGGTGTCCGCCGTTCATGCAAAAGCGCACACATCCTTTACCGATTCGCCGGCGTTTGAACGACCCCGGCTCACTCCACCTGCTGTTTTTATTTGGTGGCATCTTTATGTTACAGTGATTAATGGACCAGAATGCCCCTCCTGAGAGCAACCGTGACCTTCCATTCACACATGCAGCTTCCTGTTCGCTCTTTCTCCCATGATTTCCACTGACAAGTGATCCCGAATCAGGCCACTCCCTCCTCGGCTCGAGGTCAACAAATGCTGTTCCTCCACGCACTCCTGTGTGAGTGAACCTCGGTGTCCCAGAAGATGCGGAGCATTCTGCTCCAAACCCCCGGATCCCCGGAGCCACACACTCATCGGTCGCATCTACAGTACCAGAGCGGGTCGAGGCTTGTTTTGTTTTTTTTGCGACGTCAGACCTGTCAGCTTTTCACTTGCAATTAATATCTGCCTGCTTCAAGCTCATCAGTTGTCACAAGTTTAGCACCCAGTCGCACGAGCGGACAAATCAGGCTAAGGCGGAATGACACCACTGGTGTGAAAGAAGATACTAATTCTGGATAATTAGCTGACAAGAGCATGAGAGAGAAAGGATGGAGGCGAGGAAGAAGGGAGGAGAGAGAAGTGGCAGTGCGTCGTAAGCGTTTCTGTCAACTGGCGATCTCTCTCTCTCTCTCTCTCTGTCCCTCTGACCTCTTTCCAGTCTTCTTTGTCCAAGGATCAAATCTTTCACAGTAGCAAAGCTTTATCAAGCTCAGACAAAGCCTGAGGTCATAATACGGCCTTTATTAGAGTAGCGATAATAAATGACAATGGTATTTTTAGACAAATCTCTTGTTACCGAAGCAGAAGATGCCATATTCCGGGGTCCTTAAAAAAAAAAAAAGCAAGGCTCTTGTGCTAATGGCTTTAGAGAAACTCAACATTTTTAAAGCACTGAAATGCATATGCTCCAAACCATGAGATCCAACGATGTACGTCAACATAAATCAATTAATATTGATGACGAAAAAACGGCAAAACAGCTTTCTGTCTGCACAGTCCTTGAGTGAATGGATTGACCATTCACTGAAAATCTCAATTTCCATTTGAATGCAGTTGCTTCTATTCTCAGCAGTCATAGCAACATTCCACTCATAGTAACATGATCCGAGTGGCCAGTATGTACGGAGCAATTAGTGACATCCTTCTTTCCATATCTCCCTGATGTGCCCTTTATATATTTTCGGCATCATCTGTATTGCTCAACTACAAGCCGATATATGCATTTGTGTTCGCGTGTCATGAATGGTGTGGATTAATATAGCCCATATCTATGATAGAGCTCACTGATTTAAATCTAATTCCCATCCACGTGGCGCTTTGGCCTCGTCTCTGACGTGTTCGGTGACCACCGGTGTTTTTACAGGGTTGTGCCGCAGTAACATGACGGGTGTAAATCACAGAGTTTGGGGCATGTAGCAGGTCATTATCACCATGTGGCAGTGTCTGCTTCATCAGGAGAAGATTAGACGACATTCTCTGCAGCGAAAGTCAGGAACAAAAAGAGGGATGAGCGAATACGTGTCTGCAGCAAGAGTACACCTGTAAAAATAGTGCGCTCAATGCTGGATGGAACCGGCTTGATTCACCCATAAAATTTAAGTCATTAATTCCTCACCCTCATGTCGTTCCAAACCCGTTAGATCTTCGGAACACAAATTAAGATATTTTTGATGAAATCCGATGGTTCAGTGAGGCCTCCATTGCCAACTAGCTTTACGAATCTTTTGTGTCGAATCAGTGCTTCAAAGTCACGTGATTTCCATAAACGAGGCTTCGTTACGTCATAAGTGATTCGCAATTTCAATAGTTCACGTGACTTTGGCAGTTTGATACGCGAACCGAACCACTGATTCGAAACAAAAGACCAAAGACACGTAAACGAACGTATGAGCTCTTCGTGAGTTCTCAGCTGGTAAAAATAAAGCATATGTACACGGATAAAATGATGGCGTTTAATCCAGAACACAGCGTTGTTCTGAATGTTCGGTAAGCGAGTCCGTCGCCAAATATACGTCATAAAAGCCGACCAATCAGGTCGTGACCGTATCTCTTCGCCTTTGGTTCGGTAACTTTAGGTTCGCTGTTAAAAATGCCAGTGTGAACGCTAAGCGGACCAGGACTATATGTTTCGTTTTTGTTTTTTGGTCCGGACCGAACCAACCGAACCAACCAAACTACAAGTGTGAACGCATCCTTAGTGTTTTGAAATCGTCCATCACTAGATGTTGTTGAAAAGTCGTTATTTTGTTTGCTTGTTTTTCTAAACTGAGTTTTTTTTTTAATCCCCCATAGAAAGCAATTGCCACATTCAAGGTGCAGAAAAGTACTAAAGACATTGTTAAAATAGTCGATGTGACCACATGGTACAAGCATGTACATTTTGTGCGCAAAAACAAAACAAAAATAACGACTTTATTCATCAAATGTCGTTCACGTTTAGCGCTTCCCAGGTGACGTAGAACATGGAAGAGCTGAACCTAAACAGCATAGGGCATTTTATTGAATAAAGTCGTTATTTTTATTTTGTTTGTCGCATTAAGGTTGAACCACGGACCATTTCAACGATGTCTTTACTACTTTTCCGGACCGTGAAAGGACGGTAATTACGTTGCTTTCTATGGAGGTTAAAAAAAACTCGCGGTATATCTTAATTTGCGTTCCAAAGGTGAACGAAAGTCTTGCAGGTTTGGAACGACATGAGGTTGAGTAATGAATGACAGACATTTCATTTTTGGGTCAACCTTTTAATGGCTAGAATGAATTATTTTTATTGTATAGTAGCGTACACAGAAACGGCACAATACCTGGTCGAGTTCAAAGCGAGACCCAAGGCAGGGTCACCACAAGGTCACCTTTGAAGTTCACAACCAACAGCGTCGCAGAAGAAACATATAAAACAAACAAGCGTGAGCGTTTGTGCGACAGTAACAGGAAGACTATGACACTGACACTATAATTAGTCAGAGGTTACAAGCTTTGATTTTTGCCCAGAATCACACTTGAAGCCAAAAAGCCGGCGGGCACGAGGAAGCACAGGCTTTGTTTAAAGCACGCTGACATGAAAACACACTTGAAGGGGGAAGGAAACATCCCGTGACTAATGCGAAGTGACATTTTGGATGTCAGAATTATCGCATCAGCCCTTGGGTTTTTGGTGTCCATTAAAAAAAAAAAAAAAAAAATTCAAAGTCTCAAAAGGACCGTTGAAGTTACACCTCACCATGTGACCATTTATTGTCACTTCCGCAGTAATATAAATCCTCCAGGAGGTCAAAGCACCGGGCTTCGTCTGACATGCGGGATTTTCGGCATGGCAGGAGATATCTAGCAGCATCAAAACATGCGTGGTGTTTCCATCAGAATGGTCACGTGTAGCGAACGATTCATTCGAAAACTTGATTAGGGAAGTTAACCCCACAGTTGAGCCCATTCCACCTATCTGGGCAGGGGTCAGCATACACCGGCTCGGAGACAGCGGAGGCCCTACATATTTGAAATGATATCCATTACTGTTTGTGACAGGCCTTCCTGAGCACACGCTTTGATGCTCTCTCAGACTGACAAGCTGAGTCCAGTGACACTGATGGCTTCAGGCACAAATCAGAGGCGGTTTCCTGCATCCCGGTGGCTGAGGCAGCGCTCCACGTTTTAGTGCCCCTCTTGTGTCACGGGAAGGCGTGAATGGGATGCAGCCAAAAGAACGCATTAGAAGCCTAAATCCCATCCTCTCGTCCGGCCCTCAGCACTCGACACTCTCTTATATCACTCCTCTCCCGTGCTCCCGAAGCAGACGAGAGTTATCTTTAAAGGTCATTGAAGAGACGAGGCAGAGCGAGGGAAGGCCGTGCGCTTTACGGAACAAAAGAAGCTCTTTGCGCCGTGTGATTCTCACTGACAACCGATGCATTCTGCTCTTGAACGAATTTTAAAATGCGGCATTTTTCTTGCATGAATTTATATGCGGCGCAAGCCATATCCATTACTTTTGAAGTGAATTCTGTACGAGAAGGTATCTTGATGCGAATGTGGGATGGACGAGTGCGAATTTGAATCGAACTGGATTTTTGAATCGTTCGTGTCGAATCAGTGCTTCAAAGTCACGTGATTTCCGTAAACGAGGCTTCGTTACGTCATAAGCGATTCGCAATTTCAATAGTTCACGTGACTTTGGCAGTTTGATACGCGAAACGAACCACTGATTCGAAACAAAAGATTCGTTTTGAAATCGTCCATCACTAGATGTTGTTGAAAAGTCGTTATTTTGTTTGTTTGTTTTCCTAAAAACTGAGATTTTTTTTTTTTTTTTTATCCCACATAGAAAGCAATTACCACATTCAAGGTGCATAAAAGCACTAAACACATTGTTAAAATAGTCTACATGGTACAAGCATGTACATTTTGTGCGCAAAAACAAAACAAAAGAACAAAAGATTACATGTGACTATACCGTATATGATGGCGGCTCATCCATTACACGTCTTTTACATTATTATTTTTGACTAATCACGCTTGTTTTAAAGGTGACCTATCATGCCCGTTTTTACAAGATGTAATGCAAGAATTTATCTGTGAAGTTGCCACTCAAAATACCCCATGGATTTCTTATTATACCACTGCCTATTTTTGGGTGAGGGGAAAAAAATGCGCTGATTTGGTGTGTACCTTTAAATGCAAATGAGCTCCCAAACTCCAATACACTGAGGCATAAACAATACAGGAGAAGCTCACACTGCAAATGGATCTTACAAACTGTTCGTGATCAGGATTGGTGATATTAAAGGGGCAAGGCAAGGTCATCAGTGTAATTAACGACAGGTGTAGGTATCTTTAAATTTAAGTATAAGTAAATATAAATGATTCATTTAAATGTTAGTACAGTGTTGGATGTAACCTCATTACAAAGGAACTGAATTCCTTTTCACTTGAAGGAATTGCTTCTTTGAAATAATTACCGTTTCTTTTAATGTAATTGCATTAAAAACAACAATTCTATATCAAACGATAGTGGAATTTTCGTAAAAATGTAACGGCCAGTGTTAAAATGTTTGTTTTTAACGAATCCTTCTCCCTTTAAATACTTAGTTCAAGAATAATTCACGCAGTTTCATGTCTATCCTTGAATTGGTCAAGGTTGATTTGGGTTTATAAAGTAATAAGTAGTGCAATACTTTTCAGAGAGTAATACAGTAAGGTACTTACTGTATATATAAATATTATATATAAACTGAATTGTTATTCTCAACTGAACTGCAATCTGGTTTCACGCTATAGAAGCTCAAAGACTTGTAACTGACCCTATCAGACATCTTTAGTCGCATTATTGCCCACTGGAGATGCTCATCTGTCCTGATGATTGACAGCACCTCCCATCCAATTCCGCGCTCGCTCCCGGTCCGACTTAAGTGGTTGTGGCAAGCAGACACGCATGGACCCTGCCGTCCACTGTCCATGTGTCACAGGCGTTCAGCGGCGGCACCAGCGTGTGCGCAGAGGTAGAGATCTGGCCCGAACGGCCTCTGGCCACCATGCCAGCGCGATCTCTTCAGCCGGCCGCGGCAGGGGGGCAGCCAGTTCCTCTCAGACCTATTTGTGCTGTTATTTCCCCAAGCCCACATTTATTTCTGTCAGTTTCCATATTCTTGTACTCAAAGCTTGTTTGGGCTTTCTTGGTGGATGTCTCCTGCGAGGCGGGCAGATGAAATCGGAGAGCCACGGGCTGAAGGAACAGGAACCGGTTTCTGCAGGCTGACTGACGGCCTCTGAGAAACGCACCAACCGGTCTCCACTCCGGCCTGTCAGAGGCGCTGAAATCAGATACATATACAGCATCTGAGCATTTCCGTGATGTGAAAATCAATGTTTGAGTTGAGCCAGCTAACAGGGAACGTTCTTCCAGTAACATGTATGTTCATCCAAAGTTATGTTTGGTAAACGTAAGCACACAACGTTATTCTACTTATAACTATATGTTATAATATAATGTGTTATAACTACACAAATATCTAAGCGGAACCGAAATGACTGAAGATTTTACAATGTTGTCTGGAAATACACATGAGAAAATATCCACAATTAAAGTACTTTTGCCTGGAATCACAGATCTTTGCTTAAGAAGTTGGTCAGCGCGCTCGTGTCCAATCTTCCTGATGGCTCTCGGCTCTGCTTTGCTCTTCTGTTCAAATGGGATGAGTCAAGCGGGCTGTCCTGATTCATTGATCTGTTCGGTTCAGACCCTCCCGTTCCTGCCCTGACACAACCGTTAGAAGAGATTTGTCCATTATATTGACGCTGCTGATTTACTTTTAGAATTCTGTCCACCCCTCCAATCGCAGCTAAAGACGAGACCTCCCACAAGCAATGAAAACCAAGCTACAACTCTTCCTGAAGTGATCGGCCTGCCACATCACATGCTTTATGTGCGGTTCACTGCCAGGCGAATGTGGCTAAAAGAAGTGCCGTTGTAAAAGGGCTGAGAGCTGCGATTTCCCGAGCCCTGGTCATTTAAGCAGAGCCTGTCGACGGAGCCGCTCTCGGCTTCGGCCATCTCGGCCCGCCGCCGTCAGAGTTCACAGGCAGATCATAAAAGATAATTGCGCAGCCTGAGCTTTTAAAGAGTTTCAGAGCGAGAGCTGCAGGGTGGTCAGGAGGTGACGCGTGTTCACCGGTGCCGGGACCAGGGTTGGGGAGTAACGAAATACAAGTAACTCAAAATTTGAGTAACTTTATTTCATTTTAAATGGCTGGTAATCAGATTACAGTTCCATCTGAAAAGTGTTTTAGATTACCAAAGTGATTACTTTGAGTTTTAATGTCATTTAAACAGCGATTGGTGATTCTCTGACTCTGACCGTCTGAAAAAGACGAGTTCAGTTTCATCAACATTTTAATACTTTTAAGAGGATCATAAAAATTGTGTTCTTTTTATTTAGTTCTGTCCTGAACAAGACAAAATGACTGAATTTATAAAAAAAATTGCTGTAAAATAAAATTGTCCTGTCATGACCTGATGATCCACGACTGTTTTCATGTTTGGTGAGTCATTTTATAATTCACTCGTCACTTTTTCTCACAATTTGTTTTTTCCCCTCACAATTGTGAGTTTGCATTTCACAATTCTGACTTCTTTTTCTCAGAATTGCGAGATTTAAACTCACAATTGCAATTTATAAAGTCAGAATTGGGAGATATGAACTTGCAATACTGACTTTTTTTCTTGCAATTGTGAATTTAGTATGTGAGTTTATATCTCATAATTTTGACTTTTCTCAATATTGCGAGTTTATATCTCATAATTCTGACTTTATAACTCGCAACTGCAACTTTACATCATGCAATTCTGAGGGAAAAAGTCAGAATTGTGAGATAAAAACTCTCAATGATCTTTTTTGTGTTTGTTTCACACTTATTAGTATTCCAAAGTATTCTAAAGTATTTAGATTAAGTGACTAAACTTGAGTAATGTAACGAAATACGTTACAAATGGCTTTTTAAAGCATGTATTTTGTAATCTGTAGTGAAATGCATTTTGAAAGTAACCCACCCAGCCCTGGCCGGGACGCACACCAGCTCATCTCCTGAAAGAGTGCGAAAATCTGATCTTTAAGGACTCCACAGTAGGCCACTGCAGCTTTGTAGCTTAAAAAGGTGCATAATAGTACCTTGGGGTAGTAATATATACCAGTAAGGTAGTGGTTTTCAATCCTGGTCCTGTTTCCTGTCTCTGAAACATTTAACGGAGTTCCTAACGATGTAATGATCTGAATCAGGTGTGTTAAATAGGACCAGGAGTGAAAATCGCCAGTGTAAGGTACTACTGTGTATCCTTTAGGGTAAATAAGGTACAAAGATGTCCCTTTAAGACAGTTGTTATCAAACATTTCTGACTCCATGTTCCTGCATTGTCCACAACAATATTCAAAGGCCCCATGAGCTTTCCAGTAGTTCGTGGTTTACCGGATACGGATTAAGGAGAAACTTTTTTAAATATAAGTTTTTATTAACTTACATTACTTTTCCTGGTCTAGAAGGTCTAGACATATCCAGGTTTTGTTGATGGGGTGTATTAAAACCTTCTCTTGTGAATTTAGTTTTTTAAAAAAATATATTTTTCATCTTCTGAATGGTACGAAACTTGGTAAAGCCACTTCCTGTAGTCTCTGCAGAAGGTCTGGACTTCATTGGCCAAAAAGGACGTTTGACTGACATTCAACCCGACCAATCGCAGTTCGTTTTGTTCCACGTCATGTTTAGGGACGTGAAAATGTAAAGTCGACGTCCCTCCAATAACAGACCGACGTGCATCTAAAAAGTTATTCATTCAAGAACGTTGTGCCAGTTTACTGCAAAAATGGAGCGGGGAACTTCACAAACCTTTGAAAATCCAGCGTATAGTTGATCCTGTTAAGCGCTCATTGTCATTGTCATAGTAAAAATGGCCGCATTGGAAACACATGGGGAGTGAATTTCATCTAGTGGAAGCGTTTGGTACTGCGCCTAAACAAAATCTTACTGAAAGCTCTTTTTTTTTTTTTTAGATATTGACCTCAAATTTGGAACACAACTTTGATTTTCTTTCAGTTTTAGAGTAAAACATGTTTTGGACAACTTAAACTTCTCTAACTTTTTTCAAGTTAATTTTTAATTTCACTTCAGCAATAATCTGCCAGGTGTCTTCTTTAAAAAATTCCAAAGCATTCAAGATTCATGATGGTTTAAGTTGGAAAATTCATTTTCAGCTCTGTGCTCAAAAAGTGGTCAACAGATAATAAATGGGTTATAACTACTGCATAAATATTTAGTACCAAAAAAAATCCCCTAAAAATACATTTGAAATAGTAATAATAAACAATCACTTTTAACTGCCTCGCAAGGAGCAAAAGAGGGTTAAAATAAGAAATGTCTTGATTTATAGTTGTTTTAGCTCATTTAATGCTTGTTTTGTCTTGTATTTGTGTAAGTCATCTTGAGAACTACTGCTTTAACAGTCCTGTTGAGCCATCAAAGGTACAATTTAACACATATTTTCGGAGAGTGTGGAAAAGGCGCATCCGTCCCTTTCCAGTTTAGGTGTTTGCTCGGGTTCTTTCGGGCACTGCGGGGCACTAAATCAACGCGCACAGAAAGCTTTTCATGGTGTGGCTGTCAGGTTGAAGGCCGCAAGTTTCCTTTATCCAGACGCGCTGGTTGCCAGACGTACCTTTGGAAGTTGACGAGGTGTCGGAGCAGGTAACAGCGTACAGCTCGTAACATCAGACCACAGTCGCAGCACACGGCCGTCTGGGCCACACAAGAGCAGCAGGGGAAGTCAGCGTACTCAACGCACCGGGAGGTCCCGACCTGAGAACATGAGAACCGAAGCCGCCGTCTTTAAAATGAGACTTTTTGTGTCGTTTTATCATGGCTGACAAAGCAAAATGTGAAAATGTTACTTTCAAATGTTTTGTGAACGTTCTGAAATTAATAGTAGCATTTAAAAAAAACGTACGTCCGACTAAAACATTTCAGAAACAAAATTCCATGAACAATGTCTAAATATTGAGAAAGAAATAAAATGTTTTTGTGCTAACGTTTTGAGAATACTGTTAAAGAGGACCAATAATGCACCTTTTCACAAGATGTAAAATACATCTCTGGTATCTCCAGAATGTGTCTGTGAAGTTTCAGCTCAAAATCCCCCACAGATCATTTATTATCGCTTGTCAAATTTGCCCCTATTTGGGTGTGAACAAAAACATGCCATTTTGTGTGTGTGTCCCTTTAAATGCAAATGAGCTGCTGCTCCAGAAGAGGGCGGAGCTTTAACAGCTCAACAACAACAAAGCTGGAGAATCTCACGCAGACAAAATGAGGAAAGTGTTCAAACTGATGGAGAGACTCAGGAAGAAGTTCCAACTTTTAGACGTTTCTGAGCGGTTCGTGGATAAATTGATGTCGTCGCTGTGGAGTTGATCGACTCGTCACTAGCATGTGTCGTCACGTTCATCTCTTTTCCTCGAATCGACCCTCGTTTGTGGCGTAAAATGACGGCATCAACAACACTCGACGACAACAACTCCTCCTCTTCTCTGAAGCACCCCGACATGGCCCCGCCCCCTTTGTTGTGTGTTCTCGGGGGCGGGGTTTGTGCGTTTGTGATGTCACTAACGCAGGAAGAAGCTCGTTGTAGTCCTTACAGCTCTTTGTTGTAGTCCTTAAACAGAGAAAATATCTTTTGCATTGAACTTTGAGTGTCGTAACTTTGCAGCTGCTCAAACAGCAACATTACACACTAACTAAAGCTAAAAATGTGAAATCATAATCAAGGACTCTTTAAAGCCCAGATAACTTTGGGGGGGGGGGGATGTTTGTTCTTAACTTTGAGAGACGCTTGCCAGAATATCTGCTATTTGTACTGGAAATTAAATATTTAATGTTCATTCCACACGTCCTATAACCATGGGGTAACGCTTAGAGACACGAAATCTCATGCTTTTGTATTTATTCTGGTAAAAGGCATTCATCTACATGCACCATATTCAGGTCTCATATAGTTGTATCCTCTCTGTCTGAAGTCTGAGGAGTGGAATTCATTTGCTGAAGCTTTATTAAATCAGAGCTGTTTCTCCTTGAGTGAGACGATACAACAGATCCATACGCTCAGGGCAGCAGACAATCACATTACAGCAATGCATCCGACGCGTCCACTGAGGTCAGGAACACACCTGAAACACACCTGCAGTGCTTGGGTGTCAAATCAGCCTAACATGCTTCATTAGAGAAAACAAATCGGTTACTAAATGTTTTCAGTGAAGGCCCTGAGAGACACGAAAATGTTCCTGAACAAACATGAAAGAGTTGCGTGCTGCGCCTGCTTTAGCGTGATCTACAGCGCCGTGCGACGGGAAGGTCTCGGGGTGAAGTTTTATTCTCCTGAACTGCTGCAGCCGTTTGATCTGTGTGACCTGTCACTGGCGTACGGTGAGCGGAGACACGGGCCACACACGCCGCGCTTATACCAGAGCCAATCCCTCTCTCATCCTGTCCAACGCAGTCAAAACTGAGGATAAAGATTATATATTGTATATATGCTGCCCTGAATATAAGAAACGACGCGGCTGCCCGATTCTATAAACTTTATTTTAGTATGTACTGTAAAACTTGTCATTTCAATGTGAAGTTAAATTGAACATGAAGATTACATAAAGCTTCCCAGCTGTGGTGACTCTTCCAAATTTTTTGGTAACACTTTCTTTTGATGTTCATTATAACCACATGTCAACTAGCAGTCATTGAGACTGCCTGCTTAATACACTTTATTTTGTTGCTCCCCAACAGACATCCTACACTGTTAAAAAATTTTCCGTTAAAAAACAGTAAAGAACTGGCAGCACGGTTGCCAGCAAGATACTGTAAAATAACAGTATCTTTCTGTTGGTGAAATTTACATTTGGCTACTGTTTATTAAAAAACAGTAAAGAACTGGCTGCACGGTTGTCAGCCAGATACTGTAAAGTAACAGTATCTTACTGTTGGTGAAATTTACAGTTGGCTACTGTTTATTAAAAAACAGTAAAGAACTGACAGTACAGTTGTCAGCCAGATACTGTAAAATAACAGTATCTTACTGTTGGTGAAATTTACAGTTGGCTACTGTTTATTAAAAAACAGTAAAGAACTGGCTGCACGGTTGTCAGCCAGATACTGTAAAATAACAGTATCTTACCGCTGGTGAAATTTACATTTGGCTACTGTTTATTAAAAAACAGTAAAGAACTGACAGTACAGTTGTCAGCCAGATACTGTAAAATAACAGTATCTTACTGTTGGTGAAATTTACAGTTGGCTACTGTTTATTAAAAAACAGTAAAGAACTGGCTGCACGGTTGTCAGCCAGATACTGTAAAATAACAGTATCTTACTGTTGGTGAAATTTACAGTTGGCTACTGTTTATTAAAAAACAGTAAAGAACTGGCAGCACGGTTGCCAGCGAGATACTGTAAAATAACAGTATCTTACTGTTGGTGAAATTTACAGTTGGCTACTGTTTATTAAAAAACAGTAAAGAACTGGCAGCATGGTTGCCAGCAAGATACTGTATAATAACAGTATCTTACTGTTGGTGAAATTTACATTTGGCTACTGTTTATTAAAAAACAGTAAAGAACTGGCAGCACGGTTGTCAGCAAGATACTGTAAAATAACAGTATCTTGCTTTTGGTGAAATTTACATTTGGCTACTGTTTATTAAAAAACAGTAAAGAACTGACAGTACAGTTGTCAGCCAGATACTGTAAAATAACAGTATCTTACCGCTGGTGAAATTTACATTTGGCTACTGTTTATTAAAAAACAGTAAAGAACTGGCTGCATGGTTGTCAGCCAGATACTGTAAAGTAACAGTATCTTACCGCTGGTGAAATTTACATTTGGCTACTGTTTATTACAAAACAGTAATGAACTGACAGTACAGTTGTCAGCCAGATACTGTAAAATAACAGTATCTTACTGTTGGTGAAATTTACAGTTGGCTACTGTTTATTAAAAAACAGTAAAGAACTGGCAGCACGGTTGCCAGCAAGATACTGTATAATAACAGTATCTTACTGTTGGTGAAATTTACAGTTGGCTGTAAAAAAATATATATCAGAAGAAAAACAGTTGAAAATCCATGCGTGCTAACTGCAGTCTTCTGTTCTGAAAATAAAGAGAAGTTATACTTAGTTTTACATAAATCACAGGACCAAACAAGAAGCATTAATTGTAGCATTGTTTGAATGTCAATTTAAGTTAAGTTGAACTAAAACCATTCATTCAAGTTAAATGAACACCATTGATTCTAGTTGGTTGTACAGTGGGTACGGAAAGTATTCACACCCCCTTAAATTTTTCACTCTTTGTTATATTGCAGCCATTTGCTAAAATCATTTAAGTTCATTTTTCCCTCATTAATGTACACACATCACCCCATATTGACAGAAAAATGTTGACATTTTTGCAGATTTATTAAAAAAGAAAAACTGAAATATCACATGGTCCTAAGTATTCAGACCCTTTGCTGTGAAACGCAGGTGCTGTCCATTTCTTCTGATCATCCTTGAGATGGTTCTACACCTTCCTTTGATTCCAGTTTGATTATACTGATTGGACTTGATTAGGAAAGCCACACACCTGTCTATATAAGACCTTATAGCTCACAGTGCATGTCAGAGCAAACGAGAATCATGAGGTCAAACGAACTGCCTGAAGAGCTCAGAGACAGAATTGTGGCAAGGCAAGTTATTTCAGTTTTTCTTTTTTAATAAATCTAGAAAAATGTCAAGAATTCTGTGTTTTTCTGTCAATATGGAGTGTTGAACTTAAAGGATTTTAGCAAATGGCTGCAATATAACAAAGATTGAGTGGTGAGTCTGAATACTTTCCGTACCCACTGTATATATTTCAATCACATGGAACCACTGTCCTGATTGAATCATGTTCAGCCAAAGAGTGGCTTAAATGTTTCTTAAATGTTTTAGTTTCTAAGTACACTGCAAAAAAAAAAAAAAAATTATGTTCTTCCTCAGTATGTTTGTCTTGTTTTCCTGAAACATTTTAGTTGGATGTACGTCAAACCTTTTTAAAATGTTACTGCTAACGTTTTTAAGAAACATTTTTAAGAAGTTGGACATTTTGAACACTCAGGGTCGTTTTATTAGCTGGGATACTGAACCACAGCAGCTGAATTCAGGAATCCTGAGTCAAAGGAAAAGATGAACTGAAAGCAGCTGATTTTCTATTAGCAGAGCTGAAGGAATGTAAATGTTTTCCAGCACCAGCGTGAGTGTCAGTTTGCTGTCAGTGGATGTTTGGCTTCTCCTGTGTTTGCGAGACATACAATCTGTTAAATGGGCTAAACATACACACGCACGGCTCACTCGTGTTTCTCTGCTGACCAAGAGGGACCAGAGAGACGCTGACATGACCCACATAATTGGCAAGAAGTCTTGCATCCTACAATTTGATCAATTTGCCGCATTCGGTCACTGTCGGCTGCTCTGTCCCCCGCAGCAACGTGCCGGCCCGCGCGCACCCCTCCTACTTTGCCCCGACGCTCCGCGCGTTTCCCCCTGGATCAGCGTGATGCCACGCAAACATGCCTGTGCTCTGTCATCTGCTGGCGTGGAGCGGACCGCCACTGACAGTTTGTCTGCAACCATATGCCGCATGGCAATAAAGTCAAGCTGATCTGCGCAGGGTTGGGGCAGCGCCTGCAGGCCTTTCATCAGGACTTCAGCCTCACTCTTTGTCTCCTTAAATTTTCCACAGTTATGTGATACAGTCCGAGTTTATCCACAGTCACCAGGCCGGTCGTGCAGCACGCGCCTGCAGCGTTGCCGCCGTGCTACTGATCTTTATTTGTCCGATATTTCAGACGGCTCTAATAATACTCATGAAGTTTGAGAGCAGACATATTAACATTCGGAGCAAACGAAGCTAACGGGGAACATTCTCTCAAAGTCCAGTAGCGTCACTAAAACGTCAAAGTCATTGGTCTGTTTTCTTTAATAAAGCACGCAAATGCGTTTTAGGCGAGACCAGTATGGTTTGTGTTTGTAACTGAATTTTTGAGCTTTCATGCAAATTTCCCATGTTTGTTTACTACAAAAGGCACCTGTTCAAACCTCGAAGAATATGACAGCTCTAATGAGTTTATTTTAAATAAATGTTGTACCTTTGTTACAATCTAACCCACTGCCAGGGGAGGTTGTAACACATGCTGGGGTAAGTAAGCAAAAACAGCAGCCAACAACCGAAAACAACAATTCAAAACTCAAATCCACTTGCTGTTTGAAAGTGAAAACAGCTTTAATTTCTATTTACAGCCTTGACATTCATATGGGATCTGGGAGGAAACAACGAAATGATCATTAGGCTCCTAGCTTATCTCTGATTGGTGGAATTGGTGATGTCACAACTCTCCCACGCTACAACCATATCTCCTGAACATCGTTCATGGAGCGTTATTTTTTTCCTGAATGTTCAGTCTAAGGTTTTTTAAATGTTGCAACTTGTTTCAGAATGTTACCATAATGTCTGAAGAACGATAAAATGGAATGTTCCTTTAACGTTCACATTACCAAGAAAACAACATTATAGAACATTTAAAAAACTGGACATATTTTCAACATTCAGGAATAACGTTTTTTATAAATTAATGGGAACATTAGCAAGTCTTTTGTTTGGCTTGTTTTTTGGTTTCTCTGTTGACGTATATCTTCAGACGAAAAAAAAATGAAAGAAAAATTGGTTTATCAGAAACCTCAACAATGTCTCAAACTGTTCTCAGATTTTTTAAAAATCACACGAAACAACCTAAAACCACTCACTCACACACACTCTCTCTCACACACACACACTCACACAGGTTTGTTTTGCTATTAAAGTGTAGTCATTCCATAGGCGTAATGGTTTTTATACTGTACAAACTGTACATTCTGTCCCCCTACACTACCTCTACCCCTAAACCTACCCATCACACAAAATGTTCTGCATTTTTAGATTTTTTATAAAACATTGTTTAGTATGTTTTTAAACCTATTTGAAATATGACGACTTGTGAACTGTCCTCATATTTCATGTAATAACCATGTCATTATACAAAATAGTGTCCTCATTAATCACAAACACACTCACACACACACTCTCTCATACACACGGTCACACACACACACACACTGACGCTCATACGTACTATCAGTCACACACACTCTCACACACACTCACGCTCATACACACTCACTGACACACACTCACGCTCATACACACTCGCACTGACACACACTCACGCTCATACACACTTGCACTGACACACACTCACGCTCATACACACTCACTGACACACACACCACTGACACACACACAAACACACACACTCTCACACTCACACACTCTCTCTCTCTCACACACACACACACACACTCATACACACTCTCACACACACTCTCTCACACACACACACACACACACACTCATACACACTCTCTCCACACACTCACACTCATACACACTCTCACTCACACACTCTCTCCACACACTCACACTCATACACACTCTCACACACACTCTCACACACACTCTCTCACACACACACATACTCATACACACTCTCACTCACACACTCTCTCCACACACACACACTCATACACACTCTCACTCACACACTCTCTCCACACACTCACACTCATACACACTCTCTCCACACACACACACTCATACACACTCTCACTCACACACTCTCTCCACACACTCACACTCATGCACACTCTCTCCACACACTCACACTCACACACACTCTCACACACACTCTCACTCACACACCTACTCACACACACTCTCACACACACTCTCACTCACACACTTACTCACACACACATGTTCGTTTTGCTATCAAAGTGAGGACATTCCATAGGTGTAATGGTTTTTATACTGCACATTCTGCCCCCCCCCCCCCCACTCCTAAACTTAACCCTCACTGAAAACATTCAGCATTTTTACATTTTTAATTAAACATTGTTTAGTATGATTTTAAAGCTGTTTGAAAAGTGGGGACATTTGAAATTGAAGTTGTAATACCAGTGTCATACCCATGTCATTATACACATTTGTGTCCTGATATGTCACAAAAACGCACACACACTCTCACACACACACTCACACTCATACACACTCTCACACACACTCACACTCACACACTTACTCACACACACTCTCTCACACACACACACACACACACACACACACACACTCACTCTCACACACACTCTCACTCACACACTTACTCACAAACACTCTCACACACACACATGCTCACACACACTCACGTTCACACACGGTCATACACTCATATGGTCACAAATTCCATTTTTACCCTCATAGTTTTCCAAAAACATTAACCCCCAGGAGCTGCGTGGAACATGTTTAAGATGGATGGATGTGGATGGAGACACTTTCTTCAGCTCATACTCGTTATAAAGCTCGGATGTGTCCGGATATTTATTAATGTTTGTCAGAAAGAAGAAAGTCACATACGCCATAGGAGAGCCTGAGGCTGAGTAAATCTTGGGCTAATTTTCATTTGAAAGTGAACTAATCCTTTAAGATTGAAATCACGTTCCATGCATGAATAAAGTTATATATTGCTTTAAAGGAATCTTTCTCAGACTGAAACGACTGAAAGTTGACAAAAATCTAAGAGAAATGAATCCCTCTTACACATGATCAGACAAAACCATGTACAGTGCTTACGTTACTGACCGCCACACATACATTCCATTACTGACCACCAGCTTTTATGATGCCATTTTCTCTTGATTTGGGAAATACAATCCAGCATTATTACAGGGTTTTGTCAGCTATGCGTCTCACATGACCTCCACCAATCATTGCTTCAAAATGTAGTTTTTGCAATCCAAAACCTCTTGGTCTGTTGGGCTCTTTAAAACTAAGAGATTGTTATTCAGTTGATTCATCACTGGAAACAGACAGAATAATAGAAAATGTTGATTATTGTACGTTATTATTGTGGGCTATACCAGCAGACAATGTGGTAATGGGGAAGATAAAGATCAAGGAAACGAGGATGGAATCATGCGACACTGTTAACAAATGCGCTTTAAGAACTTCCAACTAATCAAAAGGTAAAGTTTGATTTTGTACATAAAAATGATTACCAGAGCAAAAAAAAAACAAACACTATAGCACTCATCTGAAACATTGGATGGTTTAAAAGTGAATTAGTAATTGTTCGGTTTTCACTGTCTGCACAACCAATAGTCATTATTGGGGCACAAGCAAAGTAATAATTTCCAATTTTGCAAATGATAAATGAGTGGAGCTGTAGATTATATGTGAGTGTGTGTGTGTGTGTGTGTTGCAGAAAATACACAGTTAATAAGTCGTTAATTTTGTTCTGATTTAAAAAAAAAAATGCAATAAGTGAAGAAAAATCACTTGGCTTAAAAAAATACTTAAAACTACTTAATGTAAGAAAAGGAAAATTGCAATTGCATGTAATTGTAACTGGCCTCATTATGTATGTATATGTGGATATACATGTATGTTTATATATATATGTATGCATATATGTTTTGAGAACATTATTAAAGACCGGATAACTTTGAACGGGCATTCTATTAACATTATCAGAAGAATGTTTGTTCATAACCTTGCCGGAACGTTCTGAAAACGTTCCTGTTAGCTAGGTAACCCTCATCAGTCCACACCTCCGCATCTCACACGCTCACACACATGCAGACAGTCACATGTGATTCACTCGTCTGCGGGGCAGAGCGCGGCGCGGCTGATGAGAGAGGTGACAGGTGAGTGACAGGTGAGTGACAGGTGTCCTGAGGAACAGAGGGGGGAGGGGTGGGGCGCCGCCACAGGTGAGGAGATGCCACGGCCGCGCACGCCTGGTGTTTGATGACACTGCTGGGCATGTGTGACACAGGTGAGGACGGAGACGACCGGAACGTTTCAGGACGCACGGAACATCGGGCAGACAGACGCGCATATTGTGACAAACAATAAATCCCACTGCGGTCACGCTGTTTCAGGCAGGCCTTCATTAGACGTGTCCGTGAGAGAGAAACTTCACCGTTGCTGTTATGAGTGATGGAGACGTGAGCGATTACTCGGGTAATGTTTTGAGAGTAGAGAAAACACGCATCTACTACACAAACTACACTTTTTTTCTTTTTGTTTTTGGCAGCAAAGCCACAGAAGAATCATTTTAGAACCACATTTTAATAACCTGAAGAAGCTTTTTCACTATAAAGAACCTTTAGTGCAACGGAAAGATTAAAGGTTTTTCATCGAACCCATAAAGGACCTTCAGTTTTAAAGGGTTAGTTCACCCCCAAAAAATGAATTTCTGTCATTAATTCCTCGCCCTCATGTCGTTCCAAACCTGTAAGAGCTTCTTACATCTTCAGAACACAAATTATCGTCGATAAAATCCGAGCGGTTTATGGCAACGATATAATCCACACTTTCAAGGTCCGGAAAGGTACTAAAGACATCGTTAAAATAGTCGACGTGATGCAGTGGTTCGTCCTTAATGTTATGAAGCGACGAGAATGCTTTTTGTGCACAAAAACAACTTTGTTCAACAATCTCTTCTCGTGCCTGTCATTATCCTTACGCAGGTGACGCACAGTGAAGGTGTTTACGTCTGAATGCCGGCTCAGTATTGGCCAAAGCTGATCATGTGATCAGCAAAACCGGCCAATAATGAGTCGGAGTTCTGACGTAGAATATTGTTGAATAAAGTTGTTATTTTTGTTTTGTTTCTGCACAAAAAGTATTCCCGTCTCTTCGTAACGTTAAGGGTGAACCGCCGCAGATTATTTTAACGATGTCTTGTTGTCTATGCATTTCCTCAAAAATATCTCAATTTGTGTTCTGAAGAAGAACGAACGTCTGACGGGTGTGAAACAACATGAGTAATAATTAATGACGGAAATGTAATTTTTGGGTGAACAAACCCTTTAAGGGCAAATTCTCCAAACACACTACAAAGGGATTAAGCGTATGACGTCTAGTAATATTCAGAACATAACATTGTTCTTTGTGTGTAACGTTTAACTTAACTAATATAATTTTGTAACAAAATAATATCTATTCTAAACTGTATCAAAGATGTCAAATGTACAGTATGTAGTGTTGGAAATGTTGACGAATGAGAATAAAGGCATGAAAAAGTAAAACAAGCGTTTAAAGGGTTTTTTCATATTTGAACATGTTCCTCGAGGTGTATTTATACATGCATTCAAATGCACCATCTTTATGGCTGGTCAGTGTTTTATGGGTGTGATTGGCTATTTTTAGAGCATTTTCATTTCAGGACAAAAATGCGAGAAGCGGGAGACTTATTCAACGCCTCCGTTTGATGTCCATGTAACCTCGTTTCTGTCTAGAATGAACATTTGAGATGTGAAATCTTGTGAAATTTTTTTCTTTTCTTTTCAGTCTGTCCCTCTCACTTGTACACCGTGACCGTAAATACGGAAATGAAGAACAAGACAAAAAAAGGGGGAACATCCTCATCTCAGTATGTCTTAATCATTTGACCGGCTTTGTAAAATCCAAGGAATGAGAATGGAAATATGCATAAAGCACACTTCCGGATGACTTTCTCAGACAAAGATTTTGGTTTGACACGGAGAGATAATTTATTGAACAGATGCATGTTTTATTCAGGCTGACAGCGGCAGAGTCTGGTTGACATTTCGCCGTTGCGTCGTGTCGCATCCGTCACTGCAGAAACCAGCTGTTTATTACTGTCATTCAGCGGTCATAATGACACATTAGCCTCCTTACTCACTTCTCGAACACAGCTGCAAATGGAAACCTCCATTCAGTCACAATATGACAACAAGTGTCACTGAATAATCACTCAGAGTGCATTTTCTTTGCATGACAGAAGACGCAGAGGTAAAGCAGCTTCAGTATTTGGAACGGCTCAGCTGCGAGATGAGGTTGCACTACCCTGCGAATTGAAATGCCAAACATCCCGGCAGGCAGAAAGCCCAAACCGAGTCCATCCACAGCAGGTCACATCAGGGTCGCCGAGTGTCTTCGGTTCCAGACTGATAATCCCTGCTACAATCTGAAACTTGGCACCGTAACGTTCAGACCTAAGCAAAAATCTGCTGATTGATTGGTCAGTGACACCCTAAATAAATGAGCCAGCTCGAAGAAAGTCCACGGATTAAGTCCCGAGGTCCCACTGGAAAGAGGGGAATGGGGTAATTTGTCGGACCACTTCCATCTGTTTGGGCGTTTCCGTGACCCCCCTGGTCTCAGCCATCTCAAACACGGCTGGCAGATCACGGGACGCCATCCGTCAGCCTACGGCACGCATGGCATTTACAGAAACCTTCCCATCCTGCCATGCAGACTCCACACACTTAAGCCAGCCAGAAGTGGACTGACGGTCATGATCAAGCAAAGATTTTGTCGCTCCGAAAACAAACGATGCCAGTAGTCCTCATGTGGAGGCCGAGGAATAGCAAAGCCGACCTTCCCAAATTTAAAGATTCACTGGGGCCCAGAAGCGTGACTGGCTTAAGATTGAGCGATCGGTCCTGCAGAGTATCGCTTGCGCTGAATGTTGTCGGCACAGCGGGTCAGGGAAAACTCCAGGCAGGGGTTTGAGAGCCTCAATCATCTGGACCGGACGTCACACACATCTATCAGTGCTTCTCACCCACCGACCCGCCAGTTTTGAACCGTGAACAGGGTTGGGGAGTAACGAAATACAGGCGTGCTTAAAATACAAAATGTAAGTGACTGTATCTCATCTCGTCGCCTTTTAAACGGGTGGTAATCAAATTACAGTTACATGCGAATAGCATTTTAGATTACATTCATTTGAATCTCGTTTATTTCATTTTAACATTAATATAAACTGTGACGGACTGATAGTCTACTTTTCTGCTCATAAAATGCAACATTTTAATAGTTTAAACAAAATAAGAAGGATAATAAAAATGTCATGTTACATTATTGTTCATATCAGATGTTTCCATACACTTCACAAGACAAAAGGACTGAATTTATAAAAATTGCCCCATTCAAAAATTTACAAACCCTCGAATCTTTACTTTACTGATCCAAGACTGTTTTCTGTTTTCATATTTCTTTGTGAGTCCCTTGTAATTGTAAAAAAAAAAAAGTAATTGTGGCTTTTTATGCCACACTTCTGACTTTTTTTCTCATAATTGCGAGATTTAAACTCATAATTGCGTTACGTAAAGTCAGATTTGGCAGATAAAAACTGCCGTTTTTTTCTCGCAATTGCAAGTTAATATCGCACAATTCTGACTTACTTTCTTCCAATTCTTACTTTTTCTCTCAAAATTGAGTTTATATCCCACAATTCTGACTTTATAACTTTTTAAATTAAGTTCTGAGAAGCAAGCCAGAATTGACCCGTCGCAAACAGTTTGATTGACAGGCGATCTAACCAACCATAACCCTGGATCCGCCATTTTGTCTGACAAAAATTGTGTCCTCACGTCTTTCAGCGCTTGAATCAACATTCCTTCTGATGTTCATTCATGTTTATTTGATGCAATAAATGAACTAGTATGAAGAGATGATCGAGGAGCGACAGCGATCTGTCACGACACATTAAACACACACTAGACGCTATTTATTGATTAAACTTCTTTAAAAATTTATCATGTTTTAAATATGAAACCGTTTCATACGTCTGTCGACGTGTTGTGAGTGTCTTCTTTGCTCCAGGATGTATTTTTCACTGTATGAGAACATGATGTGTGGCGTGAGAGTGCATAGCAACAGTAACTAAAGGGGGCGGGTCTTTGCGAAGGGTCAATTGAGATACAAACTCGCAAATAATAATTTTTTGTGTTTTTATATTATTATTCCAAAGTATTTAGATCAAGTTACAAAACTTGTGTAATCTAACAAAATACGTAACAAATTACTTTTTAAAGATTTTATAATCTGTAGTGAAATAAGGGTTTTTTATTCATTCAAAAAAAACAAAAAAACAACGACATTGCCATAACCGGTGCGTGTGTGAGACCTGTCCGAGCGGATCAACAGAAGTGACAGATCTGGGAAAACAAAAACCCTACAACCGCGACTCTCAAGTGAATCTGATCACAGTGATTACGGTGATCGCCAAATCCAGTCCTGCTCTCGGCAAGTTTAGTTCCAAGCGCAATTAAACACTCCTGAAGAAGCTAATCAAGGTCTTCAGTTTCTATTTTGAGGATATGAACTTCCAGGTAAGCGTGGTGGAGCGAGCTGAAGCCGAACACCGGAAACCCCCGTTTTAACAGTCAAGGTAAATAAGGAAAGTTCTGGTTCTGGAGCAACACCTCCTCCTTTATTTCATCTCTAATGTGTTGTCGACAGCGTAATAAAGATTTTACACAAACCTGTTTGGCTTTCTGCAATGTGCGCATGTCACCAAGAGAAATAAGTCATGTCTGTGCCTGTCTCTTCTATCACCAACATACATGTGATATTTTGTTACCACGCGGTTTTTTTGGAACAGGACATTTCAGCTGTGACTGCAGCTCACTGCTAAATATGGTGTTTTATAAAGTTAAAGCGTTAGTTCACCCAAAAATGAAAATTATGAAATTAATTCCTCTCCCTCATGTCGTTCTACACCAGTAGGACCTTCGTTCATCTTCAGAACATAAACTAAAATATTTTTGATGAAATTCGAGAGGCGTATGACTCTCCATAGCAATTTAACCACCACTTTCAAGGTCCAGAAAGGTACTAAAGACGTCATTAAAATAATCCACGTTTCAGCCTTAATGTTATGAAGCAATGAGAATACTTTTTGCTCATTTTTGGCTGGCTTCTGCGATCAGCGGCGGACAATAATGACATAAAATCTGGAAGTGCTGAACGTAAACTGCGTAGAAGAATGACACAGAAGAGAAGAAACTTTTGAATAAAGTCGTTATTTTTCTTTTGCTTTTGCGCACAAAAAGTGTTCGCTTCATGAAACTAATGTTGAGCTACTGCAGTCACGTTGACTTTAGATGTCTTGAAAGTATTGATTATATTGCTGTTTATGGAGTCGTAAACCTCTCGGATTTCATCAAAAATATCTTAATTTGTGCTCCGAAGATGAACGAAGGGCTTTCGGATTTGGAACGACATGAGGGTGAGTAAATAATTGGCAAATTTTACAAAAACAGTATTATATGTGACCCGTGCTCAGTGTTGGGCTACTTTAACACTGTTGCTGCGGGTTGTTTTTTTATGTCCGCAGGTTGAAGCGACCTCAAATAACATGATATTTGGCCCCTGGAATGCTTTTACCGGGAAACCCCACCGCCAAAAACATGGATTTTACCCCCAGAATGCAATTTTTACCGGCTAGTTTTGAGACAGGCCGGTTTTTGTTGTGAAAACCTGTCCATGCTGTCAAAATGAGTCGGAATGAGCACAGGATAATTTCGAATTACTGGCTAAAAAAAAAGAGAAAAATGTTGCACACAAAAATTACTTCATTAAGTCCTCGTCTAGCGATCCCACTGCTCTAAATAGCAATTAAACATCTAAAAGTATCTTTATTTGTATGATTTCTGAGAGGAGTAACCTTTTCTTTGTTCATGAAAAATGCAGTTTTTCTCTGCTCGCTTCTTGGTCGTTTGGTAAACGCCGCGTTCCAACTTTGTGAATATTCATAGTGAATTCATGAGTCTGAACCAATGAAATGTGATTTTCAAAAAAAAAAAAAAAACGAACTTACTCGGACTGACTGACAGACGCCGAGATCCCCAAATCCACCGAATTACAGTATTTAAAAAAAAAAAAAAAAAAATGGAACGACATGAGGGTGAGTAAATAATGACAGAAATTTCATTTTTGGGTGAACTAACTCTTGAAGTTGTGCAAAAGGATTCCTAAGAACATCTGAACCGTTGAAACAATACACGATGATCGAGAACGCCACCTCTCTGAGAGCACAAGCACAGCGAATTTACAACCGCTGACACCCAGTAAGCCTGTGCGTTCATCCAAAGGGACACGCAACCGAGAGAGAGAGAGAGAGAGAGAGAGAGAGAGGATGTGTTGGAGACAGAGCGAAGGAAAGTTTACAGTTGTAATCAGTGTTAGGGGAAATGTACTTTAGGGAGCTGATTGATGAAAATCCCATGCAAGACGGAAAGAGACGAAGAACTTCGCACTACCCAGGGCGCAGGAGCTGTCAAATACTTCCTGCTTATCGAAGGCGGTAGAGCATGATGCAAACTTCCTCTCGTGTCGTAAAGTCACGGCAATGGCACGTCGACCTTGCGGTAACAATTCAATTCTGCGCAATGCACAACTGAAACCATTCCTCTCAAGCTTGGGAGGCCGAGACACCAGAAGACCCCGTTTGCTCTTCAGGGCTCTGACAGCATATTGGGTGACAGTCTACAACAGCGGCGTGGACTCGTAAAGCTTACAGCCCCTGACGTGCATCTGAGTCACCCATGCCTCATGCGGCTGTCTCTACGTGATGAACGTCTTCTCTTGGTTGCTTGCACTGTCCTGATGGCAAGTGTTCATGTGTATTAGTGTTCTGGATCTTCACTGCGAGGGTTGATCTTTGAGGAACAACACCCCATCCGTGAGGTATAGGAAGAGAAACTCGACGGCTGGCGATTGGGTTCTAACTGGACGGAGGTTACAGGTCTCTGTTTAATGGCCCGTGGTGTTTGAAGAGGCGGTTCGAGGGAGGAAGGGGGTTCACAGCCCTCGGACAGGATTGAGTTAACGTTCCTGCTCCAACCCCCAGTTCACAGTGACTTGTTGGTGATTTATCTGATGGAAGGAATTCAGTGAAGGGCTGGGATCTCTACTGTAACCTTTTACCCCCACCAGATGTTCGCTCTGAAAACACGATAATGTTCATCCCTAAATCCCCATGCAAACATATCAAGTGGCTGCTATGTGTTTGTGGCAAGACTTAGTGAAATGACAGGACGGCGATGGGAAAGGATTTTAAACAGCACCGGCGCGGTCAGATGCTCCATATGCTCCAGACGGGTGCTGCGATGACATCAGAGAGGCAGAGACGAAATGCGCACGAAACGGAATTTAAACAAAAGCCGTAAATTCGAGAATTGAGGTCTAATTCTGAGTGGCATAATAAAAACTAAAAACGTCTCAGTTCACGGGGCACGTCCTCAGAACTCAAGCTAAAGTACGGACAATCTTCTCTAAAAGTTATTTCTAGTAGCATTAAAAGAGTGTTATCTTGTCTTTAATAATGTTCTCCACAAAAACAGTATTATATGTGACCCGTGCTCAGTGTTGGGCTACTTTAACACTGTTGCTGCGAGTTGTTTTTTTTTATGTCCGCAGGTTGAAGCGACCTCAAATAACATGATATTTGGCCCCTGGAATACTTTAACCCCCCCCCCCCCCCCCCCCCCGCCAAAAACGTGGATTTTACCCCCAGAATGGCTAGTTTTGAGGCAGGCCGGTTTTTGTTGTGAAAATCTGTCCATGCTGTCAAAATGAGTCGGAATGCGCGCAGGATAATTGTGAATTACTGGCTAAAAAAAAAGCGAAAAAATTTAGAGTTTGAGGGTTTTCACGAAAATTACTTCATTAAGTCCTCGTCTAGCGATCGCACTGCTCTAAATAGCAATTAAACATCTAAAAGTATCTTTATTTGTACAATTTCTGGGAGGAGTAACCTTTTCTTTGTTCATGAAAAATGCAGTTTTTCTCTGCTCACTTCTGGACGGCTCCGCACAAGTTTGGTAGTTTGGTAAACGCCGCGTTCCAACTTTGTGAATGTTCATAGTGAATTCATGAATCTGAACCAATGAAATGTGATTTTCAAAAAAAAAAAAAAAACGATCTTACTCGGGCTGACTGACAGACGCCGAGATCCCCATAAACACCGAATTACAGTATTTAAAAAATAAATTAATAAACAGTACTTGCACAAACAGAGCCGTGAGGGACGTGAGTGATAATGAGCGTCAGCTGCTCGCTACACCGGTCTCGTATCTCTCCCGGAGGAGCTCCGGAAGCATAAAAGAGGAGCGACGACAGTGAAGGACGAGAGAGGACCAGACCTGGATTTTATGTTGTGTTTTATTTTGTTTTACTTTCGTTTAATTGTTTGTTTATTTATTTGATTAAAGTTACGTTTAACGTTCGCCGGTTCCCGCCTCATCCTTCCCGTTCTCACTGAACCCCGTTACAATCATATATCATTTGAATCGGTTTTTAAATATTACTTTTTGCTAATTTGCTCATTGCAACTCGTTTTGGGGTCACATGTAGTTGTCTGAAATGTTACCACTTGTTGAGAGAACATTCAAAAGTAGCATTCCCGTGATGTTTGAAGGATGATAAAATGGAACGTTCGCATAGCCAAACCTAAAAGTCATTTCTGTCATGTCATGATTCCAGGGCCAAATTATGTGACAAATTTTAATACTCAGGCTCAAAATGTAAAGTAAAAGTGATGCTCGACTTAGCAAACACCACTAATGAGAAACACTTTGACCACTAAACCACAGAATCGAAGCTTGGCCTCATTCTGACATTGTTTCCCAGACAGAGTTTTTAGCGGGCTGGTTAATAACTGAAGGAGAGCGGCAGGGCCAGACAGAGACAGAGAGAGAGAGAGACTTTGACAGTCCCAGCCAATATTTGTCACTTCAGAGAGCATGAATTCTTGATTTGATGTGCCTTAATTGATTCATCTCTGCTTAGTACTGACTGTCTGTCAGCCCTGAACACTGAGCTCACGTCCCTGGACGCTGCAGGAAGGGCGGTGACCTCTCTGACCTCTGCAACGACCCCGGCGACACGCCGCGGCGGACGGTCATGTGCTCTGGTGTCAGCCAGTAAACACATTTAATACGACGCTACAGGTGAATCGCAATCTTTAGTGCGGGTTCCTGCGATTTGGGAATCTTTGGAAAGAATATCTTGTGGTCAGAGCTCGATTTTCGAACGCTTTAAATAACACAATGGGGGTCTACACACACTCCTGTTTTACGTCTGCATGTTTTTCAGTGGCAATGAGTAATAAAACTTGTTCATCCGTCTGTCTTTTCAAAGGCTCTGAAGCTCTTGGCTCGCTCGGCCTCTTCTCTGTTTCTATGGTTTTCTTACCAAGGTTGGCACAGGTCTTTGTGAACGTTGTTGCATACGGTCATTGTTGCACAGAATGAAGATAAAAATTTATCATTTACCTTGGGGCGTTCTGAAAAGCCCCCTTCTCCTCTAGAGACTCCACCAAATTGATTTAGACCACAATGAGCCGTCGTAACTGAACAGCTCGGTGGATTGAGCCTTGAAACGGGGAGAATTTGAAGGACAGTTCACTCGTCTTTATGAGATTTTAAAGGGTTAAAGGGTTGATCATTGATTCTCAAAAATATGCATCTCCCATCCTCTATGAACGTAAATCAGGTCCAGTGTGAGCCGTAGAAAAAACCCGTGCGATTGTGACAATGACACAATGTTCTCATGAATTAAAACACTTTCACAGTTAAGTAGTGTGAATGTGGGTGTCATCTCCGTCTGTCATCTGACAGAACGTTTGAAAACCAAACATTTCTGTGAAAAAATTAGATGGCCATTTGAAGTGCCTCTCCGGCTTTCTTGCGTGTCTCACTCCAGGCATGCGATACCTTTAATCTCGCTCGCGTTTTATGATTAATCGCGAATAACAGAGAGACAAGCGTCTTCTGAGCGCAGGAAAGAAGGACGTCAACTGAGAATCTAGGTTCTCGCTGGATAGCTTTTAAAGTGGGTGCCACGGAGATCTTGTGATTACATTAAGTCCTTCTTGAAGGGAAAAAAGGTGCAGACGAAAGCTTCCTAAAAGCTCCGGAAACAGTAATCGTCATGGAGCAAGTTGCCAGTTGGAATTTTATTAAGCGCACGCACGCTCGACCGCCCGCTTCCCCTCTCGTCCATTATGTGTGCGCTAATGTCACATTGATTATGCTGGTCGTAAACTGCCTTTGTTTGGCCTCGCCTCCCTGTCAGTCAAAGCGTCTGCTGGGACGGGTGCGAGTCTCGCTAAAAGCTGCCTTTTCCGTGTTTGCGGCCGTTTGAAGTAGCTCTGAGCATGACGCCGCTCCCCTAAGAGACCCCTTTTTGGTGTATTAATTGCTTTTTAATGTTTTCCTCCTGTTTCAAATGTGACTGTGTACAAACAAATCAACAATAATGGAGCTTTAAGTATTTTCCTGATTGGGTCAAGAGCAGGAGTAAAAAGGGTAGCACTGAATAAACCATAGCTGGGATTTTGACACAGGGAAAGAACTGAACATTGCCATTTGTCCCGCCAGAAGACTATCCCCAGCCACACGGGACAACTGAGCCTTTCGGGAACATTTTGAATGCATCTGACAAGTTAAGGAAGTCATTTTAACATCTCTCTTTACTTTGACCAACTTTGGGTGCAATGAGAATTTTATGGGACTCTGATGAATTTTTCATTCGCTAAGTCTTTTATCTGATGGAAGATCCCATTGTGTTAAATTCAACCAAAGCGCAAACGAAGGAGGGCGTAATTACGAGAAATCTTGAGAGAAAACATTACACGTCATATTTGATGTAAACAACAATAAACCCGAGCGAAATCGCATGCGAGGGCTCCGGAGGTCCGATTACGAATTACATGGAAAGAAACTTTTAGAGTCGCACTACTACAATCTGCTTGAATGGAGAATTGTTATTTTTGCCATTCTTTGCCAAGAATGTATCATAAACCTTCCTAACATGCATATATTCTACACGGGAAAGAAAATAACTCGATAAAGTAACTGATTTGAAAGCATTTGTCGCAATTTCTCATCCACTCGCAGTCGGTGGCCCGTTTTCTCCAGTTTTGCAGGCTAATAATCCAACGGCACAGGAAGTATGGAAACAGAAAACGGTAAACAAGCAAAACCTGAAATCCAAATGTGCCTGCTTGAGTTCACTGCCTAAAGAGAATCAGTATTTGGGCTTGAGTTACACATCCAGCATCTGCCATCCGGACATCAGGCACCATATTCATCATTTGGCAACATGGAGCCCAGCGTCTGTACAAACACCCAGAGGAAATGAAGTCTCTTGGCCAGACAAGAATAAAATTAGCTTGATGACTAAGTTCCTCCCCCGTTCCATCGGGAATAAGACCCTTCATTTGTTTTCATTACCTCCCTTAGCCTCGGACAGTGTCATTCAATTCATTCTGCCACCGTGAAGATCACGAACCATCTACTGAACTTTCTAGTTTTATCATCGTTCAATACTTTTTTACATTTAAATCACAAAAAATGAGAATTTTTCCCACGATCAGACACAAAGTAAAGACTGCGTTATGTGTACATTAACCCGGTCGCTGGGTTTGTCCATTTTCAACCCAGCGTGTTCCGTCAATTCGCGTTTTTCATTTACTATTTTTAATAATAAATGCAACCCAGGCTCATTGGAAAAACGTTCCTCTGGTTGTTTCTTGCGCACTGTGCGACACTTTCAACGTGAAATGAATGTCCGGTGAATGGCAATTAACGTAAGATACCAGATGAGCTACTGAACAAGCTGAAAAGCCGTACATATGGAGCTGGTTATGTGAGGCACATGTGAAAACAAATGAGTTCATAAATGGTAAAAATGTTCATATAGTATTTTGTCGTTGTTAAAACTGCAGTGAAATGTAAGAATAGGTAAGTTTTGATAAAAAAAATAAAAATTCATGTAGATTGTTCATATTGTGTTGATTTATTGCAATTTATTAATTTGTTCGATGGACAGAGCTCATTATAATATAGAAAATAACACGGCATGAAAATTTAAATTCACTGTCTTCTAAATGCATGTTATAGATTTTATTGTGCACAATATATGTATATATATATATATATATACACACACACACACACCGATCACATTATGACACTGACAGATGAAGTGAAGAACACTCATCATCTTCATCATCTGTTAGTGGTGGATATATTAGGCAGCAAGTGAAGATTTTGTCCTCAAAGTTGATGTTAGAAGCAGGAAAAATGCGTAAGGATTTGAGCGAGTTTGACAAGGACCAAATTGTGATGCTGGACGACTGGGTCAGAGCATCTCCAGAACGGTTGCTCTTGTGGGGTGTTCCTGGTCTGCAGTGGTCAGTGGTGGTCCAAGGAAGGAACAGCGGTGAACCGACACGAGGATGCATAATGAGAAGAAGGAGAGCTGGTGGAGGCAGTGTGATGCTTTGGACAATGTTCTGCTGGGAAACCTTGAGTCCTTCATCCATGTGGACACGAACCACCTACCTAAACATTGTTGCATGGACACACTTTCATGGTATTCCCTGGTGGCTGAGGCTCTTCCAGCAGGATAATGCACACAAAGCAGAAATGGTTCAGGAATGGTTTGAGTTTGAGGCTCCAAATTCTCCAGATCCAATCGAGCATCTGTGGGATGTGCCGAACAAACAAGTTCGATTCATGGAGGATCCACCTCGCTTTTTTTTTTTTTTAATGTTTTGGCCTTTCTTTATGGAGAAACTGTTGCAGTCGGATGTACGTCACAATACAGAAAAAAAGATCGGACTGCTTCATCGAGACTTGAACCATATTCCGGTTCCTCTACCTGTTATGGGAATCACAGCTGATTTAGAGGCATAGGAAATTCCATCATCATTTACTCATCCTCATACTGTTTTAAACCTAAATGACTTTCTTCTGGACAAAAAGAATGATAGAAAGAAAACCACCGAGGAAAGAAAGTCATTTGGGTTTGGATCAACATGAGTATGAGTACATGATGACAATATTTTAGGGTCAACTTTACGTTTGAAGCATAAATTAAACAACAATAATGTCGTAAAACATTACTTTCTCAGCTGTTAACACAACAAACGGTGACTGACAGGAGAATGATTAGACCATTTCCACTGGAATGGGATGATGGCACACACACACACACGCGTTTACCCCGGGTGCCTGTTAGAGGTAAGTGAAGACATCTTGTGCTTCTTTAAAGTCTGCAGCATTAACACTCTCGCCCCCAGAGCAAACCCGCCTGCTGACCCGCGGCCCGCTCAGAGTTCGACACGAGTCCAGCTCCCAGAGGGAGCCTCCGGACCACGGCCTTCAACCGAAGGTGTGAGAAGAGAAATCGGCTCTCAGCATCCATTGTTCTGCCTCTTCCCTCCTTTTATTGTGTGATAACTTGTGTTTTGCATGATTCATGTCTGTTGGAGATCACAGAGCATCAACATCAGAAAAAGAAAGGATGTGCGTTCACTCACCCGTTCCACACACACGCTGCACACTCAATTGACCCAAGAGCTACACACTTCACCCGCTCCGCCGTATCACCATAGTTACAGTGCTGCGGCCACAGGGTTAAATTACATTAGGACTCAGAGATGAGAGGATGCGATTGGTCTCTCTTTGCCGTCTATGTAGCGCATGATAATCGCGTCCGACCCCGTGGAGGAAGATGCAGCGGACAGCCTGAATGGGGGTCACGATGAGGATGTCACATAAAGGGATGAAAAGCTCAATTTCTTTGGCCAGAGGCGCCCAGGGGAGGCGTAAGCCAGAGGAAGTCTTCGAGCCAAGAAGAGGTTACTGACGGCGAGCGTAGCAGAGGTCTGGATTTACAGCTGCCAGGGGTAAAGACTCGCACTGCTTATTTCCACAGCCAGTTAAAACAAATTACGCTCATGCTTCAACCGTCGGCCCCCACATATTCCTCCGACCTTCTTAGCTCTCATTCTAGTACAATGTTATTCTTCCATAAACGACCTAAATTACTCCAAAATAAATAGCATTACACCAGGGATAAGCTTCACTTGAGAAAGCCCAGCCCTCGCATTGCACCTGGACCTTTTGTGCGCAGGTCTCAAATTAGTTGCACATATTTTGGTATTTTCATTATTATTATTATTATTATTATTATTATTTTGGAGCAAAAGGTCTGTGGTTAATTTCAACATAATGCAATAAATGCTCAAATGGGAAAAGGTAATTATGTGCTCAACATGCATTAGGTGACCTTATTATACATTATAAAAACAGACAGATATTATAACAACTATCAGTTTTACTCTATAACAGGAGGATAACTGCATAACAGTGTTTTGTTACACCCAGATCCTGGGTCAGATGTAACAACCCAGTGTTTGGGTAGTTTATGTTTTACCCAGATCCTGGGTCAGAACCAACAACCCAGTGTTTGGGTAGTTTTTGTTTTACCCAGATTCTGGGTCAGAACCAACAACCCAGTGTTTGGGTAGTTTTTGTTTTACCCAGATTCTGGGTCAGAACCAACAACCCAGTGTTAGGATAGTTTTTGTGTTACCCAGATTCTGGGTCAGAACCAACAACCCAGTGTTAGGATAGTTTTTGTGTTACCCAGATTCTGGGTCAGAACCAACAACCCAGTGTTTGGATAGTTTTTGTTACACCCAGATCCTGGGTCAGACCCAACAACCCAGTGTTTGGATAGTTTTTGTTTTACCCAGGTCCTGGGTTAGAACCAACAACCCAGTGTTTGGGTAGTTTTTGTTACACCCAGATCCTGGGTCAGACCCAACAACCCAGTGTTTGGGTAATTTTTGTTACACCCAGATCCTGGGTCAAAACCAACAACCCAGTGTTTGGGTAATTTTTGTTTTACCCAGGTCCTGGGTTAGAACCAACAACCCAGTGTTTGGATAGTTTTTGTTTTACCCAGGTCCTGGGTTAGAACCAACAACCCAGTGTTTGGGTAGTTTTTGTTACACCCAGATCCTGGGTCAGACCCAACAACCCAGTGTTTGGGTAATTTTTGTTACACCCAGATCCTGGGTCAAAACCAACAACCCAGTGTTTGGGTAATTTTTGTTTTACCCAGGTCCTGGGTTAGAACCAACAACCCAGTGTTTGGGTAGTTTTTGTTACACCCAGATCCTGGGTCAGAACCAACAACCCAGTGTTTGGGTAATTTTTGTTACACCCAGATCCTGGGTCAAAACCAACAACCCAGTGTTTGGGTAATTTTTGTTTTACCCAGGTCCTGGGTTAGAACCAACAACCCAGTGTTTGGGTAGTTTTTGTTACACCCAGATCCTGGGTCAGAACCAACAACCCAGTGTTTGGGTAATTTTTGTTACACCCAGATCCTGGGTCAAAACCAACAACCCAGTGTTTGGGTAGTTTTTGTTACACCCAGATCCTGGGTCAGAACCAACAACCCAGTGTTTGGGTAATTTTTATTACACCCAGATCCTGGGTCAGACCCAACAACCCAGTGTTTGGATAGTTTTTGTTACACCCAGATCCTGGGTCAGACCCAACAACCCAGTGTTTGGATAGTTTTTGTTTTACCCAGGTCCTGGGTTAGAACCAACAACCCAGTGTTTGGGTAGTTTTTGTTACACCCAGATCCTGGGTCAGACCCAACAACCCAGTGTTTGGGTAATTTTTGTTACACCCAGATCCTGGGTCAAAACCAACAACCCAGTGTTTGGGTAATTTTTGTGTTACCCAGATCCTGGGTCAGGGGTTGAGTTTATTTATAGCAGGCTTTTTTGTGCCCTCTTCAGGAGAGATCAGTACAGCTCCGTCAAATTGGCGCATGTCTTTGGTAAAATACATGTTGGTGTACATTTTATTTTATCTAAATATTCATTATATAAACTGAATATCATTTAATTTTATGCAAAGCGATGCGATGCGAGTCACCTAATCGAGTGTCACGACGGTCTTTTCGTGTCATAGAAACACTTGATGCCTTGTATAAAATTAGTACAGTATTGTATGATTTTATTCAGAAAGATACAGAATATAAATACTGAGGATGTTAAAATATGTACCCAGAATTGTACACTGATTATTTCTGGAGCGGTCATGGAGAAAACAGCTAGTGTTATAGTAAAAAACCCGAATCAACACATTATACTGGGTTAAATAACCAACCCAATTTGCTGGTTAAAATTAACCCAACATGTGTTTTGTCCTATATTTACCCAGCCCAGCTGCGTTGTTTTTTTTTTTAGAGTGTATTTATTTGTGCTTTGCTTGTGATAGTCACAACTGATAAGTGGCGGAAAAACTAAACAACGACAGTAATTTGATTATTTGTTCTTATTTTTATAGGGACTGTTTATTTGTGTTTAATAATGTTTTAGCTGTGGTATCAAAATTGGAATAGAGAAATGTGAATTTTCACTGTATCTAAAATTTTTCATGGCCAGTACATTTTCTTACGTCATCAGCAGGTGTGGCAAAAACTTTTAGGCCTTGTATACACTGTACAAAGGTAGAGGAAAAGCTTCCACATAGAAGCGTAAAGGGTTCCGAGCGGAATCGTTTCGGGGTTCCCATGGCTAATTAATTCATTAATTATGTTTTCGTTCATTTTTTTTTAATTTTTATTAAATTGTATGTATAAAAACAGCTTGTAAAAACCACTAGAAAAAAAAAAACCTGTTAAACATGAAAGTCCTTATACAGAACCTTATATGGGCTTGTTAAAACTGGGTCAAGTTTCTATAAGAGTTTACAATAAATGGACGAATACGTTGCATCGTTTCCTACTGTGTTGATTGGGACGTCGGTAACTTGAGAGACTGGTTGAGTTTGTCTCCACAGGGACCAGTGGTCTGTTTTTTCATGTTAACAATCAGAAACAGATGTGGTGGGGAATTACAGACCTGCGAGTGTCATCACTCATACTGCATTCAAAGACGGCATCGTACCTGCCAGATGCATGCGTTTACACACCAGAAATGATGTCGAACTCTTTTTTAGATGCCAGCGCACATCAGCATTCATAAAAGAAGAAGAGAGTGGCATGATGGAGTTCAGCACGGCTCCAAATGACAAACGATGTGCGAGCGGAGCCACTGTCTACACGGGGGTTATTGGGGAGCGCAAGTGGACACCAGACCCCCGTGAGTTAACTCGCCTGGCCTGCCAAGAGCTCCGACACTAAGCTTCCCACATCCAGCCGAGCCTCTGGGGAGGAGGTGGCCTGGCACCCATGTCATTGTGCTCTGGCCTTCAACCGCTGGTGCCAGGAAGGGTGTTGCATTCGGCCGCACACTTGAAAACACAGGCTTTGTCCAGCAGCCAAAGTTTATTACTAGTGACAGGTTTCACACTGGGGCAGCAACAAATCTCACTGCTTGTGACAAACAACCAGACAGATTTGTGTTGTTAGTTTTTTACCGTTTGCTGACAAACAGAGCAGTAAGGGAGGTCACGCTGTGACATTTTTACCCTTAGGTTTGGCTTGCGATGTGTGAGCCGCTGTGAAGTATGTGGATGCTTGGTTTTTCTGGAAAATAATGCCTTAATGCCATGCTTGAGCAAAACTAAACTGGATATTTTGTTGGTAGCAGTCACACACGTATTGGTGCACATGGGTCTGTTTCACATGTAATCTGCACATCAGATTACAGTTCCATCTGAAAAGTGTTTTAGATTACCAAAGTGATTACTTTGAGTTTTAATGTCATTTAAACAGCGATTGGTGATTCTCTGACTCTGACCGTCTGAAAAAGACGAGTTCAGTTTCATGTTTTCCACTGTTTTCATGTTTTGTGAGTCATTTTATAATTCACTCGACACTGCAACTTTTTCTCACTGTTTTTTCCCCTCTTAATTGTGAGTTTGCATCTCACAATTCTGAGAAAAAGAAGTCAGAATTGTGAGATGCAAACTCACAATTATGAGGGGAAAAAACAGTGAGAAAAAGTTGCAGTGACTCACAACTGCAAGTTATAAAGTCAGAATTGGGAGATATGAACTTGCAATACTGACTTTTTTTTGAAATTGTGAATTTAGTATGTGAGTTTATATCTCATAATTCGGACTTTTCTCAATATACAGACTTTATAACTCGCAATTGCAACTTTATATCTTCAATTCTGAGGAAAAAAGTCAGAATTGTGAGATAAAAACACTTTGTTTCACACTTATTAGTATTCCAAAGTATTCTAAAGTATTTAGATTAAGTCACTAAACTTGAGTAATGTAACGAAATACGTTACAAATGACTTTTTAAAGCATGTATTTTGTAATCTGTAGTGAAATACTTTTTTAAAAGTAACCCACCCAGCCCTGTTGGTGCATCAGTAGGAGTACTTTCTTCGGATTGCAAAGTCAGTCCTCGCTGGTTTATAACCAGTGGCTTCTGATTTTTTCCAAATGCAGGGAGGTTGGATGTCAGGCCTGCAAAGCTGCTGGAGGATTTAAAGGGTTTTTTGCTGGCAGAGAGATTTTGGAGGATCAGTGCACCAAGAAACCGCAAGTTCAAAGACCTGAAGCAGATGATTGTCTTGTTCATCAAATGCAAAAAAAAAAAATGTTTTTGTGAAATGCTTGTACAGTTCAAGTAACACAAAAGCTAGATAGCGACCAAATATTAAACGTTGTTTGAAGAATGCAAAGTTCTTTCAGAGAATGAAAGAAGAACGGTATAGAGGTCCACGGCAATCCCTTTCAAGATCTGATTGGTGGTGGAAAGCAGAATGAATATCTGTGTCATTTTCAAAATTCAGCAAATATATGTGACAATACAAGGCCATTTGAGCTGATCTTTGTACCGTGTACCGTCACTCTTTAGCCATTTGGGAAGCTGGACATATGCCTCAGCCACTCCTCTCAAATCCACAGGAAACAAGAGCCATCTAAGATCTTGCACTTATCTGTAATTTGTTCTCAATGCCTGTCCCCTTCACCTATATTCCAATCTATATTTCACATCTGGTCCCTCCCAAGCAATTAACCTTGGTGGAAATCAGCAAGCCTACCTTTTTCCCTCTCCGCGTTTTTGCTCCTGTATGTTACTTTTCAGCAATTGAACTGGGGGTAATGACTCTGAAAGGAAAAAGAATGTTCTTTCAATAGATAATTAGGGAGATTGGTTTACCAGGCCCTCTCAAGACCCATTCAGACGCAGGGACTGTGCTGGCCTGTTGTCTGCAGGGTTGAAGAGGTCCCCGGAGACACATTCCCTACTGTTTCATTTCTCAAAGCAGGTGCCTGGCAGGTAGTCACTGGCAGTGCAGGACTCAGAAATAAGAGGTCAGTATCACAGGTCAGAGGTCAGGCATCCAAGGTCTTTAGGTCAATGGCCACTGCAGTGAGCCGACAACATGAAAGAGTCTTCTAACATCTTTGTGTGGTAATGGATTTTATTGCTGGAAATTCATTCCAGAGGGGTTACGCGCGCATGTTTACTCAATGGTGTAACTTCTCCAATCCGGGCTTCCTACGCAGAGTCAACAATGTTGACCGATTCAGTGTCTCCCAAAACCATAGTTCCAATGAACACTTGCATGGTTGTTTAAGGTTGCATAGTTTATTGTGACACATGGACTTAAGCTAACATGCAGTACAATTCCATACGGTTTCTATGTTTTTAGTGTTACAAGAGAACAAAACCACCATTTTGGAGGGCGCATATGTGCTGAACGTGAGAGATAACCCTTGGTCGAAATTATGTTGTGGAGGATGGTGCTTATTGGCCGATCCGAACGTACTGTACGTGGACGTGTGATGTTGCTATGGTTTTGGGAAATGATCATGACTAGCTAGTTAGTTTCTCCAGCGATTCATCGTTCAACGGCGGTTAAGGGAGTTATGTCGTTGTCCAGGGAACGACCAGTGGTTGGCAAATTTTGCTGTTCTTTTTGGTGTCACCACTTCACGATAAATCTCAAACATGGCCATAAAATAGATTCTCCTTGCATTGGAAGGTCAGAAAATATGACTGTGTAACCCAGTGGTTCTCAACCTTTTTTCCCAGTGGGCCGCACTATGGTCCAAGCGCAAGTCATTTACTTGTGATGTCACCTATGAAAACCAATTAGATTTAATGTTATGGTATTAGTCAAGTCACCTTTACTTATATAGCGCTTTTTACAATGAAAATTGTGGCAAAGCAGCTTTACAGTAATAATTGACAAATCATTTTTGGCTGCACAGCAGATCCCAAAGAAAATGGTGTCATTGTCCAGCTTATTCTATAAATTATTGATTCATTCTGTTGCAAAGATCAACAGTTAAGTTAAGTCAAGTTGTGACGTAGTTATTAGTCTAGTTAATTTATGTATTATATTAGCAGATAATATTATTATAATTAGACGTTTTCTGGTGGCACATACGGTATTTTATTCTCTGCAAAATCAACAAACACCATAAGAAATTCGGGGGGTTTTCTTCACAGTGTGTTGAAATGGCTGGCAGCACGAATTCTTCATATCAAAGTGAAACTCTGTTGTTCAATAAACTCACGTTAACTAACTTACTGACATTAGTATTACGGTAATCAGATAATAATGCTCAATGAACACATACTTTAAGTGACTATTTAACTTTGGATGTAAATTCTCTTCAACAGTATCGTAACAGCGGCAGAATATTATATAGGCCAAAAACGCTTTTAATAAACAAATGTTTACTCAACTGTTTTTACAAGCAACATTGAGAGCATTGTAATTACAATCTCTGACCATATCAAGCACTATCCAGCATCCGCGGGTCATCCAATGCGGTTATTTTTATCCATTTAAAATACGAGTACATCATACAAACACATCGAATTCACACGTCTTTTGATATTGTAGGTTTTGCATATGCAAAATACTTTACTACAGAGCAAACAAAGGTTGCCCGTCTCGCTCATTGACGGCAAACTGATTCTTCCACTCTTCTAACCTTCGCTCCTGATGCTACGACTATTCTTGTTTGCAACATCTTCCTTCGTTGGCATGTTCCTCATTTCGTTTTTCTCCTGTAATAACAAATTTTGATCCCTAAATTTACAAAAATAATAGCTACTATTGGAATTCTACCAAAGCGCGCGCTTGTAAGTGTTTGTTAATTGAGTGTAGTAGGTACAAAATATTATAGTTCAGATGTATATTAATGTAACAGGTCAGCAGGTTGAAATCCAAGTGCAGCTTTATGTCCAAAACGTAGTCATACAGGCAACGGCCAACTCAACAGCAAACAGTAGTAACAGGGAAAAGGCAAGCTCGTAGTAAATAATCCAGGCAAAGGTCAAAAAGGCAGGCAGATAAACAACAGGCAGGATCCGAAAACAGGCAAAACAGGACAAGAATAGCGCTCAGAAATGTTACAGGATTAGCAAATGACATGGATTACGGGGTAAACTTAAATAGTGCACTAGATAGCCTACAGCTGGACAGTAATCAACATGAAGGTGTGGGACTTATGGGAAATGTAGTGTGTGGTTGAGAGGGCCCATGAACTGGGAGGGCGACATCTGGTGGCAAGTCGACGGAAGACAACAGACCGGATACATTACAATTGATTTAATTTTACATCAAAAATAATTTGTAAAACTGACTTTTTACATCATTTGCATTTGTGACGGGTCTAACCTAACTGTGTCTTCTTCGTATTGTCTTTTCTTTCATTTTCTTAATACGTATCTTGTGGATGAATTTATATTTATGCACTGGAAGCTTCGTTACTAAGAAAAATTATAGCTAACAGAAATATGTTCCAGGAACGTTATTGCTAACGTTATGTGAACGTTGTTTCGGAATGTTCTCAGAATTAAAAAAAAAATCTTGGTTATGCAAATGTTCAGGGAACATTCCGTTGCATCATTCTTTAAACATTACTTTTGAATGTTCTCTGAACAAGGGTAACATTTAAAAAACGTGTACCATGAGGGATATTTTCATGTTAATGTTTTGAGACCATTATTAAAGACCAGATGACTTTGAACAAACGTTTTAATAATGTTACTGGAAGAATGCTTGTTCAGAATATTGAAGTGATTACATGAAAGCACACAGCTCTTTTTGATTCTGAAAACATCTACTTCGTTTATGAGCCAGTGAGCAAATACAGGAGAGGCAACATTTCACCTCGCGCACCACAGCAAGGCGACGGTGGTTTGGCAGAGGGTCAGTGCGCAGAACACGACAGATGAGGAGGATACTCCAAATATACCAACACGTCTTTCAGCATCGATTCCCCGGGGAGCCAAACATCAGCTCGCCTTACACTGGACCCTGATGCAGCAGAACCTGCACTGTGTCACCGGATCCTCTCACAACACGTGTTGGGATCTACAGGTCTGTGTCAAACCTGCTGATTACCGTAAACCCGTTCATATCCATGCAGAGCTGACAGAAGATGCCATCATTTCCACCAGAAAACGACAATATGTGAGCAAAGTCACTAGATGTGGCTTTTCGCAGTCCACTGGGACCTTATCGACAAAGCTCTGGTTATAAATTTCTTTAACATATCGGACGAGCAAGCATATGCTACTTATAGGAATACCGCTGAATATTGCCCGGAGAGGTCAAAGGGCTGTGAAGGTCAAAGGTTTCATCCTCCCCTCATCATAAAGTGCATTATCATCTTCTCCATGGCCGTATCATCCAGATGGCGGAGTAAGATCAAGACAGCTGCGTTAAGCATCTTGGGAAACAAAATTGCCATATTTGATTCATCTTTAAGACATCATATTTCAAAAAGGGAATGCTTTTGAGCTGAGCCTTTCTAGTATAATCGTAGTGCTCATGTTACAAAACTGATCGCTACTGAATGTGGAGGATTTAAAGGGAATCGTCTCTGTTTATTCTCCGTTGTGTGGTTGGGAAAGGAACGAAGGAGGGAACAGTGATAGCACGCTTAGTGTGCGCATTTAGCTGATTTAACTAGTATTGGCACGCGCTATCGCTATCAAACCCAGCGATCTGAAGTCAATCCAAATTTGTGTTAAAGAGATCCTGGAGGGTCTGCGTGAAGGGAGAGATCTTGAGCTCATTATTCACGATGACAGAATCGAGAGAATTGTTCGTTTCCGTTGGCAGGAGAGCAGAAAGAGTCGAGAAGGATCTGAGCTGGAGTGACGTGCTAAAGATCAGACTTTCACTAATTGCTCTTGATTAACGTCGTATGGTCTTCTGACCACGCTTCAGTTTTCAGCTATTCCAAAAAAGGATCTTTTACCAACTAATGATAATAACCAAAATCACAGGGTCTTGAGGAAATATGTAGTAAGAATGTTTCACTGAGATTCCCAATAAGCTATGAAAATGTTACTTCTGAAGGTTCTCTGAACTTTTAAATGGTTTAAGAACGTTGTTTCTTGGTTATTTGAACGTTGAGGGAACATTCCATTTTATCATTCTTCAGATATTATGGGAACGTTACTTTTGAATGTTTTCTGAATGTTCCGATACAAGCAAAACATTTGCTGAACATCCAACTTGAAGTGGCAAAATAAAAGTGCGGGTGTTGTACCGAATTTCGACTCCCCGCCAAATTATTACCCCCTTCGTTGTAGTCGCTACGAGACTGAACCCAAGTGTGAACGCACTTTGTAAACATAAGAGAACTTAAAGGTGCACTATGTAGTTTTTCGTCCACTAGAGGTCGCCTATTCAAAGAAAGGCGTAGCTTGATGACGCCAACTTTTAGCGGGGGGCGAATGGGACGTGCGCTAATGGAAAAAAATCGAAAATGAGAAAGTATGCGATGCGATTAGTTACGTAACGTTGCTCTGTAGAGAAGAGCGAGAGAGAGAGATTTGGGAGATGAGATGAGAGATGAATGATGAATGAGAGCGACACACACCGCAGCAGCAGCAGTGATTTATTATTAACACAGTCGCCCGGCGCCGCTTGTATGAGTGTGTGAGAACAACACGCTCTGATTTATGTGTTGAAGATGATTTATAACGTTTTTTCGAGCGTTCGCTCGTGCTGCTGTGAGACACAGACACACACACACTGTAACAAGAGACAGATCCATATTACATATAATATAATACTGGATGATGGTTGAAAAAAAAAAAGGGCATTCAATTTTAAAACGTATTGGATGATTGTATGAATAACTGTTACTAAAAATAAAGCCGAATCCGATTTTGCAATGTTAGCTAACGTTACTTTACAAGATAGTGTTTTTCTCTGAGGCATCGTAAAAAATCAAGAAAATTATAAAATTAAATAAACTTGTTGCGCTATAACAATAATTAGTTTTCTGTCCGTAAATGTATCAGAACAGATGTTCCCTTGTCTAATAAAACATGTAATATATATTAAAGCGTCTTTGGTGTTTCCAAATAAAAACAGACACCGAGGTTAACGCAGATTTGACTGTGACATCCCAGATCCTTGGTTAAAATCGCAATTTTCTGAAACATTTGGGATATTGTAAGTACTCAACCCAGTGGTTTTTGGATATTTCTTCTGCAAAAAAAAAAAAAAAATCTTACATATTGCAGTTTTAAATCATTGAAATATGAACTTAATATCTCATTCTTGACTTCTCAAGCATCCCCTGGTTATTCTGAGCGTGCCTGAAATCACAGGACGAGTTCAGCTCAGTCAGATCAGGTTTTAGGCGTATGTTTGTGTGGATGTAAACACGCTTTAACCGACAAACCAGTTCCACCTGCAGTGTCCGTTATTTTGCCCTGAAAAGTCCTCGGTGACAATACTGATTTCACAAGCGTCTTCTCCACTGTACAAAATTTCATTACGCTCCCCGAGATTTGCGCCACTGTCTCCTTGCGCTGGCTAGACGTCTAATTAACATGCTAAACACTGAGAACGAGGAACAGGCCCTCACTGAGTCAATAGCCAACAGGAGGAATGTGTCCACATCTCTGGCCTGCTCTCCGTGATAACATCAGTCTCCGAGCAGACACCGCCACGGGCCACAAGACCGACGTTTATGGACGTCTATCTGCACAACTGATCAACACGAAAGCCTCTGAGACCAGCCGACCTGTTTATCCCCCATAGCAGCAGACGCGAGGCCTGCGTTTCAACCTGTGTAAATCAAGCCCTATCAGTGGCAGGGAACATTACCTCAGGTGCTTTGAGAAAGGCCTCCATCAGGTGCAGCGATTGAGATCTCGCAGGACAGTCTGAAAGGCTCTTAACTCTCACTTTCACTCAGAAATCATCAACGAGTTCACATTTTCTAAATTTCAGATCACCTGTGGTGTGCCTCTGAAATTCGGTCACTAACGGCGTTCTTATTGTTCTACGCCTTTCATATTCAACTTACAAAACATGATGAAAACATGATTAAAATGGAAATGGAAATTACATTTATAATGGATGGATGCACTTTTTTGAGCTTCAAACGGGTGGTGTCCGCGCACCATTCTAAAGCTTAGGAGAATCGGGATGATTGTTCATTGAACTCTGATGGCATTCGTCTGAAAGAAGAAAGTCATATACACCTCGGATGGCTTGAGGGGGAACAAATCAAGGGGTAATTTCCATTTTTAAGGAATCTTCATATTAAATGTACTGAATGCAGATGCATCAGGCTGGTCCAAATCAATGTTTCGAATGGATTCCCCAGATATCCAACGCCGGGATTACGCCAAGCGTCGGCAGCTTCTGGGTCCAAAGTTGCCCTGACACATCCACGGATAAACGAGATAACTGTCTATTTAAGCGGATATATTTGCCAATATTCGTTATTCAAAAAGGGAAAGCGAAAGAAAGGCTACAAACTACAAATGTTGATCCACTCCGCTCGTGTTATTGTGAAAATAATCGTGCATTCGAGCGCTCGGGTAAGATGACGTAAAATTAGAACAAGCTTCTGTCTACATGCTTGCTTTCATAACTTACATTCTCGTGAACTGACTCGTTCGCTATACTGAACAGCCAATCAACATGTCGAATCGGCCGGAAAACAGCCGACGAGAACCAACTTCAACACACGGCCTTAACTTATATTTGACCCAGCGTATCTCATTCCCTCAAGGATTGACCAGCGCAAGTGAAACCCCTCTCCGACCGACAGAAGCCTTCGGCGTACGAACGCTCCCTCGACAACAGAGAGTTTGTAAGGGCCACTTCAATTTGTCAGATCCGTCATCTCTCACACATGCACTCTCTCTTCTATGATGGACCTTCATTGTGAAACCCTGCAGGATGGTCCACTCTCACAAAAAAAAACGAGATGTGTTCTCCAGGGAGTGAGGCTAATGAAATCAGGCGAGCAGGCGGCGCTGGGCCGAACGAACGAACGTACGCGCACTCTCGCGCTCCTTTTGGCAGCCTGTGGCGCTTTTAGCTGGAGCAGCAGATTTCTTTGAGGCAGAGGCACCTTTCCGGAGGAGCCCGTGCATTAACAATACTGTCGCTGAAGCACATTACTGCTGCTGTCCACCACCAGGATTGTTCTCTCTTGTTAATATTTTGCCCTAACAGTGCTTTTGATTTTATTTCCATTTTTCTGCTCCTTGTCCGGAATCAGATTAGGATCGATTGCCGCACGAGAGTACGTGGGGAGCCCAACAGAACCGCGCCGCTCCTCCATTGAGAGTATTCAGCGACTAAATAGAATTGTTTGCCCTTAGATGTCAAATTTCCTCAGAGACGAGAATGTCAATAGCAATTAGATTGTCTGCAGGCGCAGGCGCGGCTCAAAGACCCTGCTGCGCTTCACGAGAGTGGTGGGCTGCAGAAAAAGCCATCTTGGTCCCAATTCAGTTTTACGACGGCCTCTGAGAAGGCATTACACTAACTCCATTAGCTGGGCTGCGGGGACGCGGGACGCACCGTGTTCTTTTACTCAGCGGCTTGGCATCCGATGAAAGGTCAGAGCCTGCTGAAGTGGGCAGAAAGTGAATTAATGAACAAATGTATTTAGGAAGTGAACGGTCTGAGTGTGGTCTGTCTCCCGTCGCTTCCAGAGGCTAACGTGATAACATGACAAACACGGTTAGCGGCTGCGGGCCGGGCGTCACAAAACCCTTCACGTGCATCCGAAAAAGACTTGTAATCACGGGATTTTCATTTCATTAAAGCTGTTTAATGTATGGTCACTGGTCATTTGTCTGGGAAATAAACATTCTCAACTCAAGTCACACTTAATTCCGTAGCCCTTTATACGAGATTGTTTCAAAACTACTTTACAGGGATATCCAGGAAAATAATGCTGCAAACACTAACCCTTTAAGTACTGAGCAGTATTAACTAACCCGATCTCACAGCAATTCGTACGTATTTTACGGGGTGGCTAATTCGTATGAATTCGTACGAATGACCTACACCTAAAACTACCCGTCAAATCTAGACATTCTTGTACAAGTGAAGTCGTACGCATTCATATGAAATAGCCACATCGTAAAATACGTTCGAATTGGTCATACGAATTAGCACTAACTATAGGGTTAGGACTGGGTTTTGGGTTAGTTGTGCATAACTTGTAGTTATTACTATAGTAACTGCATATATAACAATGCAGTGTAAGGTGTTATATACTTTCTAAAGGTGTAACAATTCACAAAATGATGCATTTTTTTATAAGGTGCCTAAATAACGCATTATATATATATAGAGGCCCCTTTCACAAGATATAATATAAATATCTAGTGTGCCCAGAATATGTCTGTGAAGAGATTTTTGTGTGTGTCCCTTTAAATGCAAATTAGATGCTGCTCCCGCCCCTTTTCCAGAAGAGGGCAGAGCTTTAGCCGCTCATGTTTCATTGACACTGATGGAGAGACTCAGGAAGAAGTTCCAACTTTTAGACGTTTCTGAACGGTTCGTGGATAAATTGTTTGTGAAGCGGTCCGGCGTAAAATGTCGGCATCAACAACACTCGACTACAACAACTCTTCTTTTTCTCTAAAGCAGCCCAACGTGGCCGCGCCTTCTTTGCTGTGTGTTCTCAGGAGCGGGGTTTATGTAAATTTAGGGGTTTGTGATGTCACCAACATGGGAAGAAGCTCGTTGTAGTCCCTACAGCTGTTTGTTGTAGTCCTTAAACAGAGAAAATATCTCTCTTCGCATTGAACTTTGAGCGTCGTAACGTTGCTGATGTTGTTTCTGCCCAAACGGCAACATTACACTCTAACTAAAGCTAAAAAAAACACTTTATTTGATTTCAGCTATAGTTGCCAAAGCAACTCATTTTCATTTAGTTTAACTTGATGTGCTAAAATAATTCAAACGGAAGCAGAAATAATAATGGACAAAAAAAATGTACAGGATATAAAAAAATCTATAATAGTTTCTCAATGATACCGAATTAACAAATCTTCGAGACATAAATCTATTATAAATCCCATCTTTTTATTTCTTTCCAGGTACTTTGCAACCTAATTAATTTCAATGACAGGCAGAAAAGACTTTGAAGCCACACCTATTAAAGACTGACTGAACTGCATCAAAGTCCTGGTGAGCCTCCAAAAACTAGATTGAGGATATCAACTGTGAATATTTAAAGTGGTTTCACTCACCGCGGAGGAACGTGGAGAGACACGCAGCAGCTCAATATTTTGGCCTGACCATTTAAGAGCTCAAACCACAACAAATCCAATCATTATAAAAAGCCTCCGGTTGAACTGCACGGCCATAGACTGCCACATGCTCTGCTTAAGACTTGACAAATTGATCATTTGCTCAATAATCTTTAGAGTCAGAAAAGCCGAACTAGCTGGTAACAGAGTGCACATCACTTCCATTGGGCTTTAGTATATTGTAAAGATGCCGTGCCCCGCTGATTTACTGTAGACAGGCACATTTTTTCTTTGTTGTTGACACATTTATCTGGTTAGTTCTCAGTCTGCTGAATCAGAAGATCACGTGACTCTTAGAGGTATTGCTTTCGGCTGTTACGGGCGGCTTCAATCGCTAAAGAAACCTTTATAAATGGTTGTTTATTCATGAACAAAAGGAAGGTTAATTCATGGAAAAATCACGGTAATATCTAGAATTTAGATCACTGGTTTATTGACAAACGTGGTACACACATTTCAAACATTTAGTGGGGGTCGGTATAATTTGTTAATGTTTCTGGCTGCATTTATTTAATCAAAAATACACTAAAAGCAGTAAAAATGTGAAATATTATTAGAGTTCAAAACAGCTGTTTTCTATGGGAATATATATTAAATTGTAATTTATATCCGGTGATCAAAGCTGAATTTTCAGCATCATTACACCAGTCACACGATCCTTCAGAAATCATTCTGATATGATGATTTGCTGCTCAAGAAACATTTTTCATATTTTTGTGGAAACCATCTTACATTTTATATTTCAGGATTCTTTGATGAAAAGAAAGTTCCAAAGAACACCCTTATATATAGTTTACATAAAACCTCAGAAATGTGTCATGAATGAATTATTTGGATGGGAATGTCAAAAAGCACCATCGAAATCACACTCTATTGGTTTATTATTCGAATATTAACTGCAAATCATTTTCAATCTGTTGCACTTTTCCAAATAAACTCAGTCGTTTCTGGCCTATATATGGTGACCCTTGTAAATTATTCTAAGCCATTTCTTTGACGCCACTTCACTTGTCCGTCCTAAAACATGCAACATCGAGTGCTGCGGCCTAAAAACACGCACTGGAAAAACAGCGAACACCAGATGTTTGCTTCTGTCCAGAGACGTGGAGTCTGTGTCTGTGCATTAATGAAGCTGGACATTCATATTTGAATCTGATAGAGACCATATGCCGCACGATAAGACATGACATCCAACATTGACTGAGTCACATCTGGACGTAATATCATGATGGTGTTGCCACCTCCAACAGATGAGCGATTTAAGAGCAGTTACTGCTGAAGAGAAAACGCTGAAGGGAAGAAGTGCTCGGGAAGTTCAAGGTTCACCAGACCACAACGCTTACTATTGAAGCTCCACATTGAAATGGCTGAGCTGAAGAATTATAGGCCAATTATGCAATCATTTGCCAAATGCAATGCGGCTGATACTTTTCCGTCCACATTAATAATGTACTCTGTTCTTTGGCAATAACTCAAAAGAAAACAATTTAAGAGATATACAGTGAGTCTTCTTGATGTATTCACTCTCTAATTGTCCTCATCAAATGGACCGAGACGCTGTGTCCTCGCAAACAATTCTAGCTTTAATCAAGCAGAGGAGATGGTGAGGCTTTCTGGCGTTTTAACAGAAGATGAATAGTTTGTTCATTCGTACACTTAAAGCACGGCACTGCGTCTTCAGACACCTGCAACTGACCTTTTAAGAATATGGATGTGCGCTAACAGCTTTCTTTCTTGCTTTTTCTAAAATAAGAGCTTCTGTTGAAAGCAATGCATGAATGAACGTCAACAATAATGTTTTTACAACAGATGATCTACATTACAGTAACAAATACTAATGAAGTCTTCATGTCTGCACTCTTGGGTTCAGTTTTATATATATATATAGAGAGAGAGAGAGAGAGAGAGTTATAGTATATGTATAGAGAGAGTTATAGTATATATATATATATATATATATATATATATATATATATATATATATATAGTTATAGTATACATATATAGAGAGTTAGAGTATATATATATAGAGAGAGTTATTGTATATAGAGAGGAGTTTTATAGTATACATATATAGAGCTATAGTATATATAGTTATAGTATATATATATAAAGAGAGAGAATTATAGTATATATAGAGAGAGAGAGTTATAGTATATATATAGAGAGAGAGAGTTATAGTATACATATATATAGAGTTATAGTATACATATATATAGAGCTATAGTATATATAGAGAGTTATAGTATATATATATATAGAGAGAGAGAGAGAGAGAGAGAGAATTATAGTATATATATAGAGAGAGAGTTATGGTATATATATATATATATATATATATATATATTATATATATATATATATATAGAGAGAGAGAGAGAGAGAGAGAGAGAGAGAGAGAGAGAGAGAGAGAGGGAGTTATAGTGTATATATTAGTATATGTTAGTATATATATATACTATAGAGTTCTTGACTCAAGTCTTTATGCCACAAAGGTTCAATATAAAGAGAAATTTTTTAATGTTTAATGGATTATTGCCATTTTTTCTACTGATAAAGTATGTAAATGAGCTATTTAATTCATAAAATGTAATTTATATATATATATATATATATATATATATATATATATATATATATATATATATATATATTATATATAAATTGATTAAAACTAAATCCATAAAGTGATCACATGATGGAGCCCCTTAATGGTTCTTTACATTAAGCGCCTGACAGAACCCTAAAAGATTCTTTTTCTTCTAAGAATGAATTTTCAGTTCTAATTAAATTGATTGCATGCAATGTGGGTGCTATTTTAAAATCAAAACAGTCAATTAAATGACTCTCATTATTCTGAAGATCAGCAATTTCAAGTAATTTGCCTTAACCTCAGCTTGAGTGCTGGAAACACCTCTCAGAATAAAGTTGCGCAAAGAGAGAGAGAGAGAGAGAGAGAGAGAGAGCGAGAGAGAGAGAGAAGCAAGGCCTTGATCGTAGTTTCTGCACATGCATCTCAGAAGAAGCGAAGCGGATTGGATCCAACATGTAGACGCAGGAGGGCAGAGCTGGAATTAAATGGAAATGTAAAGACTTTGAATGGAATGCTTCGGTTTAAACGAGCCATGAACTTCTGAACCTCATCTCCACCTGACAAAATCCGTTTCCCCGCCTGACATATTACATAAAGAGCTTGTCGCAAACCACACGAGAATGCGAGCTACAGATCGGCGCTGTCTGTCTCTGCTCTTCGCGAGTTGTTGTGTCTCAGTGCGACCGTAGAGCGGGAATATTTCAGATCAGTTACACAGGAATGTCAGTAGATTTTCAATACTGGTTTCGGCAGTATAATTCCTTACTGTGTCAGATCAACTCCCTGAAAACAGTGTTCTCCAGTGTCCTTTATAAACTGAACAGCTTAGGCAAATGCACAGCGAATTAGTCTTAAATCCACTGTACTGATGTCCAAAACAGTCGTGCCAGAGTAACTATGCATGGACGTATTTTACACGCCACTCTTAGAAGAAAAAGTTCGATACAGAATCTTAAAGGCTTCCGTCAAACTTTTAGGGGATCATTTTATTCAATTAGTTTTAATTTATTTATTTAATTTTTTTTTTTTACTAATTATTATTATCCTAAAACATCAGTTTTGACAGAAAAAATGTTCACATTTTGGTTTTTTATTTCATCTGAATGGTACGAAACGTAAAGTTTTTGGCACTTGCTATGTGAACACACACACACATGTTGGGTTTTCATGTTTTATGGGGACATTACATAGGCGTAATGGTTTTTATACTGTACAAACTGTACATTCTGTCCCCTTACACTACCTCTACCCCTAAACCTACCCATCATACAAAATGTTCTGCTATTTTACATTTTCAAAAAAGATCATTCTGTATGATTTATAAGCTTGTTTCCTCATGGGGACCAAAAAAATGTCCCCACAAGATCAAGCTTTACTACTATACCTGTGGGGACATTTGGTCCCCATAATGTAGGGAATACCCACACACACACACACACACAAAAAAAAATCATGGACATGATTGGAAAAGATTTGGAAAATTTCTTACACTTGTACCCTTCACGATCAAAAATGGCCGCATTGGAAATACCAGAATTTCATCAAGTGGAAGTGTTTGGTACTGCACCCAAACAAAACCAATTTTTTTTTTTTTTTTTTTCAGATATCAACCTCAAATTTGAGACACAAATTGATTTTCTCGCAGTTTTAGAGTTAAACGTGCTTTGGAAATGTACATATTTCTTGAAAATAGTGTTTTTGTGTCTATAGCTTTTCTAAGTTCACTTTTTTTTTACTTTTTTCTTTAAAAAGTCCAAAGCATTCAAGATTCATGACAGTTTAAGTTCATTTCATTTTCAGATCTATGCTCAAGTTAACAAGTAATAAATGGATTATAACTACGACATAAATATAATTCAAAACCATAAAATACCCTAAAAAATATCAAATAAAAAATGACTGAAACTAAAATATAGTACATTAATTTCATTTAAATAATAAAAAAAATGGGTTACAATTAAATAACTATTATTCAACTACATGTGCTTACTATAGAGTTACAGTTAGGGTTTGGTTTAGGGTTACTTGTAATGATGCATACTTTACTGTCATTACTGTAGTAAGTACATATAGTAACATGTAACTACGGCACTGTAAAAGAAAGTGTTTCCAAAAAATGGCCGAGGAGCACCAGAGGGTTAAATGTGAAAGTATTTCTCCTAATATAGAACCTTTCTGGCACAAGTCATTCTCAGTTTCTGTGTCAAGAACCCTAGAGTTCCGAATAGAACCCAAATGAACTTTCTGAGAATGTATGGGAATATTTCAATCAGTCACTCAGTGGATTTGGAATATTCTAGGTGGGTTCAACAGTATAATTCCTCTCTGTGTCAAAACAGTCAGAACATGACCAACTATTAACAGCTTAGGCAAATGCACAACCAACTGCAGTCTTATTGCTAATCTCCAAAACTTTTGTGTAATATTTCACTTCCATTGGGTTCGGTTGAGTTTGGCAGGCTGCATTCCGTCCAGCAGGAGCAGCAGTGCCGAGGTGTGTGTGCTGGAGCTGCTCCTCCCCGAGAAACCCTGGCTCAGCCCCGCTGGAGCGACCGAGACTGTACTTCGCCAGCGGGGTTAATCCATCTGTGCACTGGCCAATGAGACACAATTTCTCCACCTGAAGTCGGAGGACTAGGGATTGAAATGCTCCAATGCACAGTGCAAAAAAATGTGAATTTGCAAACAGTCTTATACGGTGCTCAAGCAGTGCGACTTGTTTTATGGAAAGCGAGAGGCCTTGGTGTCTCTTGTTTTATTGGTCTGTTTCCTGCTGCACTGGAGGGTGCAGTGGCTCATTGATCTTTCATCAGGTCATAGAGCGAACTGGAGGCGAGGAGCAGTCGGCTTTTTTATGGCAGCTCGCTGGAGCCTGCCTATGATTGTTCCCAGTTTCCTCAGATTGTTCTGCTTTTGGTAAAAGCACAGCGCCTCTCGCTCTTCCAAGCTAAAGCAGAGGACTACTGACATTTCACGGAGCACGTAACACTGTCGGTAGGTGGACAATGGCATATGGATTATTTGTGCATGAGTGTGTGTGTGTGTGTGTGTGAGGTAGGGTGGGCGTGCCCAAACTGGTTTCTAAAAACAGTGTCAAACCATAAAATTTGGATGTGTTCTTTGATGATATCGATGGCGTCCATTCATGGTGTCTTTTCTTCTCTATTGTGACGTACGAGTGAAACGCTTCTGGAACAAGAACAAAAGTAGGGCGGGGCTTGATTTCGTACCACGATTGGATGGTTGTGGTTTGCTATTGGCTGATCTCGTGTGAGTGACAGGTTGCCCCGCCCTCGCCATCAGAGAATTATGAGACACATGAATTTAAGACAGTGATGAATTTCAAGGACGAATCATTTACCATCAAAGAATGGTCCGTTTTGATTTCATGGTGTCTTTAAAGTGTGATTGGCACACATGAAATTTCAAGTTATATGCTTGTGAGACCGCTGCAGTGCAAGGTAATTTGGACACATTGACACCAAATATTGCAGTGACTGGTTACCAGTCTCAGGGGTAGATAGCTAAAGACGGGAAAGAAGCCTCACTCTAGACCATCAGATCAATTTTCACTGAACCCTGAATATTTCATGCAGCAAGTCTTACAGTAGAAACCCAGATGGGCTATTGAAATGGAAAAGCTACATGTCCATAACTCACACCCCTCCTTTCACCCAAAGGGACAAGTTTCAAGAATGATGTCTGGATCATGTTTCTGGTCACACCAGCCATGTGGTTTATGTAACCTCGTGGCTCTGCACAGCAGCAGTAAACTCAGATATGGGATTGCTAGACGCTATTATAGTTATGATGATGCAAAGAGTTATTGTAACAGTGTTATGGAGGACGGATGTGAGGGAGAGCGCGGGAAGTTTGATTGTACAGCCTCTCAGTGATGCATTCATATATCGACCCAATTTACAGTAGAAATGTATATTAGTGTATTAATTAGGTTCGGTTTAACTTATGCAATTTTAAATGTAAAGCGGTCAGAATCGTTTACAGAGATGAACTAAATCATGAAAACTTGATCAAATAAGTTATTTAAGATTTTTTTTTTACTGAGAATTTTTCACCAAACTTTGTTTGTTTGTGTTTGAATGAATGAATGAATTTATTGAATGCGGATATAATCGCGAAGTAAATCTCCTTTATTTTTCATGCAATCTGCCAGAACTGGTTTCAAACAGGCCGAGACAATAAAACCAAACTGAATTTCATTTGACAAACTCATAAAACCTGTTGATATTCCCGGTTGAGAAGAGGCTTAAATTTAAACGATTTTAAAATCGTCTTTAAAGATATTAATAATTACAGGTTGGACCAGCTGACTGTACAAGTTAAGATGTCGCCTAGATGTTTATAAAGTTTAAAACTTAAAGGCCCGAGTGCAGCCTATATCAGCAATTAAAGAATGAATCTAAATGGCATGTAAATACAGCAAACTATGTTCTCTAAAGTGAACTGTTTTGTGCAATTTATTAGATTAAAGCTACAATATATTTGCGTTTTAATATTTTTTCGCGCTGCATTTTATAAATATGCAGAAATATTTAAAAGTATAATTCACGTGCCAAAACGCAGTCATTGTTTTCGATTAGCTGAATGATTTCAGCTTGAACCAACAGCATTTCACGCAAAGCATGCAAACTATATTAAAGCGTCTTAATTTGAATTTTTCAATTTATATTGATTGAATAAAAAAAATATCTAGTCTAATACTCGACCATAAATCATAAAATGAGAATAAAAACAGCATAAACATTGAAATTAAGACATTTCTCAAATTGCCATCGTTCTTATCTTGCATCATTCTCAGATTGAATTAAAACTTTTTCCTCAAAAAAAAAAAAAAAAAAAAAAAAAAAAAACCCGACTGGGAATCAAATAAATAAGGCTGCACCACAATCGACTTTATGCATGCGTGCTCGATCAGATTGGTATCTTTTAATGCACTTATTGTTGTCTGCGGTCATGGATGTTTCCTTCGACTCCAGCAGGTCATAATGGAACGCGCGCGCTATAGCCTGCTGGTTCCTCCAAGAGGAACATGGGGAAGTCTGTCATAATACGCCTTCTCTCGCCAACTTAAAAGGCTTGTTGAGAAATGACTCCCTCTAACCGGGAGTGTCTTGGGTCCAGTGACCCGCATCGGACCGCAGTCTCATAATCTCATGACATAAAACACTTCCCTGCGAGAGCAGACCCGGAGACGCGCCGGACCGGCAAGTATATGGAACAATGTTAGCGCTTTACTTTAGTAGTTTGGTGTGCGAGGTTCGCTTCATCGTGCATGTGAGAGCGGCGTTCTGCTGATCATTTTATCATGTTTAATCCGGATTTAGGGTGAAGTAGCTCACGGGTTCCAGACAACCTGGCTCCAGTAGTCTAATCTATGGGCTGAGGGGCAACGAGACAGGTGTAAATCTCTTTGACAATCTTTGCTTTTTGATTGCAGGAGTCATATCTGCAGGGTATAGGGAATGGATCCGAAATGCATCATTAAAAATGTGTTGCTTGTTTGCCGATGCAATGCTTCCTAAAACTAGAAATGTAGGCTGCTCTGCATCAATAAATATGCATGAATTAAAAGAGTGCGTGTTCATTGTATCATTTATGAATTATTAGATTTCTGAACGACATTATAATAACAACTCACGGCGTTCAGGTGACGTCATGACGGCAACATTTTGCGCTTTTTGAGTTCATTTTAAACACCAACTGGTATTTTACGACAACGCAGCAAACTATTCCAAACATGTTTTTCAGACACATTACACATTCATGCTGCATTTGTATGGACTCGAAACCGAACGCCGCAGACACTTCCCTCATTTACTAATTGTTTATGTAGCTTGCATTTCGTGCAAAAGTGTGTGTGTGTGTGTGTGTGTGTGTGTGTGTGAGAGAGAGAGAGAGAGAGGAGAGAGAGAGAGAGAGAGAGAGAGAGAGGTTGGTGCCACGTTTGATTAAGGCTCGCTCCCTAAAGATGGCGAGAAAAATGAGATAATGAGGTCCTGTGATTGCGTTTTTCCCATGGACTGGAGCTGCCGCCAGTTCACAGAGGCGCACTGTACACTGGCACAGCGATACTCACTTCTCATTTAACACACAAAAGCTGATCCCCGACAACAAACCGGGGACTGGGGACACACCATATAATGTTCACCTTTATCCAATCGCGACTAATTAACCACCTTCTTCGTTAATACAGTGACCAATTAATTTTCTATGTATGTCAAAGGTTCAGAGGTCACAGTCGGTCGCCAAGGACATTTGTGAAGCTCTGCAGCCTCTTTGCGGGCCATGGATCTTATTAGTACGTGACCTCGGTGCTGAGAGGTCACGGGCTCTTCTGCCTTGGTCTGAAAAGCAAAACGCTTCCTAATCGGATTTTAATTGGTGTGCTGAATGTGCTCTGGGTGTTTGAATATGCATGCTGAAATCAGAGAAAGTATGAATTTGTTTGTTTTGATTGGAGAGTCAAACACGATTACGTCATACAGGTGGATGCTGAAAGGTCCATCAATTAATCTGAGTTACAGATATTACTTATTCATTCATTCAGCCTATGCGCAGTTTTTATCTGGCACGTCTTTCCCCTCGCTCCCACAGTTTATTACAGACAAAGGCGCGATTTTAATGACAAGTAGGCCTATACGAAAATAAAAGTATTGGTTAAAAAATAGACTCGCAAAGTAATTTAAAGCAGACTCTGAGGCATTATGTTTGGCTGTTGGGAAAAGTAAGAATCTAATTCCAACAAAGAGACTGTGCGTTACGATAGTGATTTCACAAGAATAAATATAAATATCTTCTTCTTCTTTTTTCTTCAACAAGAACTTTGTATGGAAGTGTGTTAAATTGTCTTCTTTTTCTTAAATTGCCGCGTTAAAATTCGCTGATCTCTGAATAATGTCTCATATGATTCCTTAGGTTAGGACAGCAATCTAAAGATCTCAACTGGAGGCCAAATCACGAGAATTTTCGTTCAGTTTCATACGATGTGATTAGTACAATTATGTTTTTTTTTTGTTTTTTTTTTAAAAAAACAAAAAACAAATGTGAGGCTTCGATGAGCAGATATTACGCAAACCCCGGTCGTACGAATTTGTCACCAATTTTCAAAAACGTAAAAGAGTGACGAATTTTAATGAAGCCATTTCAACCTAAATTTCTGGAGAATCAAATTGGCCTTTGTGTGGCTTGGATACCAAGTGTGTGTATGTGTGTTTTGCATACAGTTGTCTGAGGAATTAAAACACTCTGTATCCCCCTTAAATTGTGTTGGTGAAAAATGAGAAGTCTTCATAGCACCGGCATATTACACGTTTAGACGAGTGAAGCTATTTCTTTAGTTCGCTTCCATCTTATTTGCCGCTTTCTGCTCCAATCACGTTCCCTAGACTTTGAAACACTCCCCCCTCCTCATGCAAAACATCTGTGGGAACTTTAATAGATGAAAGCTCATAACCGCAATCGACTTCCTTTTGTTTTCAAGAAGTCACTTCACGTCAGCCGGTTCCTGAAAACAGATAAACCTTCAAAATATTGAGCGTTTGATTAAAAAACAGCACTGATTAAGAGATCGCTTTGCCATATGTGTTGGGTATTCCCATGCAAGTGCGCTTTAAATTAAACTTTATTCTTTAATGGCTGCATTTTAATGACGTGAAGTCGTAATGTCTGTCTGCGCGCTTCCCGAACAACAATGTGATTCTGCATCTATACTATAAACATCTTTAATTGATAGACGGATCCTCTGTGGCGACTGACAATATGCAACATCTTCACAGGACAGTGGTCATGAAGGATGTGCTATTACAGTCTAAAAAAAAAAAAAACATTTCAGGAGCAAACATTTCCACTGAATAAAACTGCTATAGTTCCTATGCGTCAGAATCCCAACATTCATATACAATCTATTCTCTGGGATTTCATATTTAGTTTGTCCATAATTTAATTCTCTTGAGTTGCAGGCAAACATAGTTTGAGTTCAGAACATACAAACACTGAGCAACATGTAGTTTTTCTTCAAATCATCCTATCTGTGAAGAGTTTTGCATTGAGAGCATTGACTCACTCAAATATAAAGTGCCGTAGCTACATTGTATGTACTCAAATAAGTACTGAGTACTATTAATTAACTACATGTACTTACAATAGCATTACAGTTAGGGTTAGGGTTTGGTTTAGGGTTTGTTACTTGTAATTGTGCATAATTTACTGTTGTAACTATAGTATGTACATGTAGTAATGTGTAACTACGGCACTGTAAAATAAAGTGTTACCAAATATAATAAGATGAATGCAAATAAAAATGTGTCTATAAAGGAAAAGAATTTTAAAAAAAAAACACACACACATCCTCGCTCCACAACATTTCGGTAGCATTTATTAAATAAAAATCCGGTAATGCTGGAAAGAAATTGAAACTTGACAGCCCTGCAGTGAATTGACAAGAATTCCCCTGCAGTAAATGCCAAATCTCTGAAGTTCCTCAGCACTGAGGCCTGACATGAACCTTCAGATCCCTTTGCTTTTCATCCAATCTGACTAAAGCTTCAGTGAGAGTGGGTAAGTTCTGGCAAATGCATGGGAAGTTGACATGAAATGCTTGTGGGAAGTTAACATGTCCCACAGAGCGACATGCTAATCCATAATTTGCCAATTCCTTTTAGACGTTTTTGGGAAGCTATATGGGATATTCTTCAAAAACAACCCCAAAACCGTTTCAGTGAATAGGTGAAAATGGTTGCAAAACTTGAAATTGAGGATTTGCCACATCAAGTGGTGCCAAAATCCACAACATCGGTGTTATAAAATGATGTGGCATTACAGAAAGTCTTGAGTGACTTCAAGGTCAGCAAGACTATGACAGATTATCTCCCTGAATAAAACGTCTGTTGTTCTGCATCACAATCCAATACTAAACAAAGCCTTCTGTGTGCCAATGGATTAAACATCTCTGTCAGTGGGGAAAACTGCTGAATACCTCAGAAGAATGCAAAGGATTTGCCTTCCTGGTATGTACATTCCTCCAAGATTTAGGAACCCGCATTATGGAGACACTGCATCACGGAGGCTTTCCCACATTTTGCCTTGTTTGTTCACAGATCAATCAATGCTAAAATATCTGCACAAATTGAGGAAATGTTGTTTTTTTTCTTCTTCTTGTGGTCAGTGAGAACTCTAACATCTTTATAAATACTGACCGAGATGCTTCTTTTAAATGAACTTGGAGGAACAAAGATACCAGTGTGAAAGCCAATTCGTTGATCATTTAAAAACGAATTAACACCCTGGTAAAAGCAAAGAAACACGACAGCAGGCGTGTATTTTGTCATGTTTTGGAAACATTATAATTTCCAGAGATTAATAAATAATTTTTTTTTTATATACGATTCATTCAATTACGCGTGTCACGTGCGGCGTAAATAGTCAAAATCCCAATCAATAAGTGATCGGAAGGTGTTGTGTTCATTAACTGCGTCAGCTAAAAAATACGTTTTGTAAAATGTACAGTAGAGCAAAAATGCACACGGATGCTTAGCGCCAAACTAGACATTTATACGCTTTCGTTCTCTTTGCCTAAAGCTAAAAAAACAACAACAACAAAAAACAGACGTATTATTGCGTCATTGCACATTCGACCCCGAATTTAAAACTGATATGTCTCCTTTTGAGATGGTTTAACAGTGACACGTGATGAAGGGTGATAAATCTCACAGGCTGCTTCTCTGCTCTGCTGACCAGATAATTGAGTCACTTTTTATGCACTGTTTAACTGTGCGCGACCCTCTGTTGTTTACTTGTGAATTAATCCAGTGTTTTGTGTCGGGCGCCAGTGTTGGGTACACTGACCAACAGGACAGATGCGTCCAGTTATCAACACGCGACCTGTCTGAAGCATTTCGAAATGGACAATTGAGCAAGACACTGATAATTGAGTGAAAACAACAGCTTGTTCTCATTACACACATATATTTTTTTTAATCTAATCACCCAAACATGCATGCATATTTTTAACAAGTCGAGTTTAGTCGTGCGTGTTTGTCACTGACAGACTCACATCAGGGGAATATTTGTATAATCGTCACGAAATGGAGAGAGAAGTGTGTGTGTGTGAATGAAAATGCATGTAAAGTGAGAAGGCTATAGATATTATTAGATATTATAAAATAAACTGTAATGTAATTCAATCTCGCCGACGTTGCGAACGCGTTTTAAAATGATTTTAAAAATAAAAGTTTCATTTAACACATGTTATAGACATGTTATAATCATTGAACGCTGATGAACAGCTCCAGATGAATAAAGCGCATCTCACTAATGTGAATAATTCTGACGCGCTTGTCTTTTCCCCGTTGCGTTTCTCAGGTGAAATGCTCGTCTGGAGCAATACGTGACCTTCTGCGCGCGAAAAGAGGCCAACAGTGACGCTGTGCGCACGAGACTTGGAAGTTCACCTTCTCTGGGTCCCACAGACCGACAGATGCGTGTCCTAATGATGTTGACATATTCACACAACAGCGAGCGAGGCAGCGCTGTTTCGCGACAGCAATAGAGTTCTCAAACACCTTTTTATAAGTCTGAAGTCTTTCCCCTCCACCCGACCTGTTAAAACCACGCCTACAGAGCAACACAATTGGTCCGAAAGCGTCAAAGAGCCAATCAACGGAGAGCTGCAGCTCGAAACATGCAACACATCCACACAGCTGAAGCCTATGGAGTTCAGAAGCACTGGGAATATCTCTGTGCTGGACCCCGTTCTCCGCGTATCGCGCTCTGCTGAAATGTGTGTGCGCGTGAAAGGACGTGTGTGTGCGAGCGCGTGAAGGTGTATACCTCCAACAAGTAAAGACAGAGGAATTATTCCGAGGCACCGAAATATTTCAACACATCTCTTTGGCACGACTCGGGACGATCTCATTATTACAGGAATGTCTGTTTTAAAGAAAGCCCAAGGAAACCGACATCGTGTTTAATTTCATCCTTTAAACATTATTTTATTTTTTTTCGTCTCGATTTCATAGCGCGCTGACAAAAGACAAGATTAATGGATAGCTGCGTCTCGCTTTCTCTTTTACACACTTTGTTGGAGTCCAGCGAGTGAAACAATTACGAGGCTCGCGCACTGAGGCGTCGCAGGGACGCCGGACTTGGTGAACACTTTCTCCAGCGCAAGATTTTCAGCTGATTGCACATCCCGACGCTCGTTTTAAGGAACACCGCATCTGCTATCTGGACTTGAATGAGCTTCCCGATGAGAGATCCAGTTATTCAAGGATCCAGTATGGCTTATCACCCGTTTTTACCTCACCGGGGTCCGGAATTTGCCATGAGTGCGATGCTGGGTCACCAGCCGCCCTTTTTCCCGGCCCTGGCACTGCCACCCAACGGCTCCCTGTCCCTGCCCGGGGCGCTGGGCAAACCGATAATGGAGCAGCTGATGGGCGCAGCAGAGACCGGCCTTCACTTCTCCTCACTGGGACACCAAGCCGCCACCGCGCATCTCCGGCCTCTGAAGACGCTCGAGCCCGAGGAAGAGGTTGAAGACGACCCGAAAGTGCACCTGGAAGCCAAAGAACTCTGGGAGCTTTTCCACAAGCGCGGCACAGAAATGGTTATCACGAAATCGGGAAGGTAAACTGGAATTATTCCGTAAACGCGACGTGCTCTGAATTCAATTATAGGTCAAACAGAAACCGAGATTATAGTCGTTATCAAACATGAATGCTGATTGTTTTATTGATTTCAGTGACTCACGGGTTTCTTTAGAGCAGCATTTATGAGGCGCATGATAGCTGGAATGGCGAATTGCTTTTTATTGTTTATTTAATTTCCGAGATGTTGAAGTGAACAAAAAAATAATAACTTGAACTATAGGCGTCTAGATGTCTGAATCTAATGTGCGAACATCTGGAACCGCTAGTATTCATTTTGCGGGTTTTGAACAGCGAAATTCATTTTTATTAAAAAAAAAATATATAGCCTATGCAATGGTGTCGAATTTGCACGGTTTGATTGTAACTTAGTTTTGCCGTTTAAAGGTTCGTGTTATTCTTCACGTCAAGGCTGGGCCTAACCCTTCACTTAGACACACACACACACAACAAAAACATCATTAATTGTTTCTCTGGAGAGCAAAATCCAGTCAATTTACCCTAGTCTTGTTGCATCGAAATTTACCTGCTAATCTGTCTTTTCTGTATAGGCGAATGTTCCCTCCGTTTAAAGTCAGATGCACGGGCTTGGACAAAAAGGCCAAATATATTCTGTTGATGGATATTGTCGCGGCTGACGACTGCAGGTATAAATTTCACAACTCTCGCTGGATGGTGGCGGGAAAGGCTGACCCCGAAATGCCAAAACGGATGTACATTCACCCCGACAGTCCGGCCACTGGAGAGCAATGGATGTCTAAAGTCGTCAATTTTCACAAACTTAAACTGACGAATAACATCTCCGACAAGCATGGATTTGTAAGTGCCAATTATCAACTTTTTCAATTATTATTATTATTAGTGCGGTTGTTGAAATACATGTGCTTGCGTGTATTTGTATGTATATTTAGCGTTAAAAACAAATTTCATTTCAACTTCGTGTAGAATAAAAAACATTGATAAAGAGAAAAAAATCGCATGCTTTGACTTGTTAGTGTACATAAAAGTATGCACCATAAATTTACCCTTTATGAACCTGTTATTAGGCAGTCAAGAATATATTATGAAACTTCGGCCTTATTTATATTTCAGACGATACTAAACTCCATGCACAAATACCAGCCGAGATTTCACATTGTGAGAGCCAACGACATACTGAAACTCCCGTACAGCACGTTCAGAACCTACGTGTTCCCTGAGACTGATTTCATTGCTGTCACTGCCTACCAGAACGACAAGGTTGGTCATTGCAAACATTCTGTGTTAAATCTGACTGTTAACCTGCCATTTCGCTAAATACTTTGCACTAAATTTTTAATAGGCTACATAAAGCGTGTCCTTACAGGAGGAGTAATGTTTGCTGCTTTCTGTGCTTTTGTCATATATGTTCTTGTAGTTATTATGCAGTGCATTTATTCTCTGTTATTATTCGATTAATCACCGAGGCCTACATCATACAGGAAAGCCTTCACACATGGACAATAAAACAGAAAACACACACACACACACACACACGGTCTCATTCTTTCAGGTTATCTTCAATTTAATTAAATGACTCAAAATTTAAGCACTTATTCAAAAAAATTGTTCAAGGAAACGTCTGTGTGTGTGTGTGTGTGGTCCTGCTAAACCCTACATTGTGGGGACAAAATGTCCTCACAATGATGGCAATATTCCAAATCCTTGTCCTTGTGGAGACATTTTTGGTCCCCATGAGGAAAACAGCTCATATTAATCATATTAAGTGATGTTTTTTTTTTTTTTTGAAAATGTAAAAATTCAGAAAGTTTTCAATGATAGGTGGGGTTAGTGTACGAGGCTATAATATACGGTTTGTACAGTATAAAAATCACAATGTCTTTGAAAAAGTCCTCAAAACACAATTTGTGTGTGTATGTGTGTGTGTGTGTGTGTGTGTGTGTGTGTGTGAATGAGAAGGAAGGACTGGCCATAGTGGGAGGTACTGAAGAAGAGAAAAAGAGTCTGAATGTGTTTATTTTATTTTATTTTTTTTTAGAAAAAGGCTGAAATATTAACACTCCAGGAACAAACTGTTTCTGGACTAAATGCTTTTTGGGTGACAAAGACAGGAGAATGAACTCATGTTGTGCGGTTGTAGATATAAAAAGGTTTCCAATATTTATGAGCTGGAAATGCCTCCCTTGTTTCCCAAAAATTCCTGTGTTGCCTCATCATTTTTAGCCAAGTCACTGCAGGTATAATATTGCCATTTTAATACAAAACAAGCATACAGGCCAGCCAATTACACTATAAAATGTGAAAGGTGATCGTAATGAGTCCTAAAGTGCCTTTTGATTATGTTTCAATGCTTTAAGTGCGTGCAAAAAAAAAAAAAAAAAAAGAGTGTTCAGTATCTTGATGAAACTGAATAAACATGCGAGTTATCTTTTTTCATGCACCGATTACCTGTCATTACATTTCAGATAACGCAGCTGAAAATTGATCACAATCCTTTTGCAAAAGGATTTCGTGACACTGGAAATGGGAGACGCGAAAAAAGGTACAGCTGCTTTTTTTTATAGCATTCCATGACATTCTGAAATTCACTGATAGTTTTTATAGATGCAAGTTCGTTCTGCATTTCATTCGTTTAAAAGAAACTCACGAACGTCTTTAATGGAATTATTTGTTTGTTTGCACTGACATTTTCTGTCTTCGAATCCGCTGTAATACAGAAAACAGCTGGCTCTGCAATCGATGCGTTCATATGAGGAGCAGCAGAAAAAAGAAAACGGGACGTCAGACGATTCCTCGGGCGAACAAGCGTCTCTCAAATGTTTTCGCCAGGCGTCCTCTCCCGCGGTCTCCACTGCTGGACAGAACCTAAAAGGTGTGATAAGCCGTGTGTCCATTTTTCTTTCAGATCAAATCAACTTTGTGTTTCTTTATTTGCTTATTTTTAAACTATCCTAAGAAATTTGACTTGCAATGGAACAGTCCCAATTAGGTTGATAATGTCAGGAAGAAAAAAACATCGCTTGTTGTAATGCATGCACGTGAATAAAATATGCACATCTATTTTACAATTAGTTACGATTTTTCTTCTCGCAGATTTCTGCGACAGTGATGAAGATAGTGAGGACGAAGACAAAGATGGGAACGTGAAAGAAGGCCCAGACTCGAGCAAAATTTCCACCACGACTGAGGATTCAAAGGATCACGATGCGAGTTTAGGCAAAAGTCTGTTCGGGGAAAGTGACTCTGCCGGTCGGAGAACTGAGAAAACACGCGCGGACTCGAGTCCCATCACGCTCATCTCCAGCACCACTCGGTCCGGCGAGGAGCTCAAGAGTCCAGGCCGGGAACAGGCCAAAGCAGACGACTGCCGGACAGTGAGCAAAGAGAATTACATGCCATTGACTGTCCAAACAGACGGCGCTGCGCACTTAAATCAAAACCACTTGCACAATTTCGGATTTCCGCCGGGTTTGGCCGGGCAGCAGTTTTTCAATCACTTGGGTGGTGCCCATCCTTTTCTCTTACACCCTAGTCAGTTCAATATGGGAGGCGCTTTCTCCAACATGGCCGCAGGGATGGGCCCCATACTGGCAGCAGTTTCCTCCGGAGGGGTCAGTTCGATGGACACGAGCAGCATGCCATCACCCTCGCAAAGCCTCACGGGAGCACCGCTGCCCTTCCATCTGCAGCAGCACGTCCTGGCGTCTCAGGTAAGACCATTAACGGTGATTAACCTAACCCTAGCATGATGTGTTTGAAGCATTTTAGCGATTTTGTGGTTGCATTCAGGACTTCTGCGGGGGGGAAACGAGGCGTGGCATATCTTGCAGTGTTTAATGGTCTTTGTTGCACAGTCCATAAATTGTCTGCAAATATAGAACTGACAACTGTTGCTCGAGATTAGCAGTAAAGCGGTTCTTGACGGATGTGTGCAGACAGTAACGCGTAGCAATTAATTTATAAAACAAGATTGCATATATATGTATGTATGTGTGTGTGTGTGTCTGTGTGCGTGTAGGTTGTGTGCATTAATCAGCTGTAAATCTTTAAGGTTGCCACTTTTGTGTGTCAGCAGAAAATGGGTGAATATAAAGAAAACGAAAAAGCTTGATAAAATTCTGATTTCCTTCAGATCACAGTTGGTTAACTGTGCATTTTTAATGACACTTTTTTAAAAATAAAAAAAAAACTCTGGTGTTGATGAAAACGGCATTTTAACATTCAATTTTCGTCGCCAAGTCAGTTTGCATCACTCATATTTGATGAGCACAAACCGTTTCAGATGTTATCATTTGTTAATATATCTATTTGTCTATCTATCTATCTATCTATCTATCTACTTCTATCTATCTACCCATCTATCCATCTATCTGTCTGTAGGGTCTGGCTATGTCTCCTTTTGGAGGTCTCTTCCCGTATCCTTACACATATATGGCCGCCGCGGCTGCTGCTTCATCCGCCGCCTCTTCATCGGTCCATCGTCATCCTTTTCTAAACGCGGTGCGGCCCCGGTTGAGGTACAGCCCTTACTCTTTAGCGAGCGTCACCGATAGCACTTTGCTCACGACGGCTCTCCCACCCATGGCGAGCAGTGTCATCGATCTGAAGGCAGACGGGATGAACACGAGTCCCGCTTCAGCTGCTCTGGACTCTGAGGTCACCAGCCGCTCGTCCGGTTCGGTGTCGCTGTCACCAAAAACCTGCGCCGACAAAGATTCGAGCACCGAGTTACAGAGCATCCAGCGCCTGGTCAGTGGACTCGACTCCAAACAGGACAGAGCCCGCAGTGTGTCTCCATAGACCGGGCATGATGAAGACGACTTGCATCGGAGAAATAAGTTTAGACTCAAAATGCACTTTGGTAAAAACAAAAATAAACACGTGATATGTTTGTTGCTCTTTTGTTAAATTAAAACAGTAATTTTTTCTCTCTCTCCAACAATCTGAATACCATAGAAGTATTGAACAGCGAACAGTTTGGCAAGGATATCAGAGACTAAATAAACGAATAAAGCTGCTGCTCCTCTTTATGTTGTCCGTCAGGTTGATAGTGATTTCATCTAATATGCACTCTGATTTGCTTTATTTGATTTGACTTTATCGGATGTGTTTGAAAACATTCATGATTTAAATTTAGATCAGACCTATAATCAAGACTGCTGATTTCTTTTTCTTTCTTTTTTTTTTTTTTAAGTTTACTGTTTTCTCTGCATTGTTTGAAGCGCAAATTCACCAATAATGAATTGTAATTGTGACGGGAGATTTCGCCGTAAACCCTATATATGATTTGTTTTAAGATTTATTTCTTTTTCGTAAATCGAGGAAGGCAGTCTCTATCCAAAGTTGTCAATCAGACCAGTGATTAATGTCTGGATTAACAGTAAACGGTACTACAATTGCTCATAAAATCCAGCTTCGAGATAAAAGGGATCATATGGATCAAAAATGGTTATAATAAATACAAATGTAAATAACGATATATATATAACATATTTATGTAATTATTTCATATGAATATTGCTTGTATATAACAGGTTCTTCGTTCGTTCGTTTGTTTGTTTGTTTGTTTGTTTGTTTGTTTGAGGGAGCTTAACTTAATTTATTGTTGATATAAGTGTAAAATAGTTTGTGCTCATTTTCCTTGTTGATTACGTTCTCATTTGCGATTTCACTCGTAACAACACAGATTCTCTAGCGGGAAGAAAAAAAAATAAATGTGCCATCATCGTTTTGATTAACTGTTGTGTGTTTAAGTGCTTTGGTTCAAACAAATTAAAGGCGATAACACCACGCATCAATGGCTTGAAAGTGATGACACTTTTCTTTCACAGCAACTAAAAATGCTTTAGTCGAAGTGTGTGTTTAAATTGACTTTTTGTGACCTATGAGCCTAAACTGCCAAAAAGTGCAGAAAAAAAGCGTAAGGAATAAAGGTTTTCCATTGTGTTCGGACTCCAACTTGCTTAATTTGTGTCAGGATCTGCTGACAAAACTTTCGACGCGATTGCAAATGCGCATACAGACGAGTTGCGTGTTAACCAAATAAACGAGCTAATCAAAAACGAAGTGATTGACAGATGTAGGGAAGATACTTCCTTAATGAAGGGTGAAAATGTCTAAATATGTCTGAGAATGAACTCTTCCCTGTGCATCGAGCTTTATAAGGCCAGTCTTGCGTGTTTATTAGATCCATGCTAACCTGGAAGAATGTAAAATAACTTGACTGCTCCTTCTCTGGAGCCTCGAGTCAGAGTTTATCGCGTATATCTTTATTTGTATAAAGTATGGTTAATAAGTAACGGCATTGGCGCTGAAGAACAGTGGTAAACACCAAGTAAACTATCGCAATTGCTCTTTCTATTGCTCACCTGGCGCCTTCGTTATCAGAGTCGTGTTTATTACACGGCGGCGACGGAGCGTCTGAGTTCTGCGGTGATAAAGTCAAGCATGTCGCCACCCAGCGGTCACAGGGCAAAGTACATGTCAAAGAGCAAAGTGTCAGTTTCATACATGCATGCAAACGTGTTCTCGCAAGTGGTGACTTGAAAAAGCAGGCTATTTAATGTGTCAACAATTTAAAGGACTCCATTTACTGCAAACCATACCGAAAGAGTAATATATCAATTAAGAGTCATAGTGGATTCTGACTTAAATGTGTAAATAATATCTTAAAGGGATCAGACTGGGTTCCAATGCTTGCCTGTTTGACTAATATATATTATATCAGATACTCTAAATCTATCGAGGTGAAAACAGCTTTCCCGTTTTTGTCAAAACACTCAAATAAAGGATTATTTAAAATTAATAGATGTTAGATACCGGACGTGGCCAATATTTCATCTATGGCTGGTGTATAATTGAAAAGAAATCTGCAGAAAGTTTAAAAAATGATGATGCGCACGAAAAGAAAATCTGCCACCATTTTCAAATTTCCACGTCGTTCCAAACCGGAATGCGTTTCTTTCTTCTTTGTAACACAAATGAAGATGCCTCGGTTTATTAAAACCATAGTTGTTAAAAAAAATAAAAAAAAAATAGAACCCTCGAAGAGGAAATAAAGTCACGTTTGGAACGACATGAGCGCGAGACAGAACTCACACCTGTGTCAAAAGATAATGAGATGCATAATATAAGCTACAAATAACTCAAGCATAACTTTGAACGACGTAACAAAATAATTAAAATAATTAAAAAAAAAAAAAAAAACTCATATAAGACCATGGATCTAAAATTCCAAATCAATATTTCTAGCATTATAGGAGCTAATTGGAATATTAGATAATTCCCAAATGGCTCTTATTATCTTATACAGTTTCCAGCAAATTATTTAACAAACGAATGAAAACTGCCAGCCTAAAGCATGACTGAACTTGTGACTCGCTACATTTGATATGATTTGGCTGCGAAATCATTCGTGCTTGTCGGCAAATGTTCAATGTTGCATTTCAGTGCCAGCATAATTTGTTATAATGGTGGTAAGCTCTACATAGTTTGAAAATAAGTATCAAGAACATTTCGGTTTGAGGATCCATCTTTGTGTTCGAGCTGCAGCCGCTGATCAACGGGATCAAAGCGCCACCTGCCGGTGATCTGGAGCTAAGCGAATCAGCGCTTTCGCTTTCATTCCGATTGATTGAATGCAAAAAACTATTTCTTTTTCAAATGTTTGTGTGACAGAACTCTAGAAGCATCTGTTCATAATTTTAAAATGCTCTCTTTCTGTCGGTTTTGTAACAAAACTAGGCGTTTCTGTTCTGTTCTTCATTAATTCCACAGTGGGTTCAGAAAGATATTGCATTTGTAAACTAAATAAATCTTTAATGTGCTTAATAGTTAAAGTACTAAACAAACAATTATTTACATGTGCAGGCCTATACTTTACTAATCATTGTAAAAGATTATGCTTTGAAAAAAATAAATCGACGTTTCAGTTTTATTCAAAAAGTCATGCAATTTCATTGAATGATATTCTTCCGTACATGCAAATGAAGCCAAACAGCTTCGAAATGTCTTTTAAAATGTAATGTTATTGCGTTATTGTGCGCAATTGTTCATATAGCTGTTAAATGGAACGAAAATGGTCATCATTTGACTTCATTTGGCAAAAAAAAAAAGCCCACAAAAAACACACATTTCTCATAATATCTTATTTTATGTTACATGTTTGGAGATGATAATTTTGGGGTGAATGGCACCTTTAAAACCAAGGTTTCTACCACACCCAAGATGTGGGAAAAGTTCGTGTCTGCCGCACAAACACACACTTTGCTCTGAAAAGCCAACATGTTGCCATATAGATGACTCACAAAGACACTCGCTCCAGTGACTCATCTCCATGTTACTCATCACTAGGGAAAACGCGAGTGATATTTACACCTCCACCCGTGCTTACGGCCAAACGCTTCTGTTCAATCTGCTCTTTCATGTGCCATTCAGAGGAACACACAAATCTGGCACGTGACCAAAAGACACAGCGAAAGTAAACTGCAGTTTCATCTCAGAGCTCAGTGCGGATTTGTATCGCAACATGTTAAAGAAGCTTTTTTTGTAAGGAGCTGAAAATCCTGAACTCCCACTCTCGTGCAGAAATGGTACAACCGTCAAAAACACTTAAGAGACTGTAACAGTTCGTAAGAACGGGAAGAAGGAGGCGGGAACCGGCGAACGTTAAACATAACTTTTAATCAAATAAATAAACAAACAATAAAACAAAAGTAAAAGGGCGGCAGTTCCTCACGGCGACTGCCGCCCACACAAACATACTACAACACAAAATTAAATCCAGGCCTGGTACTCTCTCGACCTTCACTATCGTCGCTCCTCTTTTATGCTTCCGGAGCTCTTCCGTGAGAGACACGAGACCGGTGCAGCGCGCAGCTGACGCTCACTATCTCTCGGCCTCTCGCCGTTCCCTCACGGCTCGCGCCCGCCCTGCTCGTCACAGAGACGTTTTGTTTTGGTTATATTTTATGCATGACTTTAGTGAGAACACATTTTGTTCAGATCAATGACAAAAACCTTTGCACATGTATGAAATGATCCCTTACAGACGAGATTGACTAATCTTGCCTTTGTAATTGAGTCCATCTCGAAATATCTCCAATATATCAAATCAGTTCATACTGCAGCACACAATATGTTTACTATTTCACACAAAGCTTACAGACTCTACCTAATCATGATGTTTTCATTTTTATTGTGACTAGGAGGAAAACTGATAGATGTCATCATATCTTCTAGTTGATTGATTTCATTAACAGTTGCAAACATGTAAACAGGTTTTCTGATATGTATAAATGCAAATTAGATACTAATTAATATGCACTACTTTGCATACTTTTCCAGCACAGAAATCTGAATTTTGGACAATGCAGGTTCATAATTCTTGATTTGATTTTGTCAACAAATGAGAGGAAAATGTTCCGGATTTCTCTTTTTATAACTAAAATGTTCAGATGTAAAATATGTGAACAAATCTTCAGAATATAGATAATGGTATCTGTATTTGGTGTAAGATTTCTGACTCAAACTCGACTCCTCTTGAGAGATGAAATACAGACGCAAAGAGATATATGCAGTAAAATAAACACTTTTTATTTTGTAAGTTTTTTTTTTTCATGTCAAGGTATTCATCTGTATTTTAATAAAAAGAAAAACTCCTCAGACATTGATGGCGGATGCAGTATAATGACTGAATGATGAACTATTGAATACATTATGATTAACATTTGCTTCATTCATTACTGTAGATGAAGGTGTTGCGGCTTCAGGAAACAAGAGGTTTATTGTTCATCCAAACTATTTACATCTGTGGTCGTGTGGTCTAGACACGAGACATAATAAACTGGCAAAACCAATTATCAAACAGGAATATATTACTACATATTAGCCATCGTCATATGGTTTTATTCGGAGCGAGATCAATTCTTAACACCTAAAATATTACTAAAAATCCAACGCCATCTTACGACCAATTCGCACGTATTTTATGAGGTGGCTAATCTGTAGGACCTCATTAGTTCGAATTTTTAAGATTTGTCGAAACCGCAGTGACGGGTAGGTTTAGGGGCGGGGTTAGGGGTAGGTGATTCGGACGAATTCATACAAATTTGGCAACTCGTAAAATTCGTACGATTTAGCACAAAACGTTTGAATTTGTACGAGTGAGTAAATTAGCCAACTAAAATACTAACTCGTAATTAGCCGACTCGTAAGAATTGCCGTGAGATCAGGTAAAAATCAGTTACTTTTCCATCATGGTCACAAACGTGACACTAACGGAGCGGCAACAAAAACTTTTTGAATTCTGACAAACTCTAAAACTCACATAAACGAGTCCTGGATGTTTCATTGGACTGATGTTGCATCCTGATTGGCTGAGTCCGTTCATGATCACATGACCTGAGTGTAGATGGCATCAGAGTACTGCAGAAATATAACTATTGGTGTTAACTGAAAGATTTCTGTTTTTGTTCTATCCAATGCTGTCTCACGACCAGTTTGTATGTATTTTACGAGTTGGCTAATTCGTATGATTTGTCTAAACCGCAGTGATGGGCAGGTTTGGGGGCGGGGTTAGGGATAGGTCATTCGGACGAATTCATACGACAATTAAAAATAAGACAATTTCATTTTTCACAGTTTTAGCAGTCACAATGCAATTCCCACATTATAACTTAACTATTCACACACACACACAAGATTAGAGCTTAACTACACTGTAATGAATTACTGTAAAAATTACAGCATTATTTTACAGCCGCTGGCTGTTTTTTAATAATACAGCATATTGCTGTAAACTGCAATGCATTCTGGGGTCACGTGTCGGTTTGACTCAAATTTACAGAATATTGCTGTAAATTGACCCTTCGTGATTTAAAAAAATACAGTTATTTACTGTAATCAGAGAATACAGGGAAATCCTGTAAATTAAATGACAGTAACACTACTGTAAATTTTACAGTAACTGGCTGGCAACCCTGCTGCCAGTATTATACTGTAAAATTTACAGTAATTTTTTAACAGTGAGTCATGTTGAAATATTAAGTCTTTTATTTGGGTTAAAGTAGCTACACCCCAATCAATGAATAAAAAACATAAACCAATAAACAATTGCACTTGCAAGAATTACATTTTCAGAAAGAATATACTTTGTGGCTAAAATTCATAATACTAAATAGATATTTCCAAAACACAAACATAAACATCCGAAATAGTATTTACTGTATACATTACAGTAATAAAGTGTGATTTTTGGTGAATTGCATCAGTTTGACCTGCAAAAGTCATAAATATTAATTTATGATATGATATAAATATTTACTTATAATAGTAGCATATTTGGTACTTACAACAATTACAAAAATTCTAATTTATTCTGTGTTTTAATTCATAGTTAACAACAAAAGTGCGATTTCAATAATATATATTCAATTACATTATAGAAATACTATAATATTTATAACCCCGAACTATAGTAAATATAATAAAAAAATAAATAAATAAAAATACTTGTTTAAAAATAGCCCAAGTTGGTTTGAAAATGGACAAACTCAGCGATTGGGTTGTTTAACCAAATTTACTTTTATTTTAGTAGTTTTATTTAAACTATTGTAAAACTACTATTTAACTATTGTTTAAAAATTACTGTATTTCTCACTTAAAATGAACCCAAAATAGGTTGGAAATTAATAATCAGACATAATTACTAGAGGCAACAATAATATTCATTTAATAAATGTTTATTGTTTAATTATTATTCATTGAACTTATTAATAAATGTTGATTTATGAAACATATTAATAAATATTCATTTCCAACAAATTTTGGGTTCAGTTCAAGTGAGCAATACAGTAATTTTTAAACAATAGTTGAGTTAAATAAAACTACCCAGCAGGTTGGTCAAAAAATTTAACCCAACTGCTGGGTTAAACAACCCAATCGCTGGATTTGTACATTTTCAACCCAACTTGGGTTATTTTTAACCCAGCATTTTTAGAGTACACGGTCAAGTTCTAGTCAATTAGCGCCACCTTCTGTTCACGTGAGTGTTTCTCCTCACAGACTTTTTTGCTCACCAGTTCATGAATATGAATAATGAACAACATGAATAATAATCTCACTGTTGTGAACGTCAAGATTCAAGTTGTTAACTGAAGTTGTTTATCGTGATCTTTGAAACATTTTGATCTAAAAGCTTCTTGCTGAAATGCCTGAAAATTAGATAAGTTTTGTAACAATGATATAAACCGTTGCGAATATCAGTTCAAAATCGAATGTATAGTGTTAGATGTAGATTTAATTGAGAAACAATATGGAAACATGCGTCTGATTGGTCATTGTATTTTCCGTAGGCGTTTTTTTCCCCTCTTTGGTTGATAAGAATCTCTTCTCATTGAAACCAGAAATGACTGATGACGCAAGTGTGATGCTGAGTCTCGCCGCACGAGGGCGACATTTACCAGTTCATTTACACAGTTCAGGTTTGTGTCCTCAGAAATTTTATCTAAAGCGGCTCACGAGTACAGCTTAAAAGAAAAACAGAATACTGTAAAAAAATCTACAGTAAAACTGTTAATTGTCAACTGTAAGTTGTTTTCATATACACAATGAAAAATATGCATTATATGTATTTTTCTGTAAATTATTGTCAAATGGTTTTTGAAAGTAAATATTTTAAATTGCAACATATATATATATATATATATATATATATATATATATATATGATTCAGTGTATTTGTGCACATGTGACAAACTCCTGTGCTCCACTACACTCTGAACGAGCAAAAGAACCACATCCATGTGGAGTTTGGCATGTTTATGGCTAATCATATCATGTTTGTGTGTAGAGTTACTATGCAAAAACACCATTTTTATTTTAATAGTGTTGAATTAAGTGTTTGCTTTTACAAGAGATGTGTGACGTTTTGCATTGTGTGTGTTTTGTGGTTTTGTGCTTAGAGTTTATTGAGAAATGAGCCATTAGAAACTGTGTGTAAGGCATTTAAAAAATAATAATAATAATAATATTAGACTGAGACCTATTAATATTAGACAAAATAAATATTCCTGAGAATTATGGGATGTCACCACTAAGTTTTTACTCACTAAACGCAGAATCATGCTAGCAACATTCTAAAGACATGTAAAAACACGATCACAATGTGTTAGATCTTGCTAATTATGCTAGCAACATGCTAAAACATGTAACCAATGAAGTAAATCATGTTAAAAAGTGCTAAGTTATGCTAACAACATACTAAAGCATACTAGCAATGTGATAAATCATGGTGGCAACGTGTTAGCAGCATGCTAAATTATACTAACAACTTGTTAAAAGATGCTAAAAATGTGTTAAATAATGGTAAAAACATGCTAGCAATGTGTTATATTAGGATAGCAACATACTAAAACATGCTAATAATGTGCTAAATCATGCTAAACATGATAGCAATTAGGTAAATCATGGTAAAAAATTGTAAAATGTGTTAAATGAGATTAAAACATGCTAGCAATGTGTTAAATAATGATAGCAACATGATAGCAATTTGTTAAATCATGTTAAAACATGCCAACAATGTGTTAAATTGGGATAACAAATTGCTAAAATGTGTTAAATCATGTTAGCTACATGCTAAAACGTGCTAACAATGTATTAAATAATGGTAAAACACGCTAGCAATGTGTTAAATTATCATAGCAACATGATAGCAATATACTGAATCATGTTAAAACATGCTAACAATGTGTTAAATTGGGATAACAAAATGCTAAAATGTGTTAAATCATGTTAGCTACATGCTAAAACGTGCTAACAATGTATTAAATAATGGTAAAACACACTAGCAATGTGTTAAATTATGATAGCAACATACTAAAACGTGCTAATAATGTGCTAAATCATGCTAAAACATGAGAGCAATTTGTTAAATCGTGTTAAAACATGTTAACAATGTGATAAATTATGGTAGCAATGTGCTAAAACATGCTACCAATTAGGTAAATCATGGTAAAAAAATGATAAAATGTGCTAAATTATATTACAACATGCAAGCAATGTGTTATATTGTGATAACTACATGTTAAAATGTGTTAAAACATGTTAGCTACATGCTAAAACATGCTAGCAAAGTGTTAAATAATGATAGCAACATGATAGCAATCTGCTGAATGATGTTAAAACATGCTAGCAATGTGTTATATTGTGATAACATGTTAAAATGTGTTAAAGCATGTTAGCTACATGCTACAACATGCTAGCAATATGTTAAATCATTTTGAAACATGCAAGTAATGTGTCGAATTATGCTAGAAACAAGCTACATTATGCTAGCAATGTGCCAAATTATGCTAACAACATGCTAAAACATGTTAGCAATGTGCTAAATTATGCTAGCAACATGCTGAAACATGCTAGCAATGTGTTAAATCATTCTAGAAGCATGTAAGAAACATACATGTTAACAAGTTAAAAATGTTTATTGATTTCTTTGAGTGAAATCTTTTACATTTTAAGCTTTTCATAGTAATTTCAAACTCTCAAACAAGGCTTTGTCAGGTCAACATCAAAGTTTGTCCTCTAGTTTTCTATAATCTTTCATACGTCAATTTCAAACAGAGAAAACAGTACAGCTAAACTTACCAAAACTGTGTTGTTTTACCACCTCCACATGACGTTTGACACTTGAAAATGGCCATAAATCAGCTTTAAAACCCTTTATAGAGAAGATCATATTTCATGGTAGAAGCTGCTGAACAAGTAGCTGTAAATTTTAGCAAAAGAGCAACAAAAATTCCCAACCCTACTCATTACATGAACTTCAGATTAAGTATCCAACGAAACAAACACAAGGATTGTTCAGATACAGCTGTTCCTGAAATCGCCCCCTATAACCTCATTCACTGTTACCTATAGGGTTAGTACATTACTCCACTAATATCCACTGAGGGCACTCGATAATGTCCACTATGGTGTCAGACACAACCTGTCTTCCCAACTCTATCCAGACAGCTGAAATCTCATCTCTCCCGTCAGCGCTAACCTTTATGTATAATGCATTAAGTACATTATAATTCATTATATGCACAGTAAAAACCCCCAGAGTTAAATCAACTCTGCTCAGAGAACATTTGGTCCCTCTCTAAATAGTGTTAAAGTAACACTGAAGCAGAGTTAAAGTTAATGAGATAATTAAGCAATTAATTAAGCGACGATTGAACATTAATGATGAACACCTGCTGTTAACAAGCAGAATCACTGAAGGACAGAGAAACACAAGAACTACAACTGACTTCAGCCACAGTCTTAGACGAAATCAACTGAAGATAAAAGACATTCAATCTCTGAAGAGTGTGACTTTAACACTAGTTCAGTGTTACTTTATCACTATTAAGAGAGGGGCCAAATGTTATCTGAGCAGAGTTGATTTAACTCTGGGGATTTTACTGTGTGGTTACGACCCCAAGTCTAGCGTTCAGGGGTGAAAATAATCAAGCGGATCGCTTTTAAAAGAACTATTTGGGTTCTTGTTTTTATTGTGAGGAGGAAAACAAGTTTTGCCAGCAATCCAAAGCGCAAGATAACTTCAGGGCTTGGACAGGCCAAAATAATAAACAAAAAGTAAACTACCTTAGCCCAGAAACTAAATATCCTTTCTGAAACAAAATAAAACACAACATCTTCCCTAACTCCTTAACTAGACATAAACAGGAGAAAAGCAAGTAAAAAATAAATGACACCTACAGCGTTCATGGCTGAAAGACAACTTCTTATCAGATTACAGAAGTGAGAGAAAGCAAACATGATCAAATGCTCTCTCAATATTTGCAGGATTCACAGTCAAAGCTATGAGAACACAGTTTCAACAGCATTCGACAAAGCGGACCGCACACGCGTTGTTCTACGACTTGTGAGAAGACAGGAGGAGAGACAGCAGAACCAACAGAGGGAGATACACCGATCAGGCATAACATTATGACCACCTTCCTAATATTGTGTTCGTCCAACTTTTGCTGCCAAAACAGTCCCTGACCCGTCGAGGCATGGACTCCTCAGGACCCTGAAGGTGTTCTGTGGGATCTGCTCCAAGATGTTCGCAGCAGATCCTTGTAAGTGTCGATGTGGATCCTCCATGGATCGGACTTGTTTGTTCGGCACATCCCACAGATGCTCGATTGGATTGAGATCTGGGGAATTTGGAGGCCGAGTGAACACAACCCTCAAACCATTCCTGAACCATTCCTGCTTTGTGTCAGGAGCATTATCCTGCTGGAAGAGCCTCAGACACCAAGGGAATCCCATTTCCATGATGGTCTGCAACAATGTTTAGGTAGGTGGTTCGTGTCACAGTAACGTCCACATGGATGAAGGACCCAAGGTTTCCCAGCAGAACATTGTCCAAAGCATCACACTGCCTCCGCCGGCTCTCCTTCTTCCCATAATGCATCCTGGTGTCATGTGTTCCCAGGTTCCCAGACGCACACGCCCCCGTCCATCCACGTGATGCAGAAGAAAACCTGATCCACCTTCTTCCATTGCTCCGTGGTCCAGTTCTTATGCTCACGTTCCCACTGTTGGCTCTTTCGGCGGTGGACAGGGGTCATCATGGACACCCTGACTGGTCAACAAACTGATGCTCTGTGTGTTCTGATACCTGTCTATCAGAACCAGCATGAACTTCTTGAGCAATTTGAGTTGGATCGAACCACAGGGGCCAGCCTTCGCTCCCCACATGCATCAATGAGCCTTAGCATCTCCGGTTCACCGCTGTTCCTTCCTTAGACCAACACTGACCACTGCAGACCAGGAACACCCCACAAGAGCAACATTTCTGGAGATGCTCTGACCCAGTCGTCCTGCGTCACAATTTAGTCCTCGTCAAACTCGCTCAAATCCTTACGCATTTTTCCTGCTTCTAACATCAACTTTGAGAACAAAATGTTCACTTGCTGCCTAATGAATCCACAGATGATGAAGATGATGAGTGTTCTTCACTTCACCTGTCAGTGTCATCATGTGATGTTAAAATGCATTAAAATATTTGCAGATTCCTTGATACATCTGGTTGTTTGTCATGTGTATTAATGTTTTTATACTTTCTAAATGTGTAACAAGTATTGTAACTGTGGTGAAAATTATTCATAAGACCATACAATCAGTATGCATGAGAATATACAGGAGTATATTGATATTGTGTGAAAGTTTGTTTCATGACTTTATTTTACTTTCTATTTTAAATGGATTCTTCGTGAAATTATACGTCTATTTGCCTTTCATTGTTTTTATTTGGATGTTCATTCATTGTGTTCCCGCGTTCAGGTCAAAAACAACCCGCAATACCACGCAGTGCCCAACAGAGGGCAGTATATTACAACGAGCTCGAGTGTCTGACAGCGGTCAAGGAAACGCGATTGTTACGCAAATGTATATAAATGAATAAATTATGCTATAAGACTCGGCATGCAAGAACGAAACATTTCTGATAATATTTTCATCTTCTTTCCAGAAACATTCTACATAACTGTGGCACACTCTGGGGAAACTATGTCGAACAAAAACTCTAGGATATGATTATTCAGCAGTTTAGAGGTGAAGGCTTCAGCACCATGTAGTATTTCTCCACCTTTAATAGCAACTCATAAAATACAACCTTCGGAAAATGAAGAACAGTTCTATAATCTTAAAGAGTTCTTCATATAGAACCTTACAGCTGTTCCATCATGGGATTTTTATAAATTTAGTTTTAATTAATTAATTGGGGTAGTCGTGGCCTAATGATGAGGGAGTCGGGCTTGTAATGTGAAGGTTGTTGGTTCGATTCCCACGCCGGCAGAAATTTAAGGTGGGAATTGTAAATAAATCCCCAAATAAATGAGCAAGGCACCTAACCCCAAAATTGCTCCCTGGGCGGTGTGTGTGTGTGTGTGTGTTAAATTTTGTTTTAATTAATTTTTTTATTTTATTTACATTTACGAATTAAAAAAATACTTTATCACTGGAAAAAAGTGAAACGACCTGCGATCATATTTCCCTTAAATATAGAACCTAAAGCGTTCTAGAACCCGATTAGACCTTTTTTTTTTAACCAAGGGTATTTCTCCCCCACAACTGATCATAGAACTTCCGATCATATCAAAGATGATATTTTGAAAACGCACGCACTGTTTTAATGACCGTGACCTCCGAACACACGCGCGCAGCGGGAGGGATCGCGCCCATTGGTTCGAGGCTCTTCTGGAAGTGGATGGAAAAAAAAAAGCCAAGGGGACCAGAAAGGCGGAATGCGGGTCCAGTGTGTGATGTGATTGTTAGCAGAAATGTGTCAGCTCCAGCCCAGCGCCCGGGGCCCCAGCGGGCTGTGGAGCTGTGAGAGAGGTGAGAGGTGTTGCGGGACCGGCGCTGCTACGATATCTTATCGCCCTATAGAGCAGCAGCATCAGCCGCAGGAGGGCGGGCCGAGCCGCAGGCTGACATGTGTGGCCGTGTCAGACTCAGAGTCCGCGGATGTGTAACTTCTGCTGCTCAACATCAAGCTAAAACTGCTTATAAAAAAGGGGTCAGTGTATAAATACACGAGGATGAAGGACAGTGTGTAAGGAGATGCAGTTCCTGAAGATCCCTGTAATCCATTCACTCAGAAGAACATCCAACGGGTTGAGTAGGCTTATCTGTAATGTTTTCATTTCATTTTGTACAAATTTCCACTTTACTTGAGGGTACAACGCTATGATATTAAATGATATGATATTTTTGGCCGATTATATTATTAATGGAGTTTTAACTGTTTCTTCACTCATTCAAGAGAATGAACGAACCCAATTAAATCACTTTTCTAGAATACCTGTCACTCTCTCCCTCTCTCTCTCACTCACACACACACACCCTCTCTCTCTCTCACACACACACGCTCTCTCTCTCTCTCACACACACACACACGCGCGCGCGCGCACACACACACACACACACACGTTGTGATTTCATGTTTTATGGGGACTTTCCATAGGTGTAATAGTTTTTATACTGTACAAACTGTATATTCTGTGCCCCTACACTCCCCCTACCCCTAAACCTACCCATCACACAAAATGTTCTGCTATTTTTACATCTTTAATAAAACATTGTTTAGTATGTTTTTAAAGCTATTTGAAAAGTGAGGACATATGAAATGTCCTCAAATTTCACGTTGAAGTTGTAATACCAGTGTCATACCCATGTCATTATACACATTTGTGTCCTGATATGTCACAAAAACGCGCACACTCACTCACTCTCACACACACACACTCTCTCTCACACACACACTCTCTCATACACACACACTCTCTCTCTCTCTCACACACACCACACACACACACACACTCTCTCATACACGCATGTTGTGTTTTCATGTTTTAAGGGGACATTCCATAGGCGTAATGGTTTTTATACTGTACAAACTGTACATTCTGTCCCCCTACACTACCCCTACCCCTAAATCTACCCATTACACAAAATGTTCTGCTATTTTAGATTTTCAAAAAAGATCATTCTGTATGATTTATAAGCTTGTTTCCTCATGGGGACCAAAAAAATGTCCCTACAAGATCAAAATTTACTAGTATTACTATACCTGTGAGGACATTTGGTCCCCATAACGTAGGGAATACCCTCACACACACACACACACACACACACACACACACACACACACACACACAGAGAGACTTTCCCTTGCTCACACTATGAATGCGTTAAACAATAATTTGCGTATACAATAAAAATAGTACATGCATAAATCACATGTATTGCCTGTATTAAAGTTAAATAGCTTTTTAATGATAATAATAATAATTATTATTATTTTAATACAGTAGTATTTTCTTTATATACCTGTGTGTAAATAATATAAGGATGTAAAGATATATGAGATACTGTAAAGATGCGTTTTCCCATATTTCCAGGTTTTCTGATATGAAAATAAATGCACACACACACACACACACACACAGTGCGCACTGAAGGAACATTCAGGTTTGGGTTTAATTCCTCTTCATCAGCTCCTCGTTTCATATATTTCTCTTCTGGAACCAGCGAGGCTTTGTTAAAGTCGATTGAAAGAATTACTGTAGATTTAAGATTTAGTCTATTTTGTATAAAAGTAAAACACATTCAATTTGGAAACACAAACGTCCCACACCGAAACTTTTTCTTGTCAAACTAAAGCAGCGCTAAACCAAACGGCATAAAGCAGCTGGAATAGCGAATCAAAACGTCACGGGCTTTAATTATTTCTTCATTTTTAATCATTATTGTTCAATCTATCAAAACACAAAACAACACAGTCTCACCGATAAAGATGATGATATATAGCCTACATATTAGCTTATTTATTTGCGCGCGCAGAATATGCATGTAAAATGTACTTAATTTTCTAAATTTCTGAATTTACGGAGTGAAACTCTGATCTTTTGAGAACGAGATGGTCGAACCGAAGAGTTTGCCATGCCTTTAGGCTGCATTGTTTAATTCAATTCAGTTAAACACGTTTATTGCACAAATATTTGCAATTTTTTCGTGATGAAAATAAAGCGAAGACTCGACCTCAAATACCATCCAATTAAACACGCGCTCGAGAAATAATGAATAAATAAAGTAGACTGTGCACTTTTAACTAGATAACACAAATCTTTTGGGCCTCAGGGTGATTCACGTCAATATAGGGATAAACTCGTCAATAACAATAATATTTATAATAATAATGATGTACATTTCTTTTGTGTTTACTTTTTTACAGATTATATTTGCGCAATTTTACGAAAGTTCAAACAACTACTGTTACAATCTTCTGTAAAAGCGACACAAAAAGAGCGTGTACAAATGAGCTTAAGTTAGAATAATGCCAACGTAAAACTGCTCGGCAGAAACACGTCAACAAGATACACTTTTAGTTAAGAAAAGTTTCTGTAAAGTTTAAAAACTCGCTTTGAACCGCAAGTGGCATCAATTTAAGAGAAAAGTTGTTTTATGCAACATAAGTGGTCTTACATTCTCTTATTTTGTGCAAAGCAAGTTGGAAAATGAATTGTGGAATAATCTTGCCCTTCCCACAAGGAGTGATTCAATCAAAATCACATTTAAATCTCAAAATCAACTGGAAAACAAACAAAAAAACCCCACTAAGGATTATGTAAAAGCAGGCGAGAAACTCATAAACCACTAAATTATTATTTTCAATCCACTACGTTTAGGATGTTAAAGGCAAATTTAAAAATTTATATTTTAAAGGTTCTTACCTCTAGTGTTTCATAATTAACTCGTAAATATCTTGTTAATGTAAGTTCCACACGGACGGATACATTTGAAGAACTTGAAGAAAGCGTTAATATTTTGTTTCTGGCGAACTCAACTAATTTATTCCTCTGTTTTCTAGAGCATTCTAGAAATTTTGGATAATAACCTCTAATGCAGGTGTATGAAATTTTTATTGTCATATTGTCTCATTTATATATATATATATATATATATATATATATATATATATATATATATATATATATATATATATATATATTCCGTTTCTTAAAATTTTTAGATAAATTGCATTGTTCCATTTTTGTGGAATAATAATAACACAAAGTGGAGTTGCGAAGCAATGTTTTTGAAACGCGCACCAGCTCGTCCCATCAGAGGCTGGTTATTACAGCACTATCACTCATTAATAGACCATCGATTACATGTCTGCATTTAGTCTGCTGGATCTCCATGTGTTGTAAGAGAGCTGAAGCTCGTGAATCGCAGTAGGGCCCGGGGCGGTAGAAATCGGGTCAAATTATTGTTCATTCATGGAACTGTGATTTTAACACACCGGTTCGCGCGCTGTTGTCTTTGAAGCCCTGGGTTATCAGCTGCTATATTTAGTTCCTGAGTTCAGGGAAGTTTCTTGACTAGATTTAGCGCGTTGCTATCCTGAGCTATAACGAGAGACTCGAGGAGCCTTTATCTATGGTGGCCTGCGTGGTCCGAGTTTTTATTTTCTGCAGCCTATGTGAATTTGGTTCGAAACCGAAATAACGATTATCACTTTGGGCATGCATCAATTTAATTTGTGGACAAACTTGACTGACGTCAAGGAAAAAACAAAAATATTTAATCTGATTTCTTAGTACATCGCCTTCAGCGTTGAAATTGAACCTATGAGGAAATAATCCAATGGCAACCCCGACAACATAAAAGTCTGTCTAGGAAACCGGCACGTGTAAAATATGTAGTAATTTACACACACACACACACACACACGCCAGCGACACTGGTTTCTCAATCTACGGCTTCATGCAGGCCACTGCAGATGCGTCTTGAATCATAACGCAACAAACACGCGCTCACAAACTGTATTTTGCACACATTGTGTGACGCAAGAAATTAAATATGCGTTCTAATCATTTTTGCATGGCCTGTGTCGGTTTTACTCTCAGGATTAGTAGGTCGAGCATTAAACAAAGGCTTTCAAACATGCATCCCAATATTTGGTCTGTTTTATATTCCTGTAGCTCAAACGCCAGAGCATGCGCGAGCAAAGGTCATGGGTTCGATTCCCAGCGAGAAGCAAGAACTCACGCGCCGCGAATGCAAGTCGCATTGGATAGAATTTTTATTTTTATCATTTAAGACATATAAGGCTAATAAAACAAATGTGATCAGTCGAGATGCAAAATAGCCTTCACACATGATTAGTTAGTAGCTTATATAATAAAATGAAATGCGAACTTATTTTATATGTGCGTATAAAATGTCTCCTCAGAGAAGACTACAGATGAAGGGTGGGTGGGGGTAATGTGGGGGGCAGTAATACTGTGGGTGGACCGATATTGTCACGGCATTGCAGACGAACCCACACTACCTACGTGGTTCGTCCCAGCGCTTCCGTTTTCCAGCGTAACGCACGGGGTTTGACCATTAGAGAAACAGAGGAAGAGAGACAGAGAGAGGGACGGATAGAGAAAGAGAGCGAGGGAGGAGGTGATCGTGCTTCTTTTCTCGAGGAATACCAGACAGAGCCTCCGAATGCGTGTGAACTGCCATTAGTGCAAGTCCATCACCAGCACCAGAAGACAGAATCTCGTTTTTAATCGATCTGGATGAAGATTCTCGCCCCACCGAGGACGGAGAGGAAATCCATGGGTTCACCGAGAAGAATCCCGTGAGCTTCACGCTTGGAATATATTTGACATTCAAAGGAAGTTCGCTACCAAACCGCGACTATCTGGAACTGCCACGAGCTTATATTGTGCTGTTGCAGGGATTCGCAAAACTGCATTCAAGGTAATGTCCAATGTCTGTTTCTTCATGGAGTTGTTGCTCTTATAGGCCATCGCTCCAGCTTAAACAAGACAGATGTGTAAACCATCCGTGATGCATAGAATGCGCTATTGTGCTTCATTATCAGCGGGATATTATTTATCCAACAGTTTTTCCCATCTCTCCAAAGAACGTGCAATGACTCTATATCTCCTAACGCATTCAGAGACGCATCAAGGGAGATGTGAGAACTGAACTGCATTGTTTAAAAAGCTGTTTGTCGATCGTGCATGTACAGGAATATGTAATGCATTCCCAGAAAGTTGCGATGACCCGGATGATTTATGAGCACAGACTTTTCAAAATTCAGAACCAGAAGTTTTAATGAAGAATGTTTAGATTTAGACTGGGAGTTTATTTCGTTTGCATAAAAGCGAGACTTCTGTGGACTTATTAAAAAGTGCCGCACAAACAACTGAAGCGCGTGTTTGTAAGAGAAACAGTGATGATGCTTTCTTTTCTGTCACTTAGGCCTCGCGGTGGAAGTGGTTCACAGGCCCTTCTGACATGGCGGACAGCGAAGACACCTTTCGGCTCCAAAACTCTCCCAGCGACACGGATTCAAAAGATTTACAAAACGACGGTAAATCAGAGAAGCAGAATGGAGCCGCTAGCAAATCCCCTTCATCACAGACAACCTACATTCAACAGGTAACTACCACTTCAGTGTGTGTGTGTGTGTGTGTGTGTGTGTGTCTACTAAACCATATTTTGGCTACGAATTTGCACCCAGAAGTGAGTTTAATGTCAAAACCTTCTTGTAAAACAGTAAAAAGTTATTGTTTTTTTTTTTTTCTGAAAGTTTTCTGTTAGGCTCAGTGTGTGGGTCAGGTTTTAATTTTTATAACTAACTGTATGTAAAAACAATATAAGTCTATGGAATTTAGATGGCCGAATAAACGCGCTCGTGTGTGTGAGAAATAGTTGAACACATAAGAAAATGAATAAAGCTGTGCTGTGATTTCATAAGTTGCTGTTGTTCAGATCGACGAGGCAAAATATAACACGAAGAGGAATTAGATGCATAAAATCATCAAAAGAAAATATTGCAACTAAAAGTAATGCTGGTCCTGACAGCCTGACTCCAATGTGGGAATATTTGGCAGAAGCTAGTTCATGCATTTCTGAAAAATGTGCATTCGACAATAACACGTTTTCGTTCTCAAAGAACTTCAAGTGACATCAAAACTTAATTGAAGTGAATTCTGCTCATTTATTCTGGTTCAGTTGCTTTTAGTGATCGACTTTTTCTCCATCTTGGTGCCTGTTTGAGCAGCGGCAGCGTCGTTGTTAATTCTTGGAAAGATGCAGTGCATTTGTTCATTCTCCACGTCTGAATCTGTCTTTTTAAAAGGGAATGGAAGGGATAAAAGTTTACTTGCACGAGCGAGAGTTGTGGACAAAGTTTCACGAAGTGGGAACTGAAATGATCATCACCAAAGCAGGGAGGTAAGACAAATCTCTTCATTGCATCTGTGCAGTTTTCAAAAAAACCTAATTGTTAAAAAAAATGCACAAACACGAATTGATTTTTATTATACTAATTATTATTATTATCATTGGATAGTTATGATTCTAACCGCATATTATTCGTGATATTATATCGGTCGATTCGCCTTACTGCAAAATAGTTTATTGGAAAAGAATTCATTATAAATTTTCCATTTGAGTTTTTATCGACACGCTGGCTCTCAGATTTCTACACAACTAAAATAACGATTAATTATTTCAAGTAAAAATCCTAAATGATTTCGATTGTTTATCCTCATTTCAGAATCGTTTGGATTCTTGATGCACATTTTCCCACTAAAGTTACGCACTAAACTTGTATCTTCCTCTAAAACTATAAGAGAATTTTACCATCGCGTATTGCTTCGGAAATATAAAACCAGCGGGGCTTTTTTTTTTAAAGCATTGACCGTTTGTGAATTATAAATGTGCATTAATAGTTTGATGTTTCGGGCTCTGTTATTTCTCTCGAATAGCTGAGAAGTGTTTTAAAACATACTTTTCATCATTGACTTCTTTAGTCACAGCGATTTCTCAGGAATCACACGCGTGAGCTCCACATTATGGTCAGTGTGAGAAGATGAAAAGGCAAAGTAAAGTTCGAGAAACACCGAGCCAATCGAGGGAGATGAAGCTGATGTTTAACGTCATAAATCTCAGCAAACTGTCTCGCAGTTCTTCTCATTTATTATTCATAACAATCGCATCGCGGCAGCTTCCAAAACGTGCAGTTTATGAATTTCTCTCGGCACAGAGCTGGACAAAGGTGGCTTTTGTTGGAATAGAATTTCCTCGGCAGTTTAGTGGAAAAAAATCCCCGTCTACCTCATTTATCTGGAGTATTAAACACTTGACAAACTGCTTGTGCATGTGCCACTGAAAGCACATTCTCTTCTCACATGTAGTTTCAATTCATCTCATTATTTTTGTTTATTATCCTTCAATATTTTATAATTCCAAGACAAAATGAATCTGAATCAGATTATGAAGCTGTCAAAATGCTCATCTATAGGTCTAAAAATGATTGATTTAGGGATTTTGTTGTTGTTGTTTTTGCAGTAACAAATATACATTCAATTATTATCATTTAATAAAAGCATTTACACAGTCTGAGCTGTAATATTGCCCCGTTTTCATCCACAGGCGGATGTTCCCAAGCTTCAAAGTGAAGGTCACCGGGTTGAACCCAAAAACCAAATACATTCTCCTGATGGATGTTGTGCCAGCCGATGACCACCGCTATAAATTCGCCGATAACAAATGGTTCGTGAGTCTTATTGTTTTATTCACAGTTAATGTCACTGCTGCAGGTTATTATGCCTTACGTTTAAAGTCCCAGCACCTTCTTAAGACAAGCTTCCCCAACATTCTTGGCAAGAACTATCAAACTGTCATCATATTCCTTTGAATTAAATAAGACTCATTCGTGGTTTTTATGCACGCTTAAAGATGACAGACTAAGAGGATATATTGGTTGCACAGATTTGTTCATTTTAGTTTAAAACAATTTACGCTTTAAAATGTTTACATTAAAGGAGGAGGAGGAGAAAAGAGATTACATATCGTATAAAATTGGATTCCGTTCCGTATCAAAACCGAAAACAGAGTATTATGCCACTTGTTTTATGCTCCTTATTCAGGGTCAGTGGTTTTAAATCGTTGAGGTTATTGAGGGAGGATGTCCACAGGCCAACATCCCCGATAATTACCCGTTCAGTGCATGTTCTGGAACTAACGACCCTCTTGATCAACCATCATCTTAGCCATTAACCAAATAAACCGGTCTTTATTATGTACAATGCACAAGGCAGTGATGCATGACAAATGGAGGCTGAATCACATTTTGACGAGTTTCAATTTCAATAAAAGGAAACATGTTCAGGGGAGAAAAAAACAAAAAAACATCTCTTAGTTTTAATGAAATCATCCTTGTACTAATGAATGCATGGGACAAATAAATAGACTCTCAAACCTGAGAACAATATCAATAATAGCATTAAAGACTAGTTTGGAGGGAAATTACAATGATGCAATTGTAAATTTTGCACTATCGTTCAGGTCTGTGACGGGGAAAGCAGAACCTGCCATGCCGGGGAGGCTGTATGTCCATCCGGATTCTCCGGCCACTGGCGCGCACTGGATGCGGCAACTGGTGTCTTTCCAGAAGCTTAAACTGACAAACAACCACCTCGATCCCTTCGGACATGTGAGTGAATATTTGTTGCTTTGAAACACGCAAATATAATACTGGCAAAATCCCGTTGGATCGCACATTCCACTTAAACCACTTGTTTTGTCGGCATAAATCAATGTGTATAGGTGCTTCAATGATTACTTTTTTTCCCCAGTCACAAAACTCAAACATTTTCCCCTAAGAGGATTTGAGTTTTTAGGTACAGCGTTTTGCGGGTGGATTGCATCGGAGCTCGAGCTCAGCCCTGGATAGGTGCTGCTGACAAACGCCAGAACAGTTTAATAACCAAAACACATCTTAAATCCACTAATGATAATTGTGACAACAATCGCAGCCTCAGATGTGGACGCACTGAGTTCGGATTACAAATTCACGCTCCGTAAACTGTTGTGGGCTCAAAGAAATTTCATTCTCCAGGTACGAGCGATCTTGATATGTGAAGCGTCCACTCTCGGCTTAATTCAAGAGCGTGTCGTTCGACGCGTCTCAGATTTAGCCCAGGGTTTATTCCTGCAAACAGACTAGCATTTCGCTGCTCAGTTCTGATCACAAGGCTGAAGTCGATCGAGCTTGTTTTGCTGCCAAACCTCAGCTGGTCGAATGAAATCGGAGCCCGGCTGGAATGCGAGCCGAGTTGTAAATTTCTGTCGAGAATGCATTTTTGATTGGTTGCAGCGGTTCTTGGCGTGCCCCCTTTTGTGCCGAAAGAGTGCCCTGGGATTTATAAATGAAGTACGGCTTCTCGACCAAAATAACAATCTATCGGTTTGTTGTTCCAGGTGGTTGAAATAATTTCAGACCTATTTATAATTACTAGTCTCAGAAGCAGGGCTGAACATGCAACGCTATGAGCTGGAACCTGTTAGGAAATACATAAACCCAGCCAATATTTCTGAACTCTGTCTTAATTAGACTCCAATGATGAGATAAAGATGTCTGAAAGAAACTCACAATAATTCCCATGTGGGTCACTTACCGAGCACGAACACAACTCGTCTGAATGTTCCACGTCCAAGGCTTTTTTAGAGAGCGAGGCAAACCGAAGCTTTGGCTTTGATCATTTTAGTACCATTCATCAATAGGCATACACACAGCCATCCACAAATATCTGAGTCAAGATGGCGGAGTTTGGATAACTGTGCTTCAAACTGTTTATATCTAATGGCAGAGTGTGATGAGTGATGGACAGAGGTATACAAAGGCTGTTAATCTGCAGGGTTTCACAGTCCCTGTGATGTCGGGAACATGAAAGAGTGGGGCAACATTCAGGGCCCTCGGTGATCGCTCACTATCATTAAAAACTATCATACGGCGTGGGGGCAAATGGAGAAATGGAGCAACAGGGCATCCAGAACAGTGGGTGGTCTCACAGAAAACTTTTCTGAAACTTTCTTTTTCGGACAAAGTAGGCAGAATTTCTATTTTGACATCACATGCGTGTTACACATTATATTTATCGAATAAATCAGCTTGTCGATCTGGAGCAAAAGCAATATTCCCAGCTGAGAGCAGTGTTTAAAGTTTACAGCAAGCCCTGCTTTCCAAGTCTCAGTGTTGATTCGAGCCAAAAGCGGCTCAGAGGGGACTTGGACCGGTGTCACTGATCAAAGCAGAAACGCTGCAGTTGTTTGGAGAATGCATGCGAGGGGAAAACGCATGAAAATGGAAAAGAGGAATGTATGTGTGCGTAAACTTGGCATCCGCATCCAGAATGCGAAGTTTAGATAAAGTAGCCAACATTATACACGCACAATTGACTTGGAAAGAGAGCTTGAACGAAAAGCAATATTCCATTTAAAATCCTCGCAAAACAGCTACTTTCTGCATCTTAGGTAAGAAAACTGTTTGTGCTCATGTTAAAAGCCGGGATTTGTCTTAGCAAAGTGTCTGTAACTCCAAAAATCCGACACTACAATTAGGCTTGTCCGAGGAAAGCGGGTTTCAGGTTTAAGTCGGAGCGCAACAGCGCCGATTATCGAGCTGAAAGCGCACTTGAAAAATGAAAGTGTTTCAAAAACGCGTCTGAGAGAAAGATAAACTTTTAGTCTTAACATTAATCATGCATGGTTGCATCATTTTATATGAAAAGTCGGTATTGAAGCTCCACTTTCTTTCCAGATCATTCTGAATTCCATGCATAAATATCAACCAAGGATCCACATCGTGAAAGCGGATGAAAATAACGGATTTGGATCCAAAAACACCGCTTTCTGCACTCACGTGTTCCCAGAAACGGCGTTCATCGCAGTCACGTCTTACCAAAACCATAAGGTACGATGTTAGATCGATCAAATGTTTTAGGTTTATCATGTCGAGATCATTTTTAGGTTGTGTGTGTGTGTGTGAATTGTTGCATTAGGATAGAATTATCTGCTTCAGGTCAGGGAATCGTATGATCTTGCGATTCATGATTTGCTAAAATGATTCCAGCCAAATTGCGAGCATAACTTTGACAGAGACTCGAAGAAAAAAAAAAATCTGAAATATTGTTGCTTATTGTAACTGGGATTTACTCATTAATATTAAATTCAATTATGTAAGGCTAATTAAATCTTTTTTTTTTTAATCACAGTGCTCGTTTAGATTTTTCACTCCGAATTCAACAAAGCAATTCTCCACAAACTTTCTCTTGCAGTTAATAAAGTATCGCGTGTATTCTTACACTTCCGTCAACTATATTCTACTGAGAAAACAAAAAACTAACATTAAAAAAAAAGAGAAGAAAACGAAACGTTTATGAGGCTAATGTGTGTGAGTTTTTAAGAATATTTCCATTCGTGAATTCGATTATTGTTTAAGAGTTTAGCTCCCAAACCAAGACATTTCTACCTCGCATGTCATTCTCTTAAAAACTACAGCTATGGAAAGAAAGCGTTTGCACAAATATAACTAAAAAAAGAGATAAAACAATAATGTCTTTAATACATAATGACTTTCTGTGCTTGTGATGCCATGTCAGAGTTTTTGCAATACTAGTCGCACTTTCGGATGGACAGTTTGAAACTTTTCTCTAGTGAACACATTTAACACTTTAATTCAGAACTCTTTTGGTCATTTATTCATTGATTGGACAAAGGCTTGACGGTTCTCAAAGTGCAAGATATTTCGAATTAATTATGAAAAATTGTCCGAAATGATTTTGTGTTGAAGTGAAAGAGATCGGCTTTTAACACAACGCGAAAAATGCTGTTTTTAGTCAACGGATGGTGTATTCATTATTTACACTGCTTATGACTTTTAATTCCAACCAAATTTTAATTATCCTAAAAGTCTACATGCAACAAAAAAAAAACATTTGTAAAGATAATTAACATTTTTAATGCGCACCTTACGCGCACCTGTGTGTCATTAAAAATAATTGTTTTTGAATGACCTTTCGGGTCTCAAGATTGCCGCTAAACAACCCAACGCTGATAATCATGTGTTCATAATCAAGTTACAAAAGATACGACACAATTTAGTTGAGCATGTCGCGCATATTCTTCACCGAGTAGCTTTAAACAGGTTATTTCTTGCGAATATACAAAGAAACGTGCCGATATAACGCACAGACTTGCTTTAAAAAACGCACTACGGTTAAACAAATTTATCTGAATAAACTAACTGAATATATAACTACAGCAACATAAAAATGAAAACAATAGTCGCATCATTTTTGAGCTTTTTCTGTTTGCACTTTGAGCTCATTGAGGATATCAAATTGTCACGCGCATAGGTGCGTCCCAACATGCAAGTTTTTACAAGGTCTCATCTCAAGTGAGAGCCAAAGTAATGTCAAAGATCAGGTCCTGTTAGGAAACACACCACAACAGCCAAAACAAAACCCACCCAGAGAGAGAGAGAGAGAGTCTCATTAGAGGACCATCCTGAACTCACTCATTAGAGCATCTATAAAACGCCTTCTGTAAATTTGCCAGAGGCACTTGGGATTTACCTTACATACAAAATCTTTTTTTTTTTTTTTTGTACGCGTTTTATGCAAGTCTTTTATTCACTTTCACAGATCTATCAAATCGGAGGCACTTTTTTACTTTGTCCCCATTTATAGTCAAATTATCATTAAAAGCAGCTATAAATAATCATGCTTTTAAATGCATATGAACACTATTCACAAAAAGCGAAATATTTTGCATTGACTTTTGATTATATTAAGCCACTGATGATATTCATATAGGCAGACCTGAAAGGATTCATGTGGAATTATTAGACATTTTCAGGCGTATACGAAGACAAAAATCTACACCTTTATCCAAAATGACAGATGTTTTATCTATATTGAAGCAGCATCAAACAAACCTCATGGAGATTTCATCTTTCATCTAACCAAGCTGAGTAGTAAACCACCAGGATTTAATTTGTCAATTTAAACACAGAGCAGCTCATATAGATACACCTTCAAAGTCAATTACAACAGGTTCCATCGCACTACAACATACAAGACAATCATTTTGAAAACAGCGGGCAATGCAAATCCATGAACTGCAAAAGGTAAAAAAAAAAAAAAAAAAAAAAAAAAAAATCAAGCCATCTTTTGAATTTCCCTGCTTTGTCTGCCATGCTTTTTCATTTAGGAGTAGCTTCTCACAATCTCCTGTGGGCTGTAAGATGTCGACGCATGCTCTCATGCCATTAATAACAAGATTTCTGCAGTTCAAATCAGTTTGAGGATCTCATTGTTTGTTCCAAATGAATGAAAAAAACATTTGTGTGTTGGTCGTTTTACAGATCACCCAGCTGAAGATCGAGAACAATCCCTTCGCGAAGGGCTTTCGTGGAAGCGACGATATGGAGCTGCATCGCATGTCAAGAATGCAGAGGTGAGTTGAAATCTAATAATAGTGCATAATCCAGCGCTTGCGTAACGAGTTTGGTTATTTTGATAAACAAACATAGCATTTTTGTTTTGTCAGACAACCTGAATGTAGAAAACGTTGACATTACATAAAATGTTTACTAAAGTCCATTTCTTGGAAATTTAGTTCAAATTAAACAGCAAGAACTTGCCATGTCAGGTCTGATGATGAGGGCTCAGTTTGAGCATTGTTGATGCGCTTGAATCATTGTTATTTCTGGTCAAAGGCATGGGGATTTATGATGACAAATGTTTGTTATTGAGAAGTTTTTCGATTAGTTTATGAAGCACTACTTTAAGAGTGTTGACCAACAATAACAAAATAAAGCATATTAAATGAAAACGAAATAAAACACCAGGCAAGACACCAAGAAAACACATCAGACAATGCCTCACGATATCTCATTTGATTGGCAAGAACTGCAATTAGAGTAGAACAAACTCAAAACTGGATAGTTCTGCTTACTTAAATTTGGGAACATCGTAACTCAGATTTTATTACCTCAAATTTTTGGAGTTATCCCTAATTATTCAGGTTTAAAGAGTAGACAAAGAACACACGCCTTCAGAAGACTTTTAAAAATGTTTCCATCTCTTTGCCGCTAATACTGAACCTAGTCCTCTGAAACAATCAAACCTGACCATAAAAACCTAGAAGACTTGAGCATATGACAGGTAAGGGTGTTTACCCATTCAAGGACTTGTAGACAAATACCAGGAGCTTAAAATCAATCCTATACCACACTGGCAACCAGCCCAGAGAAGCCAAAATAGGGGAAATATGCTCCCGCTTGCAGCATTCGGAACCAACTAGAATAGGTTTAATGCTGTTTGGCAAACACCCACATACAAAGAGTCGCAATTCTCAAGCCTCACAGAGACAAAGGCATGAATCGCCTTCTCAAAGTCATTAAAAATTATGTTTTTTGTAAAAGTCACCATTACAGTGATTAGTGTTCTCTGCAGCGAGATTTCTTCTATTGCAGCGCATTTACACAACTCGCTTTGGTGGATAGAAATAATTCTATACAAGTTCTACACCATAGTATGCATTATCAGCGCAATTTAAAATGCAAGCTCAGATCATATTATATTGTGTTTGATGGAAGCACTGACCTTCATTATGGAAGGTTTCCTCCACGCAACTTTTTTATCTCACAATTTGTCAAAATTCTAAGTTTATATGTAATAATTCTAAAAATGGCAAGTTATAAATTTGGGATTAAAAGCTATAAACTGAGAGGAGAAAGAAAGAAAAACGAATTATTTAATTCAACAAGCTTCCATAGAGGCCAACGTTTTCCACTCTCCAGAACCTTCTCGTTCTCTGCTCCCTGCTGGTGGAGTGATCTCCCTACTTTCATCAGGAACGCAGAATCCCCGGCAACATTCAAGAGACAGCTGAAAACTCATCTCTTCCGTGAACACTTAATCCCTTCATAAAAAATAAATAAATAAAATTAACCCTATTCTTCCCTTTTCCCTTCTCACTTATGGTACTGAGCAATTGTATTGTGAGCACTTCCTGTGTCTATTTGCCAATTCACGAAGAATCGCTTGTTTGTATTCCACTTGTAAGTCGCTTTGGATAAAAGCGTCTGCTAAATGACTAAATGTAAATGTAAGTTGAGTAAACTCGAAAAAGTCCTGAAGCTTGTTGCCTCACGTTTTCCCATATTTTACGGCGAGACAACATACGAGCTTCCTCTTTATAGAGGTGTCTTAAAGATAACTGATCAGCCTGGCAGATTAAAACTAAACTAAACTAAACAGGGCAGTATTAGTTAACGCACAAACATTCAGCCAGCTCAGACACAAACCAGAGACGGCTGCTTTCGGAAAGGCGGTGCTCTCGATTGCGGGGACACTTGTTATGCGAGTGTTCCTCTTGAAAACTGTCCACTCCCCCTACAGCCATGGCAATATCTCTGTTTCAGCTCTATGTCGATCCAGAACAGTTGTCTGCAGTTGTGATATAGTCGGTCCGGTGGAGGCGAAGACCACATGGCTCGTGTTCTTCTTTTCTCCAGATGACTGCTGTGTAGAGCGTGGAAAAACACATTTTCAAAGCAGAAAATCTGGTCGTAGGGCCCACGGCAGCCAACACAGGCGTTGTCCACTCCAAAATGACAGACTTCATGATACACTAGGAAAAAACGGCAATGCTCTTTCCATGCCGTAGTTAGCTTTGTCTGTTGTTACTTTCAAACAAGCAGAGAAAGAACTGACTAATGTCTCCCACGAGAGCTTTCTATTGAGTTTCCAGATAATGACCTGAAGACTTTAAGACCCAACTAAAGCCTGTAGGATTGTCCTACTGAATCCGTTACACAGCACTACTATTAACTTTATTCTCAGCTATTCACTCTGCAGACGCTTTTATCCAAGCCTCTATTCGTTAAAAAGACCTAATGCATCATAAAAATACAGAGAGAATAAAGAAACTCCACCATGGTGCTCCGTAGAAGTCAAAGGTCCTGATATCCTATCTGTCCCACACTGTCAAACACTGAGACTTAGCAGGTCTGGTCTTAGTTAAACGTGGACCGACTGGAAACCAGGTCAGTGGTTCAAAAGAAATAGTCAAGGAATTAATGCATCTTTCATAGATTAATTGGCACGAAAAACCTCCCGTCGCAGACAGATGGCGAAGAGATTATTCTAGCGGAGTTGTGGATGTGGTTAGTTACCAACGGAATGGTTTCGAGACCTTGACTGAAAGAGAAGTTTGTAAATGGCTCTTTTCTGTTCTCTAAAGCACCAAGGAGTACCCGGTGGTCCCTCGCAGTACTGTACGCCAGCGGGTCGGCACCAGCCAGAGCCCGTTCGGCGGTGACGTCCAAGGTCTCTCGACTCCCGGTGGGATGAGCTCTCAGTACTCCTGCGAGAACGGGGTCACGAGCACGTCGCAGGATCTGCTGCCTCAGTCCCAGTCCTCTTACCCGCTGCCCCATGAACACGGCCAGGACTATCACTGCATCAAGAGGAAAGGTGGGTCTATCATCCACGTCACTTCGGAAAAGTTTAGCTTTTAGCGTACTGTAAAAAGAAATCTGTAAAATGTTCTCCAAAAAGGCACCAGAGGTAGTCAGAATTTTGCATCAAATATACGGCAGCGATGGGACTCAAACGTTTCCCACTGTTTAATGGACGTTTAATGACCATTGAAAAGACGTCCCATTGTAGGTTTAAAAAAATAGCTCCAGAATTAAAGTTATAGAACGTTTCTGAATGCACTTTTAGGAAATGTTCTGCCGACTATTTTCGGACCAATGTTTGCTGGGGAGTAAGGGTTGAACGACTTCAGATTTTTTGTTTTTATCGGTTCTTTTGTCTTTGGGTTGTTATATTTCTATCGTTCTAGGTCAGATACGGATAAAGTAGCACGTTAAGATTACATTTATATGAATGCATTAGTGAGAGTGGGATTGCGTGTGAATTACTTCTACCTGCCAACGTCTGTCTACTAATAGTGAAGCTGTGCTTTTTAGTTACTAAGAAATATAAATACTAATAAGTGTGGAACAAACACAAAAAAGGTCATTGCAAGTTTTTATCTCACAATTCTGACTTTTTCCCTCAGAACTGCGTGATATAAAGTTGCAATTGCGAGTTACAAAGTCAAAATTATGAGATATAAACTCACAATATTGAGAAAAGTCAGAATTATGACATTTAACTCACATACTAAATTCACAATTGCAAGAAAAAAAGTCAGTATTGCAAGTTTAAATCTCCCCATTCTGACTTTATAACTTGCAATTGTGAGTTTAAATCGCGCAATTCTGAGAAAAAGAAGTCAGAATTGTGAAACGCAAACTCACAATTGTGAGGGAAAAAACAAAATGTGAGAAAAATGCCTCACAAAACATGAAAACAGTGGAAAACATGAAACTGAACTCGTCTTTTTCAGACGGTCAGAGTCAGAGAATCACCAATCGCTGTTTAAATGACATTAAAACTCAAAGTAATCACTTTGGTAATCTAAAACACTTTTCAGATGGAACTGTAATCTGATTACCACCCATTTAAAATGAAATACAGTGACTCAAATGTTGTATTTTAAATACGTCACTAAGTTACTTGTGTTTCGTTACTCCCCAACCCTGTTAATCAAACAAATCTTGTGGAGCGCTCTCGCAGTATTCATTTATTTGTAATTAACTGTAGGACACCGAGCGTAACGGTGGACTTAAAAGATATTTTTATCCTGTTGCGCCCCCTATAGGCCACGAGCAGCGACTAGTCGGCGTCATACTTAAAGCACCATTGCTGAGCATTAAAGTCTACTAGCTGATTAGGAAACTTTTTACAATGACTAACAACAACGACTCAAACAGTCCCGTTTGATTGTCTTGTGAGATTTATAAATGATACCAAATTCATTTCCATCCCATTTTGTCTGTGCGCAGCTGAGGACGACTGTCACGCGGGAGAGCACTCGTACAAGAAGACCTACGTGGAAAGCTCATCCAGCGAGGATGATCACTACTACCGGCCCGTGAGTTACTCTCAGTCTCTGGGTCTCAGCGGCGCCCCCTACAGGGCCGAGTCTGGCCAGCGACAGGCGTGCATGTACGCCAGCGCGTCGCAATCCACTGAGCCCGTGCCCAGCCTGGAAGACATCAGCTGCAACACCTGGGCGGGCGTCTCGCCGTACGGCGGCTGCTCTGTGACCACCATGCAGCAGATGGAGCGGCTGCCCTATCAGCACTTCTCTGCTCACTTCACCTCAGGACCGCTGGTGTCCAGATTGAGCGGCGTCGCAGGCCACGCCTCACCGCAGCTGGGTGACACCCACGCCATGTACCAGGGTTCAATGCCTCATCAGCCGCTGGGCCGCCAGTGCAGCCCAAGCGCGGGCATCCAGTCGCCGACCGCCGGCCTGCAGGGAAACGAGTACTTGTACACTCACGGTATCCCTCGCACCCTCTCCCCGCACCAGTACCACGCCGTGCACAGCGTCAGCATCATGCCCGACTGGAACGAAGGCAGCTAACTGGATCCCCAACACGGAGGAGAGGCGCTTTCCTGCATATTTATACCTTTTGTATCTACGCTGCCTCGTGAATATCGGAGGTCAGTTCGACTGGCTGAGGCAGCGCTGAACGTCACAGGGCATTTTTGCATGATACTAACTGAATATCAGGGACAAAGAACTTCTCCCTTTTAATGCAAAGACAAATGCACAAAGACGCCAACCGAGAAACCTTATTAAAAAAAAAAAAGACGGTAATTGAGGGGGGAAGAAAATCCAGTTTTGTAGTATTTTTTTCCATTTCATTGTTTGAGTTGTTTTTGACTTTGTACTTATGAAAGTATGAGGTGATATGTTATAGAACAAGTCTTTGGGATCGTATCTGTAGACTAATGGAAAAACAAAACCTACTTCTGCATCATTCGTCTCTCAAATCACAGTAGAAGTGCTGATTTTTACTTGGTGAAGGCATATTTTGTTGATGCAGATTTTGTTCAGGGATGTATTACACGCAATTGATACAAAATATCAGAAAATTAAATTGATAAATGAGCACTTTTTTACTAAATGGTTAGCTGGATATACTCAATACAAGGTAAAATACAATAAACTTGTAGTTCAATAGTGCCATAAGCTAGTTTTCACTGACATACTGGCCCCAGTATCTCTGTTACAATACAGACAACTAAAGAGTTCATAACTCAAATGCTTTAGAGTTATTCTAGAACATACAATATTGTTTTTGATTTACATGCAACATGTAGTACCTTAACAAACGTTGGTATGGAAATGTTTATTTTTGGACACTTATAGTCAGCAGATTTTTTGTTTTTTTCTGTTAATAGTATTTATTTTTCTTGTATTATAAATCTTTCTGTTACTTTACGTTAAAGGACATTTGTTAGGTTGACGTTTTGACATTTGTTTTTTCATTACTGAGTTTTGTAGTTAAACTTTCCTTTTAGCTAAAAAAAAAGGGGGGTGGGGGGGGGGGGGGCTGGAGGGTGGACACAGAGAAAAAGGTAATCGGATTGGTTTAAAATTTTGAATGCGTCCGAAAAACTGTCAAAAACAAACATGCTGTACATACAACAAAATGTACATAGAAAACAGAATAAATGTAAAAGATTCTTCCTTGAATTCTGAGTTTATTTAATGCAACTCTACTGACTGTGGCATGAATATTAACTCTACACTGTGACAAAGAATAGCCGGTTTAACTTAAAAAAAAGTGGTTGAGTTCACTGAAATGAAATATTTTGAGTTAACACAATGAAGGCGATTGTTTAATCGACAGAAACTCAAAATATTATGTTATTATGTTGATTTTACAAAAGAAAAAATGTTGAGATAACAAGTCATGAAAACAATTTTTTACACTATATGAATAAGCTTTACTGCAGTGATAGTAGACATTTTAATAACAGAAAATCCATAAACTACACAAACGTTAGTGTTATTCTAAGAGCACGACGACCTCTTTCACTGGTTTAAGCCCATTTGAGAGCATCGCTTTCGAATTGATGCGATTGAGGAACGTCTTGTATTTTGTTTCAGATATTAATGTTGGTCATGACAAATTAGCAGTTGTGTAGAAAATCCTTTGGATTAAAGGAGGTTTAACCAACAATTACACCGCCGGTGCTGAGGCCTCTCTCTAAATCTTCAACATGTCAGCCTTGAGAAAACAGTCCATTCTGAGCCAAAATGGAGTTAACCATTGACCTCTAGTGGCAGTCAGTGGATCGCTGAACCGGCGAACGTGAAAAACCGAATCGGAAAACGCACACATGCGTGCCAAAAACACATAAGTGGCTTCGTTTTGATTTCAGGATAAGGATAAACTGATAAAATGAGAAGCTTTTATTAGTGAGGAAGAGAAACTGATAAAACAGGGACACAATCCTATAAATACTGCTTAAGTGTGTCAACTTTTTTGGCTAGAAGACGAACACACGAAGTGTGTTTCTTTTGTCCTCAGCGCATGTATTGGCCGCGTGCGGAACGGCAGAGCTGTTTATTAGTGTTCTTCAGCCTCTCTCGTTCAGGACAGGTCTTTGGCCGAAAGCGGTGACCTTCCCTGCAGACACCTTTGATCTGACTGATGGGGCCTCTCTGGACAACCTGCTCCTACGCATCCAGTCTTATCCCTCGCCGGGACCCTCAGCGACCCCCATCCAGCCGGAGAAATTCATTAACCCTGTAGCCTCCCGGCCTCGTCCCTACTGCTTAACGGCTGATTTATGAGCGCGCCCCCCCACGCATCTTCCGATCGGCCAAACGTGCATGTGTGAGCCAAGATGGATTATGCCGTAGTTTTCTGAAAAATGCTTTAAGACAGGCTATGTTTTTCAAAGGCAGGTTCACCGGACTAGCCGTCAGGGGTTTAAGTGGTGAGGGTTAGAGCCATTCGTTATGTGATGAGCCTTTGTAGACTTTAATAATCCTAGTGAAGAGAATTAAGAGTAAGAAAGAACTGGGGAGGGGGGGGGGCGACACATGCCAATATATTAGACGTTTAGCCTTTTCTACTAATAGCCTAATCAATAGGACTGTAGATCATTGGAAAGGGAGAAAACAGAGTCCTACAGCAACAATGTGGATATTCACAGAAATATTCTGGAATGGAAAGGAGGCCAAAAGATTTAAAAAAAAAAAAAAAAAAAAAAAAAGATATAGAGGGAAGTTGGAGTAATGATAAACTACGGCCCTACTCAACCCAGAATCTGAAAAGAAAACAAATCATTGTCAGAGGCCTGAATGAGCAAAGAGGAATAGAAAGAACAAGAGCATTCCAAAGGGGAGAAAAAACGAGAGGGGGATTACTTTATTAAGATGTAGTGAAATGCGGCTGACTCGTGACGGATGACTAGTTCAAAAAGGAAGGGTCCGAGAGGCGAATCTGTCTGCCGCAGGAGTCGAGCAGCTGCTTTGAAACATTTGCCTGAGCCAAACTGTAGCAGTCAAAGCCCTGTCATTGGAAACACTGAGAGTCTGACATCCAGAGTCTTTTTAGAGCGCCAAACATATTGGAGAACTGTTAAGTTATTTCAGGATTTCGCATCTCTTTCTTTAGCTGGCGAAGCCGAAGTGGAAAACTGGGTCACGGAGAGCGAAACAGGGAAGTCAAGCCTTCGTCAGATAGCACGTTTTCTGGTTCGTGTAAAGACGTCTGGTGTATCAGCAGAGACATGCATCACCCTGTTGACGTATAGCATCTGTGCTGAACGCTGGATTTGCAGCCCGGAGGCTTTCAGCACCCACATCGGGTCTGGAGCGAAAGAAACCGGAGTGTTGAGAGGGTAAGAAACAGCCAGAAGGCCAAAAGATATCAGAGCTCTCTCTCACGTGAGGTTCGAAACGGGCAGTGCCACTGTTAAATTCGCATTGGAGCGTCGGCTTTGCACCAGTAATGATAACTATATTAGCGCCCACACCAGCAGACGATATCATTCGGATTATTAACGAAAACACAAGCTCTAAAAACATTGGGAAGACAGATAATGCGTTTCCACAGTTATTAACGTCGTAAATCATTTTTCAGTTTTAAAACATTAAAGCCACAATACGTAATTTTTTTGCCACTAGAGGTCGCTTACTCAAAACAAAGGCGTAGCTTGATGACGCCTTGATTTCGGGGAATCGTGGGATGTGAGCCGGTGGAAAAGAATCGGATGCGTGGATGCGATTATTAACGTTACTGTAGTATGACGCGGAACGGGTCCGAGTGTTGTGGAGCTGGAGCGATTGATAATGAGAGTCGAATGCGAGCAGAGGGACTTTTATTATGCCACAGTCGACCACTTCCCGCTTCTTCCGGTCAAGCGTATGTGGAATAACGCAGCGCTGTTTTAACATATTAGATGCATTCGTTTGCTGTTAATGCTTCTCTGCGTTCGCTCGGCGGCTGCTATGAGATATTAGGCATGGTAAAACACGCTACTCGCGGTACATCAAGAAAACGAGATTTAAGCAATAAGACTTGCCGTAGACGCATTTCCATTACAGATTTGCCCAAAACTTTCGCGATTTTTTCTAAAAATCGATAAAAAAACTTTTGCGTTTCCATTAACCGAGGTTACGCGACTTTTTTCCTCTCGCAAAAAATCATTACATAAATTGCGGCAACGGATGTTGGTAGATTTAAGTATCTCCCCAACCACTGCACGAGCCATTATTTTTAATCGGAGGAGACGTCGGCAAGGAAAACCCCTTATACATTGGAGGTGTTTCTGGATGTTTCTCCCTCCTATCTGCGAAATTCAAATTGTGGTGTTTCTGTTGTTTAGAATCCAGTAGTCCTGTAAAAGTTGCCAGTCATCTTCTGTTCAAACACATCGCGCCCTCTTTAAAGAATGATCGGCTTTTGCGTGCACCAGGTGACCCGTGAACGCGAAAAACTGAAGTTCTGTGAAATTGCCTGAAAAAGCATCTCATATGAGCGTAAAAGCTTTTTTGTGGGAGTTTTTGTGAAATTGACGTGTTTCCATTCCATTTTAAACATTGCTGGAAACATTTGGGATAAGTTAACAAAATATATAACACTGCTCTAGTGGTTTTTGGATATTTTAATACAAATATTTTACATATTGTACCTTAAATCTACATTTATAACATTCCCCTGGTTTCACAGACAAGGCTTATACTAGTCCGAGATGTTTGAGCTGTTTTAACTGGAAGAACTTATAAATCTTAAAATATGTCAGCGCCATTGTTTTGTCTCCAGACGCACTCCAATAATGTTTTTTTTCTAGTGAATGTTTATAAAAGCTACTTAAATGCCCTAATCCTGGCTTAATCTAAGCCCTGTCTGTGTGTGTGTGTGTGTTTGTCTGTGAAAACCAGGCCTATATTTTGTATTATATTACCTTGGCATTAAATGACGTAAATCTAGTGTTTCGAACACAAGCGTTTGAGGGAATGGAGCCAGTTTTGTCATATTTCTCTCTTCAGTGTTGTGATACTTTTGTAAAGTCATAGAAACACTATATTCTTTGCTATTTGGGCAAATGGGAACACAAAAACCGTACTAGCTCTGTGGCGACTTCTCAACCCGGGAAACGGTGCATTCTGATTGGCTGTTTCCAACCATTCATCAGATGAAAGTGATTCCACATTTTTGATTATCAAAAAGACATCTCGAACCATACAATACACTTCTATATAATATCATCAGGACCTGATAAAGATGAGAATTTATTACTTTCAGGCTTTCATCCTTACGTCCACAATCACAATGAAGCAACAGAGTCCATCCATCAAGACTTCAATCCTGGATGCTCTCACCAAGTCCAATGATTTATTAAGACAGCCTTGTGAGACTGATGAACAGCCACGGCATGGTTAAAATCACGGGCCCAGAGATAACCAAGGCTAAAATCATGGCATTGATGTAAAATGCACTCATATCAGATGGTAATGCATGTCAGAACATCTCCATCTGTCCTTGTCATGGAAAGGCTGGATTGTCCAGTGGGGGTTTTGGAGCCTAATCTGAAACTAGGACTGGAAAATAACTTCCAGCTGTCTAATCATTAGGACTGATAAGGCACCCAATTCCCTCCACCTACGGCCCGTCTGTGGGAAAAGGTAAGTGTCCCGCTGGATGGTCTGGTCCACCCAGCTACAGCTCCTTCACCTGAATTTTTCCTCCATATGGAAAATATTGAGTCTCGTGGGGAGCGGCTGTGGGTCTGCGCCGTCTCAGGGTCTGTCTTTCTCATTATTTGTTGACAGCATGTAAATGTGTCCATCAAGCTAAAAATGTCCAAATGTTCCTGAAGTCGTATCGGATTGATCTCTACGTTGAGACTCTTACGCATGTCAGGCCGAAGCTCCTCGGCTTTGGTCTTGTAGACGGTCTCCGTGTTGTCGGTCCACTCAAGTCTGTCAAGGTACAAATGATCTCCATGAGACAGACGGGGAGGGTTTCTACCAATTTCAGTTGATCTTAAAATACACAAAGCAGCTTTACAGAAACAAGAAACTGAAGGCAACGGGAAAGCAGAACAGTGACGAGGAAAAGCTCTCCATGTCTGAGGAAGAAACCTTCCTCCAGAATCATGTTCATCAAACGTTTTCCGTCACTTACCAAAATGTAAAGGGCATTGGCAGATAATTTAACAATATACTTTCAGTAACTGGAAAAGTTTGGACATGAACCTCCAAACTGATGCGCACCAGTCACCTCACTTACACACTCCTGACTGAACTAAAGATTTATTAACATCGAGGTCCATGTATGTACAAAATATACAATGAGTCTCACTATAATAAGATGGGATAGAAAGATCTGCATATACCGCAGTCTCAACTTGAAATATTTCAGTCATAAAATAAATATGAATATGCTTACGGAAGCAACGCATTTTATCAACATCCATACCTTCCATTTCAGATTTTTCCTTGAAATTCTGGTGTCCAGAGTGGTTTATAATCACTGGAGCTGTCAATCACTTTAGCAGCACAAGTTCTTGCCAAAATCTCCCGTTATAATCAATGAACAGGGTCAGAAAATAATATGAAAATCTGTTACGACGTATAAAAAACAACATTTGAGTAAACTGTGTTTTTTTTTTTATGGTGGTGGTAATCAGATTCCAGTTCCATCTGAAAAAAGTTTAAGATGACCAAAAGTTGATTTTTTTTTTTTTATGTCATTAAAACACAGATTGGTGATTCTCTCTGACTGTGACCGTCTGAAAAAACGAGTTTCAGTTTCATTTTTTCCACTGTTTTTCATGTTTTGTGAGTCATTTTATAATTCACTCGTCACTGTGACTTTCTCACAATTAGTTTTTTTCCCTCACAATTGTGAGTTTGCATTTCACAATTCTGACTTCTTTTTCTCAGAATTGCGAGATTTAAACTCACAATTGAGAGATATGAACTTGCAATACTGACTTTTTTTCGTGCAATTGTGAATTTAGTATGTGAGTTTATATCTATAATTCTGCCTTTATATCATGCAATTCTGAGGGAAAAAACAAATTGTGAGAAAAAGTCGCAGTGACGAGTGAATTATAAAATGACTCTCAAAACATGAAAACAGTGGAAAACATGAAACTGAACTCGTCTTTTTCAGACGGTCAGAGTCAGAGAATCACCAATCGCTGTTTAAATGACATTAAAACTCAAAGTAATCACTTTGGTAATCTAAAACACTTTTCAGATGGAACTGTAATCTGATTACCACCCATTTAAAATGAAACACAGTCACTCAAATGTTGTATTTTAAATCCGTAACCAAGTTACTTGTATTTCGTTACTCCCCAACCCTGGTAATTATGCATACTTTACTGTTATTACTATAGTAAGTACATGCAGTAACATGTAACGGCACTGCAAAATATAGTGTAACCGATTTAACAACAAACAACAAATAATTCTCAACTCCTGATCAACATTTCATCCTTTACAGCCCAAATATTCAAAGCCGTGACCTAGAAATCGCTTTATTTTCAGCAAAGGTAACAACACAGAGAAATGGTAATAAAAAAAAATCTGGGTGCTAAGCAAGGCTATCTGCTCAGTGTATGAACAGCGGTCTGAAATCAATACAGGCCGATCCCTCGACACTCCGCCAGCTGTTCTTTGAGGGGTATCGATCTCCCTAAATGCAGGGGTCTGGAAGCCTCTTGCTCTGGTGGGAATGACAGTCTCTGGGCTGTCTGAACACACCAGCTCCTGCCTCAGCACGCCAAGCAAGACAGCAAGGAACCTCGGATGAGGCCGATGTGTGACTTGATGATATCAATAAAAGCGGCTCCCGCTACAGACTGGAGTCACGACCCGCCGCTGTTGCACAGACCCGCCGCAGCGGAGAGCCTCTCTCTAGGATGCCAACACTCAATATCTCACCGGCGGCTCTGCCCTCTCCATCCATACAACTTAACGTCTCGCTGTTGTTGGTGTTTTGCCTCGTGTGTTTAAATGCCCTCCGGACTCCAGAAAGAGCAGGCTGGCGCTTTTCCTCACTGGCATGAGCGTCAAACAAAGATGCACAAGACTTGAAACGACAACTAAATAGAATACGCAGAGTGTAAGCAGGCAAAGGACTTCTATATGTCCTTTTTACTGTGAAGCTACAATCGGTGTTTAGAAATAAAGCGGACTTGTCTGAGTTTGAAACTAGTTCACGTTTAACGCTGTTTTCCAGCACATGAGCAAGTTCAGGATAAACTGGGATGCAGACACAATCCATGTATTTCTCATCCTGAATCTCACAGACACTGGGAACTGAATGTCATTAACACTGTTAAAACATTACTGTAAATTTTACAGTATAATACTGCCAGCCAGTTACTGTAAAATTTACAGTAGTGTTACTGTAATTAAATTTATTCCTGATTACAGTAAATAACTGTATTTTTTAAATTACGAAGGGTCAATTTACAGCAATATTCTGCAAATTTGAGTCAAACCAACACGTGACCCCAGAATGCATTGCAGTTTACAGCAATATGTTGTATTATTAAAAAACAGCCAGCGGCTGTAAAATTTTTTACAGTTTTTATTCATTACAGTGTAATCACAAAGCGGCCTTCCTTTTATCCTGCTAAAACGCTGTCAGTCAAAACCTTTGCTGAACTACTTAAAGGCTCACTATGTAATTTTTGGTCCTCTAGTGGTTAAAACACAAAACTGCACGAATTTTGCGGATGAACTTTCTTTTGGTTGTGCTTCGGCTCTGCGGATGAACATGATTTTCCTAGTGCTCATAAAACATTCGCTACTAGGCTTAAGAGATATAACGAGTTTAGATGACTAGCCATTAATAGACACGGTACTTCCTTGAAAATGATTTGTTACACTTTTTGTTGAGTAATAAAAGCACCATCATCTCTGCGTTGCTTTTACAACACTTCAAAATTGGCTCCATGTCAACCTTGTAACATCCAAAAAGTATTTTAGATGATCAAAGTGATTACTTTACTTTAACTTCATTTTAAATGCCATTTATTTCATTTCAACATTAAATGTAAACTGTGACAGGAAATTAACGTAAACAGCAATTGGTGATTCTCCGACTACATTTCTGCTCATAAGTTTCATATCTCTTCCAGAATAGGCATCATTTTAACAAAATAAAAGGGATCATAAAAATTGCACGTTATTTTTATTTAGTACTGTCCCGAATAAGTTATTTCACGTAACAGATGTTTACATATACTCCACTAGACAAAATGACTGAATTTAAAAAAGAATTTTGCATAACCTTGAATCTTTACTGTCTGTCGTTACCTGGATGATCCACGACCGTTTTCATGTTTTGCGATATATAATTTATGAGTCCCTTGTAATTGTTAAAAAAAAGTAATTGTGACTTTTTCCTCACAATTTTTTCTTTTTTTTTTCTCAGAATTGCAAGATTTAAACAGTTGCATTTTATAAAGTCAGAATTGTGAGATATAAACTCACAATTGCAGCTAATAAAATCAGAACTGTGTGATAAAAACATGCAATTTAGAATTTTTTTTCCAGCAATTGTGAGAAGTTTTTTTCTCGGAATTCTGACTTTTTTTTCTCTCTCAAAATTAAGTTTATATCTCAGAATTCGGACTTCTTTTCTCAATATTGCAAGTTTATATCCTAATTTTGACTTTATAACTTGCAATTGCAACTTTATATCATGCAATTCTGAGAAAAAAAATACGAATTGTGCGATAAAAACTCGCATTTACCTTTTTTTGAGTGTTACATACTTATGAGTATTCCCAAGTATTTGGATTAAATTATAAAACTTAATCTAACCAAACACGTTACAAATGACTTTTTAAAGCATGTATTTTGTAATCTGTAGAGAAATACATTTTAAAAGTGACCCACCCAGCCCGGCCCACACCAGATATGCGTCAAAGTAGCCAGAGCAACTTTATTCACGGATATGACGAGACACGCACGAGCGAGAGACGCATGTACGCAATTTCCCACAAAAACCATCCAACACTTAGGCTTACCATAGTAAAACAGGGTAAGACCAAAACACAACTTTAGAAGAGGAATTGATGATGTACTATTTAGATGCTGTTAATTTTGGACAAAATTAAGTTACATAGTTTAGCTTTAAAGCGAGTTACTAGTTTTCTGGGTACATCAACTTACATTTCACATAAAAAAACAAAAACAAAGAGCAACACAAAAGTTGTTAACTTGTAGAAAACTATATTTTTCTTCAGCAGAATTTAGTATTAGAGCTGTTTATTGAACATGTAGAGACGGTTGACATAACGCACAGAATTCAGCACTGTTTGCTTCACACAAACTTTCTTTTTAGTAAAAATAAATGTGAATCATCTGCATGTGCTTTTGAGAGCCACGCTCAACATCCAATCAGCAACTGATGCACAGAATGAAGCCCCGCCTCATTTTTTGTGGAAAAAGTGACTTTTTTTTCGTCATGATTCTTTGAAAAACAGAACGAATAGTATTCATTTGAAATAGAATCTCACTTTTGATTAGTTTAACGCATCTTTGCTGAATAAAACATTAATTTCTTTTTTAAAAAAAACAAAAAAACTTATCCCAGACTTTTGAAGAGAAACGCAGACTACCACTCAAATGTTTGGGGTCTATTTAACAATGAATCCTTGAAAAAAAAAAAAATGTTTACATGGTAAAAACGCTTTCCACACAATTATGAGCAGCAAATCATCTTATCGGAATGATTTCTGAAGGATCATGTGACACTGAAGACTGGAGTAATGATGCAGAAAATACAGGAATAAATTACACTTTACTATATATTCATATAGAAAACAGCTGTTTTGAACTGCAATAATATTTCACTGTATTTTTGATCAAATAAATGAAACATTACTAAGCAGGAGAGGCTTCTTTTAAAAAATTTTAACAAATCCGAGTGAAACAAGAACAAATGTGGGGCGGGGCTTGATTTTGTCTGTGGGGTATTGATTGAATGGTTGTGGTTTGCTATTGGTGGATATCACATGAGTGACAGGTTGCTCCGCCCTCGTCATCAGAGAAGAGATGTCGCCGAGAGAGAAAGGAGAAGTGCACCGAAAAATCAATATGCCTTAAAAAATAATGATCGATTTTGATTTCATGGTGACTTTAAATAAAAAAAGATACATACATTACACATTCTCTAGTCCATCCACACAAACATGTCTGTTGGCAGCAGAAAGTTAACTTGGCTGCTACAGTCAAGATGGATGAGATTCTGACAGGCACATGTGAAGTGTGTGTGTGTGTGTGTGTGTATGATACTGTGTAAACTTGTGGCAAGAGATCCAGGCTTGGGGAAGATAAAGACCAATCGCTAGAATGTAAACACTCTGTGAAGTGGCGGTGAAGGCACACACACACACACACACACGCGCACACACACACACAGGTCAGGGTTAAGCAGCATTCTCTTTAAGGGCTGCTTTCCCTCTTAACCCCCTCGGAGGGGCAGACCGTCAGTAAAGCACAGAGAAAGACATCTGATAAAGTGTCAGAGCGTCTGCACATACAGACTCACACAGACCGAGTTAAACTCGAAGTTCACATCCGCAACCTCCCGAAGCTTTTCGTATTCTGTGCGGTGGTCAGTTGACAGAAACGAAGAGGCAATGTTCGCCACCTTAAATTGATTTCCATTTTTCCCTTTATAAGGGAAATTCTTCCAAACAGTATTAGATGTATGCATCATCTTGTATGTCACATTCTTGCATAAATTCAATTTGAACAATAGAGGCTGTTGCCGATCAAATGAAATCTAAAATGTGAAATAATTTTTAAAAATGTAATTATATTTTAAATAACATGAATCTAGGAGGCTATCTTGATGAGTGAGTCGTTGAATCATTCAGTGACTGTTTATTTTATGGATCATTGAATCGATTTGATTTTTTTTTTTGTTCAAAAACGCAGATTCATTCAAGAACAAAAAAAAAAAAAAAAAAACTCCTGGTTTCTGTTGTAGCTTTGTTTGGAACTTTTTTCGTTTGCAAAACATTATAAATATGTGGAGAAACATGCAGGAAATTACACAATTGCAAAATATCAGCGCTTTTGACCTTTTTTCTTACATTACAAGGTTAATTCAGGTTGTAAAATATCATAGGGTACAACCTGCAAAAAAAAAAAATTTTCCCTTATTTTTAAATTACATAAAAAAGGGCTACATTTGTCTGTTAATTTGTCAGAGAAAGAGCGAGTAAAAATGTACAGATTCTTTTTTTCCCTAAATATCCGTGCGTCATAAATGGGATATTGGTTAAACGATAGTTCATTAAATAAGAAGTTAATATTGTAAGTTATATTTTAGACACAATATTGTCTTTTTTTTAATGCTTTTTAATAAAAAGGAAAGTCAAACTACTTAATGCACAAGAATTTTATTTTTTTATGTTTTTCAAAAAAAAAAATCAGAACAGAAGTGGCATTCGCATTAATATGCGTATAAAATATAATTCACAAATGCATAAGTTAAGTCACATTCATGAAGTTATGAGTTTGTGATTTAATGTTTTGTGAATGTGTATTACAGTTTATATCACATTTTGAGAAATCAATTTTGTTTTCGCGTCCTAACACTTTTCATCTATGCCTCAAAAAAAAAAGTCCACAATGTTAAAAACAGAAATGAAAGAGGTGAATTCAAGTCATTACATGTATGATTTTGCAAAACATCGGGTAAAAACACAAACAAAACATGCCATTGATCCGGATAGCAGGACATGTGAATGAATGACAGCTCAAAACACGAGCACAGCATTAGCCCGGGAGAGACACAAGTGAAAGTTTTTGTCATTTCTACAAAGAGTCAGGCTCTTCGGGGATGGAATATACAATCTCACGCTTATCTCGCAATCTGACTACAGCTGAGATTGATGAAAGCACAGGTGGTTGGTCAGCACATATGTTTGAGAAATCCTTTCTGTTGGTTTAGTCTGCTTTACGAGGATCAACCGCGTGTGCGAGTCTAGAAGGATCTTTGATGTGTGCAAGAGGCAGCGATCCTGTTATTTTTAGATAAGGAAAGGCGACATTAAATGCTCCGCCGGCCAGTGTCTTGGTCTTGTTTGACTTCATGTCACAGATTGTTTATTAAGTACCAATGCACTAATATGCTTCACATTTTTCAATTCCTTCAGAACACAAATAAGTCCTAAAAATGAACCCACTTTTACTGTCCCACACAGTGCAAATAAATCTCACTTCGACGTCTTCACAACCGCCACAGGCGGCAAGCCACTGACACGCTCATCCTAACATTGCCTCTCGTAGTCATATACGCACGGCCTCTTGTGTAGATGGAGGCGTATTTACTCTTGTGCTTAAGTGGTGCATAACAGCATCTGTTCTGCACCCACGTCTCTCTCTCTCTCCTAAAGGCTCCGATCACCAGGGTGATGCTTCTGTGCGTCCCGTACAACACACTTCCCAACTACTTAAAGGTGATCTCGGTCTGAAATATGGATGCAGCTACGAGCAGCTCTCAGACCGTCTTTGTTATCTGACTCGATGGACAGTAAGTAGATCCTCAGGACAGAAATAACAGCATCTGCATTTTGTCAGACTTATCTGTCCTTCAGTGTTCACGTCGGTGAGACTTTAGGACATGACCAACACTATTTTGGTCTCTGGCTTTGCAGCCATCGTCATATGTGAAAAACTAGACCGTAGCCAATAACTTGAAAAGGTTATGAATTTAAACATCTCAGTTTTTACACGTACACGAGGGTGCAAGATGCAAATTTCGTCATCAGAAGAGTACATTTTGCAGTAATTAGTTTATCCGCAAGGTGGCGACCGTGTCCTCAATTCACAAGGTAGTCAAAGAAAAACTGCATAAACAGAACAGACCGGAACGCATGCGAGCTACTGCGACAATGGAGGCCTACATAGACGAGAGATTGTGCAACAAGGTTAGAAAGTTCATTTATACAACTCTAGCAAAGATGTTTGGGTTGTAACTTATGGCGAGAGATTGCGCATGCGTACTGCACACTAGCGTACGCATAAAAAACCCCAGCGTTTAACGTACTCTATTTATAGCAGTTGATGGCTATATTCACATTCGGTTTCATTGAGTTGTCCTCTCGCAGCAACTCGATAATGAGGAAAACACGGCACCAAAACGCAAAGCATTGTTTGCATCAGTTTTTACTTTTGTCCCTATGAACTTAATGCAGACCAAAAAAAAAAAAAAAAACACATTTAGGTTAAATTCTTGATTAAAACCTACATACTGAAATACAAAGAAAAAATGAATGAATACTTTAAATATGAAACTAAAACTGTCAGAAGGTGACGGTAATTCACTGTCTTAATGAATGAGTCATTGCATCATTCACTCAACCGTTTCAAATGGCAAAAAGAAGCAAATAACTGTTTTTATAAATGTATCATTGAATAGGTTTTACTCAAAAACACTGAATCATATATGAACGGAGATGCACAGCCGTTCTATTAGAGCTTTGTTTGAAATTTTCATTGGTGAAATAGCGCAAACATAGACAATAATGTGTCTAGGGCATGTTTAGATGACAATGATGTACTAAAAACGGAAAACTTTTTTCTTTGTACAGATGACAACGTTATCAAAACTATCCCCGTTCACACGAATCCGCAAAAACGACTAAAAACGCTGTATTACGGATACCAGACAAGTATTTGGCGATGCAACTTTGTACAGAAAGACCCAGAACACAGAACACAAATGTGCATGCCTTTCCACATTATTTTCAAAGTTTCCTGCACTTTGAAATTCTTCTCATTATTTCTCTATAGAGGCTAATAAATCGAAAGGCACGCACAGTCACAGAAATACCTTAATTTCACGTTGACAAATAACTCAGACTAAACGTGCAATACGCATGTGCATGCCATGACCGTTTTCACAAATCAACGTTTTTGCAGTTTACAAGGAGATGATAACAGTATCGTTTTCAAAAACTTTCAAGTTTAAGTTTGCATTTTCAGGCCACCAAAACGGCATTCTGTTTTTATTTGAAAACGTGTAAACAGCAACTAAAATATAACTCAAAATATTAATTATTGATGGATATCTGGCTCATGTGATATTGCTTAATTATATTACATGGTATAAATATCCAACAAAAACTCATACATTATTGAATTTTAGGCTCGTTCTATAACTTCACAGAAAACACAGGCGTGTTTTCACACACCTTCATTCTACAGGCCGATTGCAAAAATTCCAAAGAAAAACTGTTCAGCCGAAGTAGATCCACAACAGGTGCAAGTGAGCCAAAGCAACTAAAAGTGCCCTGTGTGCAACAGATATCAATCCAGGGCATAAAACATGGAAAAACATTAGCTGAGTTTCAGTATGACAAGGTGAAAAATGGAGTCTCACAACCGCAGATAGTTCCACTCTAGTGGACTATTGATTCCGCGGCGGGACGACCAGAAGACACTGACGTCTCAGGGGAGCTGGTGGCACTTTAACTGGCCCTCTGGAGTCTGACAAAGACTGTCAGCACAACACTGGCCATGTGAACCAGCGCCTGTTAAACTGAGACAATAGTCTGAGAGGGATGGACTCATGTCCAAGGACAACTTTCACTTAGGCTGGAGATATCTGAAAGCTGTGAGTCCTGCTTCACTGGATCCATTCCCAAGGCAAGGTGGGATGGACGTGGGCACTCAAGCACAGGGACCTGGAAGCCACCGTCACATCGGAAATCAATATACAAGAAGGTTTTCTTAATGATGGCAGCTGCAAGCCATCCGAGTTCCACTCGAGCATGTCCGGAGGAGTTATTCTCATGTTGATCGTACATCTGAAATGCAACACACTCTCCTAACGGAAAAACTAAAGGCAGTTTTGGGGTAGTTGTGGCCTAATGGTGAGGGAGTCGGGCTTTTAACCTGAAGGTTGTTGGTTCGATTCCCATGCCGGCAGGAATTGAAGATGAGGATTGTGAATGAACAGCACTTTCTCCACCTTCCATACCATGACTAAAGTGCCCTTGAGCAAGACACCTAACCCCTAATTGCTCCCCTTGTAAGTCGCTTTGGATAAAAGCGTCTGCTAAATGACTAAATGTATATTTTGGTCAGCAAGCTCCAGCAAGACATGTTTAAGAGTAAATCATGAGCATGTAAAGACACTCAAATTTCTTCTTTTTTTTCATTTTTTCATCATTTAGCAGACGCTTTTATCCAAAGCGACTTACAAGGGGAGCAATTAGGGGTCGGAGTCTTGCTCAAGGTCACTTTAGTCATGGTATTGAAGGTGGAGAGAGTGCTGTTCATTCACAATCCTCATCTTCAATTCCTGCTGGCATGGGAATCGAACCAACAACCTTCAGGTTAAAAGCCTGACTCCCTCACCATTAGGCCATGACTAACCCCAAATCTAAACATGATGACTTTTATTACAATTTTGGGGCTAATTGGCTGACTCTAGCAGACTAGAGCAGGAGTGGGTAACTCTGGCGTCAAGATCTCTTTTCCAACCCTGAACAAGCTAATCAAGTCTTTGGGAAGCAGGTGAGCTAAGAGAGCCAGCTCTAGTCCACCATGTGTCCCATAGAAAGACGTGGTGGATCATTCCAGTAGAGCGAGACTCCGTGTGACAGGTCAGTGGAAGGAAGAGACGGCAATGAAATCAAGATGCGTCAAGACAATGTGGGTCAGATGCCGTTAGTGGCTGGACAGCCACAACACACAGGCGGGGCAATTAGTTTGCCTCATTATCAGTGGAGTCTCATTATCAGAGCGAACAGGAGCTTAGACCGCTGGAGATCGATGAGGAAGGTCAGTGTATCATCAACAAAAGGCAAAAGTGCTGCAGAGATAAAAGGGATCTTTCCACGGCCTTATCCCGCTGCCACGCTTGGAATTTGTCTGACCAAAATTCCTTTCATGAGACACGATTGTTAAAGTTCCTATAGCTATGCTGACTTCTGATTGAAGTGTCTCGATTGTGCGTAAGAACTTGACGCTGATTTACTCACACAAGCGTGTACTCTTCAGTAGGGACACGTTTGGATTTAGAAAGTAAGTTGGATGGTGGACATGCGTGATCGCGGGATAATTCTGAACCTATGAATAAACAATCTTAAAACATTAATTCTGTAGCGAAATGGTTTAAAACGGTTGTCTTGCCTAAGCTAAATATATATCTAGCATTTTATGTACAGCTGATCGATAGAAAATGACCATAGAATATTGTTGGAATTTATTTTCATATATTTTTCCCTTGTGTAAAAAAATGTGCACTTTTAGTGCATTTCTTTTTTTTAAATGAGGAAACATAAGTGTATTTAATGAGAGCACACTTTGTTTCTTAACAGACTTAATTGTCCTTTTTAGTAAGTGCACTTTGTCATAAATGATTTACTTTAAAATACATTTTAAATCAGTATTTGTCATGCTTTAAAGACGAACACTTATTTTGATGTGTTGACTGTCATACTAAAGAACATGCAATGCGCTAAAATGACTAAAACTGTAATAATAATAAAATATATTTAAGTTACAATAGAAATGACATATTTCAGTTTACCATAAATGCTTATCGTACAATTGTCTGAAAACATTACAGTAAGTATGAAGTGTATTATTTAGATAAGAACTCTTTTTTAAAAAAATATATGCTAAAGCGTACTTCGTTTTCGCAAGGTACTTCATGTCTCAAGATCTATTTGATTAAAAAAAGCATATTAACTTTTGATTAAAATGCATTAAATGTCACATCAACTGAGGGCTGTGAGTAAAATACGAATATTAAAAATATGATTATGTAGCTCCTTGTTTATATCATCAACATCATTCTAAGCAAGAATATTTCTGTGATGGATTTTTATATTACAATATCAAAACAAAATACATTTCAAAAGTAGCTAAAACTGAATGGTTAAGTAATGGCAAGATGTTTTCAACACGGTACAACTCAAAAACAGCGTTTGGTGTTTCTTCCACTTTGAGGATTTTAACTAAAAATGGAAAACTTATGAATTTTGACTGTTTATTACACGACATTGGCAATTTTAGGGGGCCTGAAAACGCACATTTTTGAAAACTACAGCTATTGTTTCCATGTAAACTACAAAAATGTGAATTTGTGAAAACGGTCAAGCGCATGCGTATCACGGGTTCAGTCTACGGACGCTAGATGTACAAAATACTGGCCTGGCAGCAGGGCTGGGTGGGTTACTTTTAAAATGTATTTCACTACAGTTTACAAAATACATGCTTTAAGAAAGTCATTTGTAACGTATTTCGTTACATTACTCAAGTTTAGTCAACTTAATCTAAATACTTTAGAATACTTTGGAACACTAATAAGTGTGAAACAAACACAAAAAAGATCATTGTGAGTTTTTATCTCACAATTCTGACTTTTTCCCTCAGAATTGCGTGATGTAAAGTTGCAATTGCGAGTTAGAAAGTCAGAATTATGAGATATAAACTCGCAATATTGAGAAAAGAAAAATATTGAGACTCACATACTAAATTCACAATTGCAAGAAAAAAAGTCAGTATTGCAAGTTTAAATCTCCCAATTCTGACTTTATAACTTGCAATTGTGAGTTTAAATGTCGGAATAACAGAATTGTGAAATGCAAACTCACAATTGTGAGGTATAATGATGAGAAAAAGCTGCAGTGACGAGTGAATTATAAAACGACTCACAAAACATGAAACTGAACTCGTCTTTTTCAGACGGTCAGAGTCAGAGAATCACCAATCGCTGTTTAAATGACATTAAAACTCAAAGTAATCACTTTGGTAATCTAAAACACTTTTCAGATGGAACTGTAATCTGATTACCACCCATTTAAAATGAAACACAGTTACTCAAATGTTGTATTTTAAATACGTCACTAAGTTACTTGTGTTTCGTTACTCCCCGACCCTGCCTGGCAGCAAAATGCAGGGTTTTTAGTCATTTTCATGGATCGTTTTGTTTTGACAATGTTGTCGTCTGTATGCGAAAAATGCAAAGGAAAAACGTTTCTAGTACATCATTGCCAGGTGAATGTCATGTAAAAAAAAAAGTTTGTAGTAAAGTACAATTTCTTCCCATAAAGCTCCGAAGCCCTGTAGTTAAAGCAGGCGCATGACATTACAGCAAGAACGCTTTTCTCGAATAGTATTTTGCCCAACATGGATTAACAAGTGCTTCATCTCGTGCTCACTGCCTTCCTCATGTCATTAATCTCCACCCTCTTCCCACACACACACACACACACAGAGAGAGAGAGAGAGAGAGAGAGAGACAGTCTGCATGGCACCAGACAGCAGCGAACAGTCGAATGGGATGTGTGAGAGCCCCCTGCTGCCAAGAGGCGGGCAGAAGGAGGAAACAAACCCCTGCTAATGGAGACATAACATGCTCACCGGAGCAGAAACTCAAACAAACGATTAATGGGCAATGGACCCTCTGCTCCCGCTCCTCTTCGCCATTGCTCTCTCTCTCTCTCTACTTATCTCTGTCCTCCTCTCGCTGGTATTCAGACTGGCATCTCAGAGTCACGGCAGAGACGCTCCTCCCCCACCGTCCAGAGCGTCGCCCGTATGCTCAGATCCATGTGAGCCACAACCGACGACAATACAGCTTATTCGTCATTTATAACAGAAACTGCAATATCAAAAATTCCGACAAACACTTCGATTATACGTTTGAAATCACGAAACTTGTCGGACGCGACGAGGGGAAGTGGCGTTTTCTCAATTGGAACATATGAAGAGAGACATCCGACTGCAGTCGTCTGCACAGGGCTTTAGGATAAAAGGAGCGAACATCAATACGCAGACTCCAAGTCTCACAAATCCCTCATGAATCTCCAAGTCGCTTTGCTGCACTCGGATGGAAGATGTGACCTAATGAAGCAACAATGGCACAGGCGAAATAGGATTAGATTTGAGGTTATTAGGCCAGAGCTCAACCCCCAGGCCCCCATCAGGACGGCGGTCCCCTCGAAACCCCTTCAGCGGCAGAAGCTGATCTGAGATCAGCTCCGCTCCTGAGAGCGGGATGAGGAGACAGTGGAGCCAGTGGTCTCAGATCAGCAGCTCGGGGCAAGTTCAACCAGAGTGCACCACACACATCACTACACCCCGCCTACGATTATATCACACGGCGTCGCACAACACTACGGCTCGACCTCGATTCCACTAGCCGAGCTTCATTCATCGGAGTTTCTTTGTCGACTTCGATAGGGCGATCTTATGGAGGAGGTTTCTGTCATCTACAGATCAGGAATCCCCTGGCGAATATTAAACCGATTTTAACAATATGTGTCTTCCAACTTCGTGTGAGAGAAAAGGCAACAAATCAAATGAGATCAAAGTCATTTTTGGTAGAACGCTGGGAGCAGATCGTGTTTCAAAGACATCATCTCAGGTGTATTGAAAGCTTTAATTCCCTTTAATCTCATAATTCTGACTTTTTCCCCCCCCTCGCAATTCTGAGTTTATTTCTCACAGTGCAGGCAATTCAAATTTGCGCAATTCCAAGTAAAAAAAAACTAAGATGAGAAGAAAAGACTGAAATCTGAGATATTCTTGAGCAGGGTTGGGGAGTAACGAAATATAAGTAATTTAGTGACGCATTTAAAATACAACATTTGAGTAACTGTATTTCATTTTAAATGGGTGGTAATCAGATTCCAGTTCCATCTGAAAAGTGTTTTAGATTACCAAAGTGATTACTTTGAGTTTTAATGTCATTTAAACAGCGATTGGTGATTCTCTGACTCTGACCGTCTGAAAAAGACGAGTTCAGTTTCATGTTTTCCACTGTTTTCATGTTTTGTGAGTCATTTTATAATTCACTCGTCACTGCGACTTTTTCTCAGTTTGTTTTTCCCTCAGAGACTTCTTTTCTCAGAATTGAGAGATTTAAACTCACAATTGCAAGTTATAAAGTCAGAATTGTGAGTTTATATCTCATAATTCTGACTTTTCTCAATATTGTGAGTTTACATCTCATAATTCTGACTTTATAACTCACAATTGCAACTTTATATCACACAATTCTGAGGGAAAAAGTCAGAATTGTGAGATAAAAACTCTCAATGACCTTTTTTGTGTTTGTTCCACACTTATTAGTATTCCAAAGTATTCTAAAGTATTTAGATTAAGTGACTAAACTTGAGTAATGTAACGAAATACGTTACAAATGACTTTTTAAAGCATGTATTTTGTAATCTGTAGTGAAATACATTTTAAAAGTAACCCACCCCACCCTGTTCTTGAGCTACTGCAAGTCAAATTGTAAAATTCAGATTAAAAAATTTCCAAATACCATTTTTTATTTTTTTATTCCTCGGCAGAAACAAGCTTCCATAGGAATTAGTTTGTGCATAATTGTTGTCTGTGGGCTGAGTAGCTCTGATCCGGTAACTGCAGCCAAAATACTGCAAAAAAGGGGGGAGCCTCACGCTCATGTGTTTTGATTAGCAGGTAATGATCTTTGATCTAATGCGCTGACTGGGAAAGTGCGGCTCCGATAGAATTCCGGTAGATGCTCGGTCGACCTGGAGCCAGTGTCAGCTCTCATTAGGGCTGCTGTCTCCGTGACCTCCCATCCGCCCGGCCGGGGCCCCTCCTCTCAGCTGGAGAGCCCTGCGTAATGATATCAATAGCAGCAGGGGTGCAATGAATACAAATCCGCGTGCAGAATGTTTGGACAAGAATCCTCTCCGAAGCCCCCCACCAACGAGGCTCCGTCCCTCTCCCCGACACAAAGGGCAGATTTAGTCCTAATCCGGACAGTCAGCCGGTGGACACGAGGGCACACTGATGGCCAAACTCCCTCCAGTGGTGGTTCAGTCGAACCCCTGGGTAAATTTGTCAAATAACTAAGGCTTTTAAATCCATTAAACACATTGATTACGGGACATGCCGATTAATCCGATTAGTTGCAATGAATTGTGTGTATCAATATTTGGAAAAAAAAAATATCCACCAAAATAAGATAATATAAGATTAGATTAGATTTTAGATGATTAAAACATTGAATAGTCAAGGCTTTTGAAGAGCGCGTCTCAATCTATTTGACTCCAAGACCGAGACAATATTATAGCTGTAACCTCCGGACCAGAGGCGCCGCTGGGGTTTCTGGCCCCCCTGGCTACATTCTCCGCCGGATGTCTCCATCAGTGGGGGGGGGGGGGGGTGTGCGGAACACTGAAGTGGACCCCCTAAGAGCACTGAACGGGCCCCCATGAACGGGCCCTTAGAATCGCACAACACCACACAACCCGTTACGGCGCCCCCGTTCTTGACAGGCGAAAAACGTGGCGGTGGGGGGTGGGGGGGGGTTTACACCCAATATTTTTTTCATTCGAAAAATTTATTGGAATCAGCAGTGGAAATGTACTTTATATATAACTGGCCTGAACAAAAACGCCAGACGGGCTGAATGAAACTGCAGATTCACTGTCTGACAGGTGATACTTAATGAACAGCCGAAATATAGCGGTTACCCCTGTACACAAAGCATTGCTGCGCTTAAAAACAATATTAAGATGAAAACAAAACTTCAGCTCCCTTCAGATACACATTCATAAGCACAAATCACAGGAATACCAAATGTCAGAATGGCCAATTTGCTGAAAGACAAAGAGTTTGAAGGTATGTGTAATAAAAATAAATGAACGTACAATTACGTCAGTTTAACGTTGTACACTTTTTAGAATTGCTTTTAGCATTTTATATTGTATAATAACTGTAAGACTTATTGGGGCCCCTGGTTCAGAACCACTGGTTCAAAAGCACATCTGAATCCAATTGAGAAATCTTTTATGTAGACGTGAAAATAAAGCTGACGTAATATAAACTTTCCTTACATGTTGGTCTGTACATATGCAGAGTTATGCGTTTGCTTACTGTGCTCAGATGCGCTGCTTTTCCAAAGACCATCACATTCAGACGATCTCAAGCCGCAAAAATATTTCCAACTTTCACCCTCCGCATGTTTCTTGTATTTGCGTAGTAGCAGCTGCACCTGCGCTGACAGCAGACCTGCATAAACATGAAGGTCATACTTAAAGCTCGTTTTGAAAATGAATTACTATAAACTGACTATTATAAATTGCACTAAATTGACAACGCTAATTCAAAGATAGCTGTGGGTATATCTGTTCTGACACAACTAATATTTCAATACATATTCAACAAACAGTTGCATTTTACTTGGGAACACTCCAGGTAAACCTTCTAAAACACGGTGCCTCTATTTTCCCAAGTCCTAGTCGAACTATGTGTACTCACTGTCACCAACATAACACAACATCCAGTGTAAGAGTAAGCGTGCAAGAAATTTGATTTCCGCCTCTGGTATTGACACAGGCGGTTTGGAAACCAGCCAGAGATTCTGGTAACAAAAGCATGTTCATAGTCCTGCTAAAACGACCCCCAATTAAAGAGCGATGGTAAAGGGCCACACATCTCTGCATCCATATTACCAGCAGCAGAAACATCATAAAACGTGTCACTAGTAGACCTGTTTACAATCAGCAGTGGGGCAGAGTCGAGTCTAGCTGTCCCTAAATACGTTATTCCCATTCAGTGCTGTTATTGGAAAAATGTCTAATGGTTTCAGCTGAAAGCCTCATTTATACATGTCTGCAAGTGTGTGTGCTTCTCCACATGCATGTTTTTCCCCTTAATAAAAATGCACATTGAGATATAAAGATTAAAATGATCATTTTTACTTCTGCAATCACTTTTAAAAGCAGGCATTTAAAAGTGAAAAAAAGTGAGGAAACCCATTCAAAAAAAAAAAAAAAAAGGTTTTTAATTGATTAGTGGCAGCAGACACAACTGTTCGGAAATATAAATAGCAATTTATTTTCCAAAAGTAATGTGGAAAAGAAGCACTCTTGCAGACGGGCAGCTGCCAAAGACTCTCAGAACAGCCACATTTGCAAAAAGTTACAGCATATAAATAAACAAACTGTCCGTTAATTCATAATTGTAGCCAAATACTTTGTACTCCTCACTTAACACATTATTCCTCAAAAGCCTGTATTCATTACACGATGTTCATTTGTAGAGCGCCATCAATCAGGCTATGTTTCCAGTAGCTCAAACAGGAGAGCATGGCACTGACGACGAGAGAGCGAGTGTCTGCCGAAAATGTGAATGCATCAAGAGTTTCTGCAAACGGCAGGGCCATGCAACGAATGCATTCTAAAATCATTAATCTCATTTGCACATTTTAAATCAGTAGGTTGATCAAATAAGATTAGTTGAACAAATGACAAAAGCAGAATTACATCCATATGGTAACTTGGTCTCATCCCCAAACCACAATATTGGGGTCATTCGTCAGTTCGCTGGGACGAGTGAAAGCCTCCACAGCACTTCTTCTGTGGTGGGATGTGATTGCCATTAAAAATTAACCAGGCAGCATGTAATCACTTTAGAACAGGCCTGTTGGATGTGAACAGGGGTGTGAGGATGTCATCTCCATCACCCTCACACTCAATAGCTCCACCGACAGAAAGCTTTTTATACGACGACATCACAAATGCATTAGCATGAATTAAACTTAACCCCTTAACCCCCCACCAACAATGCATCTGAGGTGTATTACACCGCCGTGCACACTAGCAGGGATCTTCTACAAAAAACTAGTTGCCAATTTTATACTCGAGGATTAAAGTCGCCGTGAAAGGAAATTTGCGCCATAGTCTTTTCTTGCCGAGTGAAATGGCTTCTGAAGGAAGAACAAATGTAGGGCGGGGCTTGATTTTATCTGTGGGGAATTGATTGGATGGTTGTGGTCTGCTATTGGTGGATCTCATGTGAGTGACGGGTGGCTCCGCCCTCGTCATCAGAGAAGAGACGTCGCTGAGAGAGGGAGGGGAAGTTATTCAAGATTACGAGGAACATGAATTTAAAACAATAATGATGAGCGCTGATGAATCATTTAGAATAAATGGTGCAATGTTCATTCGATGAAAAAAAAAAAAAGTTCACGGTCACTTTAAGGTCAACGTGATATCAAAACAGACCCCGTTTACTTCCTGTAACGAGCTTCAATGAGAAAGGGAAGGAGGAGGCGGGAACCGGCGAACATTCAGCGTACTTTAATAAAAAACAAACAAATAATAAAACGAAAGTAAAAGGGCGGCAGTTGCCGTGAGGAACACACAAAATACATCACAACACAAAATCCAGGCCTGGTCCTCTCTCGTCCTTCACTGTCGTCGCTCCTCTTTGATGCTTCCGGAGCTCCTCCGTGAGAGACACGAGACCGGTGTAGCGCGCAGCTGGCGCTCATTATCACTCGCGCTGTTCCCTCGCGGCTCTCGCCCGCCCTGCTCGTCACACTTCCTCAATACATGTTGCTGGTTTTATTGCGAGTGATTCATCGGTGCACGTTATTATAAAGAAAAGTTAGCCAAGCTCGCTCTTCTTCTGAAATGATGTTTGACTGAAAACTGGTTCGGAGTGGCCACTGCATTTTATTACACAAGATATGAAAATACATTCTACGAGGCTGTGCATGTAATGCATTAAAACATTTGTTTTGTGTACGGTTGCATCGGTGAATCTTTCAGAAAGCTTCACAGCATGTTGGCACGGTGCCAACGGCAGGCACTTCAACTTAAGTGTCGGCTCAAAGCGGAACCCAAAAATGCTGTAGAACAGTGTTATCAGTGACCCATTAGAGCCTTTGAAGTGGCTGGGGAAAGATTCTCATCCATTACACCGCGGCCCAGAGTTTGGGTCCTGTCATGGAGAGAGCCGTCCGCAGAGGACGCCTGTTCTTTGTCTCCCATCATCCCCGACTCAGAGTTTGGCTAACACACGGCCGCGCAGTAACTCGCTGCAGATTTCACCAGGTTCATCCTCGTTTCGGTCTGCTCCACGCTGGCCAGATTTGGAGCACGATAACTCACATCCTGACAGCGTTTGATGTCGGAGTGCCTTGAGAATTGGCCTTTTGTTGTATGATGCCATACGTGCACTGTTATAAGTAAGACTGGAACAGCTAATGATATGATATGAGGCATGTGTTGGACATCCCGTTGATTCTTCCCAACGCTCCTCAGACCCACCGCACGAACCTCACTTTCAACGTTTGCATGAGAAGCCGCTTTAACAGAACATTAACAATTAACTGCAGTGCATTGGAAATGAGATCATGCTGGGTGAAGAGCGCTGGGACGTCCGGTATCCAGAGCGAAGGGAAACCTGGCAGTGCGGCTGTCGTGTTTGCAGGAGTGTGGGCAGACGTACCGCTGGCCGCGGATTCGTGCCCCGTGTACACACTCGCGGACGCGTTTAAAAATGAAACGGGATTAACTGTAAATGCACTGGGATGACACTTACAGCTTCCAGACTCACTGTGGGAAAAGTGAGGAAGACGAGGCGCACATTCACCACACATTAGATGTTTTCTTCATCCTTCTACTCGTGTCTAGTTTTCATTTGAGCCAATGGAGGCTTTTTCCAAACACTTCCGGTGTCCGTTCGGAGCAACGGGGTCAGAGCAGAGACATTCATAATGAAATAATTCCTCCAGTTGTCTGAACAAAGAACTCCACATTGGGCAATCCTGCTAAATGTTCAGGGTTTGTGCGTTCCCAGCAAGAATAAATGACGCAGTTACTGTTACGGGAGGATTGTGTTGATGTTTACTGATTTTATTTAAACTTTTACCGTTGTTTTGTTATTTGTTGTGTTGTGAATTCTAATCTTCGATTGTCTTCTTAAAGGGTTAGTTCACCCATAAATGACATTTCCGTCATTGTCGTTCCACACCTGTAAGACCTTCGTTCTTCTTCAGAACACAAATAAAGATATTTTTCATGAAATTTGAGGTATTGCACTTTTCAAGGCCTAGAAAGGTGGCAAAGACATTGTTAAAAGAGTCAATGTGACTGCAGTGGTTCAACCTTAATGTTATGAAGTGACTTTTTTGTGCAAAAACAAAACAAAAAAAAAAAAATGGACAATTTCTTCTCTTTTGTGTAATTCTCCTACGTCGTTTACATTCAGGGCTTCCACGTTCGACATCAGAACGCTGGCTCATTATTGGCAGAACGAAAAATAACATAGCAGAATTACACAGAAGAGAAGAAATTGGTGAATAAAGTCCTTTTTTTTTAAAGACGTTGCTGAATGTGTTGTTCAAATACCACTCAGATTTCATCAAAAACATCTTCATTTGTGTTCTGAAGACGAACGAAGGTCTTACAGGTTTGGAAAGACATGAAGGTGAGGAACTAATGACAGAACTTTAATTTTTAGGTGAACTAACCCTTTAAGGTTTGTGTGATGTCTACAACTATAATATATATGCTTTGAAAGGCGATTTCTCCTTCGGAAATGAAGGCAGCATAGTACATTTTACATGGAAGTTGTCCTATAAACCTTTGTATATAGTGTTACCAAAATGGTATATTAATTAATTGTATTATACCAACTGAAAATTGGCAGAAAAAAAAACAACTGTTCTTGCCTCGACAAATGTATTGTTTGTATAGTCAATTTGACAGATTTTGAGTTAGTTACTCCTCGATTAGTTGGGCCTCAATCTTCACTTAATCACTTGAAACTAAAACCAATAATAAAATGAAACCTAAATGAATTCATTCCTCCAACAACTGTTTTTTTCTTTTTCTTTGAAGAACCACAATTTACAAGGCTTTGAAAAACACAGATATATGAGAACGGCTCATTATAAAAGTGTGCTCTGTAGACCCGGAAAAGTCATAGAAATGTTAAAAAAAAAAAAAAAAAAAAAAAAATCATAAACCGTTATTGTCATTTTTCATACATTTCATTAATTAAACCATACTCTAAAATATTTCACTGGGTAGAAATAGAGTAAAAAATATTTTCTCATGAACAACTGGACAAATCATATAAATTCAATGGCTAAAAAGAGAAGGAACATCCAGCTCTTACAAATGATGGAATCCTGAAACTTAAATTTAGTAATCATTTTAGTTTTTTTAATTTTATATACAAGTTCAAGTGTCCAGATTTGGTAGTTAATGTGAAATTCTGCATTGATGCAAAACATGTTCGACATGTACAGCATAAGTTCATTCAACTACAGTCTTCAGAATCCCTTCCCCTCCCTCATGCAGCGACATCTCTCAGATTAGATTATTAATCCCACACCGGGGACATTCGCCTTCTCTTCTCTGACGACGAGGGCGGGGCAACCTGTCACTCACATGAGATCCACCAATAGCAAACCACAACCATCCAATCAATTCTCCACAGACAAAACAAGCCCCGCCCTACATTTGTTCTTGTTCCAGAAGCAGATTCCGATATGCGGCACAATAAGAAAGATGAGTTTAACTTTCAATGCACATTGTTAAAAGTGCAGTTTTTTATACTTCCAATGCTCAGCTCATGTCAATGCTATGGCCCATTTCAAGAGTGGCCAAATTTACAATGTCAAATCAATCAGACCCCTTAATTTCTTACAAATAAAGCTTCATATAACGAGTAGGCTACTTGTTTTGACGTGGCTCAGATGGGGGTCAAGCCTCTCCGTAATTCACACCCTGGCCACAGTGACACATTGGCGCTTTTCTCCCATTACTAAACCATTCATTTTTGTTTGAAAACAGTGTTTGCATCATGGCTTTTGTCTGGCCTTTCTTTCCTGAGTCTATGGGACTGAATTCATGACCTTTGTGCCATTAGTCCAGTGGTCAGCGGCGCTCACGGACTGGCTGGAGAGCTGACCTCTGGTCTTTGAAGTGTCTGCCCTGGATGCAGAGGGTAATAAGCCACTCCAGTAAATTAGCATCAAAAGACAGACCGATGATCCAGCTCTAATGATCCACAGATCAATGAATGAACCCGTCTCTTATATACTGATCACATCTCTCTTCACTGGTGTTCATCTCTACTAGAGGTTTCAGCGGGCCTTCAGCTAACGAACGCAACAGACTCTTGATATAGAGGGTGCGAAGTGCTTGATTCATTTGCTGCTGGTCAGGGTTTGATCACCGCTGGCTTGATGGATGCGTCCTCCTCCGATTGGCCGCAGGACTTCCTCTCGCAGGTCACGTCCTGTCTGGCCCCTGTCCACTGCACACTTCCACAACATGTCCAGGGCCTCTGGAACCCGCGCCGGTGGTCAGCGGTGTCCCGCCACCACAGGCCTTTATGGGCCCGGTCAATCCTGTAGATCTACTGACTTGTCATCCAAAACCAGCTTTAGCAGTTTACTGAAATGGTGGAGATCATAATGAATCAACTCTCGTGCTCACGGCGGTATTAATGCAGGAGCACGAGGCAATGATCACACTGCCACCCTGTGGTAGGAAACAAACACATTCACGAGCACCTCGGGCCAAAGAGAAACTAGTCTAGAGCAATTTCAACATTCTGCAATCCACTGTTAATAAACTTGTGTACAATTTACTAATAAAATTATGAATTTATGTACCGATTTATTGAGAGCTGACATGAAATATCAGCAGTATGAACAGTGTGATGTGGTTTACTTCTAAGAAATATAACTATACATGCAGTTTTATGACCATACAATCCATGGAATAGATTTCACACTAAAGAACTATTTCAAAATGATGACGGTTATAGGCTACACGTAAAACCTTGATGCTGAAAAATAAAGTTTATGTATATATTTCATATGTCCACTAAACTGTAAAAGATGAATAAAGTCGTAACAAACGATGGAAAAGGAATACATCCTCTGGTGCCAGAGTTTACAAATAAAAGAAAATATGCATTTGTTACATTCCTATTCGTTTGTCCATTTCAAACTAAACACGAATGTGAAACGCGCATAATTAAAACCTCACGTAGAGCGAAAAAACCAGAAGTAACAGTAGAGATATGAAAGAACATTATTAATAAACGATAGAGCGAGCATCGGCTTTGAAGACCTGATGGCTGACAAACACACAATCTCACAAACACATGTGGCTTTAGGGATCAGAAACACTCAACAGGTCACTTATTACACACCAGGCTAATGTGAGCTGAAGCTCGGCAGAGCCATATTAAAAATAATGAGCCACAGATCTCGGGATCAAACAAATCAATGCATTTCAGCTAATAACCGCATCATAAAACAGTGGAATGACACAAATACTGATCATACTTATATAGAAGAATATTTCATTTAAAAATATACTACAGGGTAAAAAAAAAATTGAAGAATGTCGAGTGAGATTGATGTAAAAAAAATAGCATGAACATCAACTGCAGTTGCATGGAAAATTTTCACGGGACCGAATGTGATTTTTGCTGTTTACGCCGTCATCCAACAACAGATCAGATCCAAAAAAATTTATTTAACTTTAAATGACAGCATAAATTACTTGAAATGGTGCAAAAAAACTGAAACTCTCAAAGCCAAACTAGTGGACAGTAACCCCATCTGTGCAAAAACAGTGAAAAGCGAAGAAATCCTGAGAGCCGGCGAACGGCGTGGGCCTGGAGAATGCAGCACACACTGGGGCCCTTGATTTCTCCGCAATAACACAAACCACATGCACACGGAGCCCGAGAATCCAGAGAAGCTCCAGGAGCTCGAAGCGGATCGACCCGGAGCGGACGGAGGTGTTGACCACATGCAAATGAGCCTCACGGATGGTGCTTGACCGGTTCACACACCTGACAGGACAACATAACTGGATCACATGAAACAGAAGAAGCTTGAAGAAAATTAAAGGGATAGTTCACCAAAAATGAAAATTATCCTATGATTTACTCAACCTCAAGCGTAAACGTCTATATGACGTCTTCTTTCAGATGAGATTTAAAAATATCCCTAGTCCTCCAAGGTGGTTGTGAATAAAAAAAAAAAATCCGTAAGACTCCAGAGAGTTAATAAAGATAGTAATAATAATATGCACGGTTTGACGTGATCCGAGCTCAGCGATCGTTAGATTTAATCACCATTGGTCGTAAGATTTTTGTAGGCCTAATGCTTTATTTCTTATTCAGATGACATTTTCCGGAGAAAATTCTTATTTTGGCCATACTTCCAAGACAGAATCTGTGATTCGGAAGTACAGCATCCACACCGATGTGGGGAATGAGGAGCAAACATTAGATTAATCCGCGGTGAGGAGCCGTGCCGATGCACAACCCACGTAAATTGCGCAAATAACAGAGATGGCGACAAAGAGGCAAAACTTACAGACTGCAGCTTTAAGCTGTAAAACGTTTGCCTGTATTTGTTGCACAGCTTTTAATTTATTTTAATAAAGGTTTCATTTTCGAACTAATGTTATCGTTGAATCTTCTCCTTTATTTTATTGGCGGTCCATGCATAAATTACATCGTACGATGGATCGCTGTTGAATAACCGTGCCCTACTTTACTTGGATGAAACTTGGTTCTTATTGAGGAGAAGTGATCTATGACTTTTAAACGATCGTGCGTACGATGTTCAGCCAACGCTGGTTAAAAAACTCCTATAGACATAACGTGGACATTGTGAGCACGTATCTCAGGATCAGAATGTCATAGAGACTTGGGGGTGGGGCTCATTTCACTCGGCCCAGCAAGCAGCCAATAAGCAGTGACCACTTCCAAGCCACGCCCTAGCAACTACCCCACACACTTCCATTGAAAAAGGTGAGGATATTGGTGGATTAGATTCAGCCTCGTTTTTAAAGATCACCCTGGTAACTGTCCAGCAACATCCTAGCAACCATCTAGAGCACCCTAGCAACCGTATAGCAGCTTGAATAAGCCAGCTGCAGAAAATTGCACAGATTTGGGAGTTGGCTTTCCTAGAAATCATGCAAAAGTCCGTTGTAATGCAGCGTTTTTCCATTTTCTTCAGAAAATGTATATCTCGTTGTACGATACAATCTGTGCATATGGAGAGAATCAAAATTAAGGGAAAAAGTTAAATGTTATTTCTTCCTATTGAATGTTTTAGTGACCGGAGCGTGTTTTTGTGAGTTTCGCCTGGAGAAAAAAAAAAATTGGCTTTGAAACCAACTTCACTGAGGAATCGCGCGTAAAGTGAATTACACGTGAAATTTGTAAGTAGAAAGACTGAAATGGTATTTTCTAGTACAGAACGGCATGCTTGAAGCGCATGAAGGGTGTGAATAACAGATGAAACCACCTGCAATGCAAGATCTTCAGTTCAGCTGTGTTTTCAATCACTACAGCCTCTCTGGAGCCGCAGAAGCCGTTTCACGTTTGATCCGAATCAACAGCTACATTATAGTCAACTCCGCTCTATAACCGTCACTGACGCAGGTTATAAAAGCAAAGCGAGCTCACGCTGAAGAGCCTGAAAACAGAGCGAATAGAGTTCCTCGCGTGCCGAAGGCTTCCCGGCGAACAGACGGAGCGCATTCTCTCGCCACATGCTGTAACTAAATGCCTGGGCTTCGCATTCACTTCTTCTGTCTAATAGGGTGTATCGGGATTTATCGCAGCGGGACAAAAGCCTCGAGCAGGTCTGGCCTGTGATTCATGTGTCACTGACAGGTGGTAGCAGAGCGAAGGGATGACGTTTCATTCCCCCTGCGTTATTAGGATCAATGGGATTTCAGTGTGTGCGGAACGCCATAATCACATCATCAGAGAGAAACAAAGAGCCGGGGAAGATTCACGCATTCTGGGATGTTTGGGGAAACGCAAAACAAAAAATTCCTTGAATACTCCTGAGGATGAGTCAGGAAATTCTCTTTATTTTTGAGCTGCAACTGAAGGGTTTCTCTGCTCTAGCTGTGCATGCGTTTGTACAGAAATCCTAAAGTTCCCTTAAACCGATCCAAACTCAACAGTGACGGCCAACGACTTCCATTGGCAAGCAGGGTTCAGTCTCCTGACACACCTGACTGACTGATCATATGGCAGTTCTTTGCTCAACCCTGACATCTTGTGGCCAAATCAAACACAGCCGTGCTGTTTGTGAGGGAGTCAAAACAAAGGTTCTTCTTCGTGCACCAGGGTGTTCCAGAAAGCAGGTTATGTGACATACCCAGGTGTGTTTAAGAGTAAGTAAGCCGATAACCTCAACTTTCGGTTCCAAATATGGAGGTAACTTTCAGGTTATGCATGTAGCCATAGCAACTAGCAGGGCTGGGTGGATTACTTTTAAAATGTATTTCACTACAGATTACAAAATACATGCTTTAAAAAGTCATTTGTAACGTATTTCGTTACATTACTCAAGTTTAGTCACTTAATCTAAATACTTTAGAATACTTTGGAATACTAATAAGTGTGAAACAAACACAAAAAAGGTCATTGAGAGTTTTTATCTCACAATTCTGACTTTTTCCCTCAGAATTGCGTGATATAAAGTTGCAATTGTGAGTTATAAAGTCAGAATTATGAGATATAAACTCGCAATTGTGAGTTATAAAGTCAGAATTATGAGATATAAACTCGCAATATTGAGAAAGGTCAGAATTATGAGATAAGTTTATATCTCCCAATTCTGACTTTATAACTTGTAATTGTGAGTTTAAATGTCACAATTCTGGGAAAAAGAAGTCAGAATTGTGGAATGCAAACTCACAATTGTGAGGGGAAAAAAAAAACAAATTGTGAGAAAAAGTTTTTATAATTATAAAATGACTCTCAAACAACTCGAAAACATGAAACTGAACTCGTCTTTTTCAGACGGTCAGAGAATCACCAATCGCTGTTTAAATGACATTAAAACTCAAAGTAATCACTTTGGTAATCTAAAACACTTTTCAGATGGAACTGGAATCTGATTACCAGCCATTTAAAATGAAACACAGCGACTCAAATGTTGTATTTTAAATACGTCACTGAGTTACTTGTATTTCGTTACTCCCCAACCCTGCATTTGATTATCAGCGTTTTTGATTTTTAAAATACATTTTAGATTTTAAATCCAGAACAATTAAAACACATCATAAAACATTTCATTAGGACCTATTATTATTGTTGTTTTTAAAAAAAAAAAATGAATCATTTATTAGCATAAGTTGTGTGGAAAAAATAAAACTGAATTTGAGAAGGTAATAAAATGTTATATTGTGTGTTTCATGACGTCAGTAGACTTCAGTCCACTCAGTGCCGTGTTTCAGATGAATGATGGAAGTAGCCCACAAGCCAGATTACAAAGGGCCTCCATTTCTGCGGAGTGCATTTGGCTTTCTGAAGACGGCTGTCGTCATCAGTGGTCGTGTGCCATCGAGCGGTTTCTCCGAACAGAAACGTCCATGACCCTAGACCATGACTGACAGTCTAATAATGGCTACACTACACAAAGCCGTTCTTGATAAGGAGCTCAGTGCTTCAGAACCACGGTCTTCTCAAGAGGATGCTGTGTCAGGCCTGGGAACGCTGATAAGACGCTCGGTCCTCTTCACTGATTGGAAAGCTGGAAAGTGCTTCTCTCTCTCTGGGATTAGCTGCTATCAGAGGAGTTTTAATAGTTCACATGCTGGAGCTCTTGAAGGCAAAACATTCCTCTGGGGATCAACCGCAGTCAAGCAGACAGATAAATATATTAAAGGGCTCCTATCATGTATAATATCAATCAAATGCCCCACTTTTGAAATTCAAGAACATTTCTTGAAATTAAACTACTCTTTCTGAACTTATGAAACTTTCTGACTTTTCAAAGAGTTGCACTCTATGGTCTGCAGTCAAGGGCACGTCGCCGTTTACCATATTTGACGTGCTCTATGTATGTGCATTGATCAATATTATGTGTGAATAAAAGGTTAAACATAAAATTGATCGTGTCCCTAGAGATGACTTTCAGCACTTACTGTAATTCTTGTGGATTACATTTACAATGTCATCATGAGCTTTATGAGGCTTGAAAATTTTGGTTGCGTGGACTTCAATGAATACAGAAAAATGAGAATATCCAAAATTTCCTTGCGTTTCGAAGATGAACGAATGTCTCAGGGCTTTTTGCTTCGGAAAACGCGAGACACGGGTAGTGGAAAGGGAAGGGAAAAAAATTTAAAAATAAAGGTTGAACTGATTTTATCGAGTGCTGTGTTTTTAGAAAGGCACGTCATGCGAGAATAGCACGTGTTTACATAGAAAAACAATGTGAAAGTGAAATGCAGAAACACGTTGTGTGTGAACGGCGTTTGGAACAACATTAAGTGCTTCACTCAGAACACTTTAATAGTTTTTCATTTTTATTAATGCTATGGTTTCTTTCACCTGGTTTCACAGACAAGGCTTTAGCTAGTCTTAGACTAAAATGCACGTTTGAGCCGTTTTAATGGAAAACAACTTAAGGACATATCTTAAAATGTATTTAAATCCAAGACTAGCTTAAGCCTCGGCTGTGAAACCGGGCTAGGTTTAACAAAACTAGATATTACCTAAATGTCAAAATTAGTACAATAATAACTACTTCAGGACAACGTCTTTATAGAAAAATCCTTATACTGAACATATAGCATCATATTTATTATATACAACTATTAGCGGATTGATTACCATTTGAATAATCATAATTTTACAACAAAGTCCATGGTTTGTGTAGCAAAACCATGGTTAATTTGTGGTTACCATCGTTGCGTTTTTTTTAACTTAGTAAAATCGTTGATTTTCGTAAGAGTTGTGTTGGTTGTGTGCTCTAAAGTCATTATAAAACCCATTGCCCACTGTAATTTTACAGATAATAATTATGTCCTTTAGCATATGATGATAGTAATAGGGTGCTAATGCTAAAAGTTGCTAGCAGTTTAATGCTTAGCCAAGTAGACAAAGACAAAACTGACCTGCACTTGAAGTCCTGAACAGGTCAGTAGTTTTGCCGCTCTGCTCCATCTTGGCTCTTTCCATTCGAGTCTCTCGAGATTAGATCGAAACATTAGCGGAGGCGCGGGACGCGCGCGAGCCGAATCGTAGCGTTTGCCAGTCAAGACTAACCGATTAGTGATAGAGATGCCATCAAATACAGATTAAAGACTAAGTAACGAGCCTGGTTTGAAAATAGAAGTAGAAAGTAGAGATATTTGTGCAATGTGAAAGTAATTGTCGGAACAATAAATAGTCGAGTAAAGTACTGACACCTGAAAAGTCTACTTAAGTAATTACTTCCCCCTCTGATGACCTCCAGACGGTGCCTATTCATTGTGAAAAGGTCTTTTTTTACAACTCATTTTACATCGTAACCATTTCTCTACAGTTTAGCGGGATTACCTCGTCCAAAGGAGTCTGTTGCTCTTCCCTGACGTTATGACCGTTAATATTCAAATATCTGCGCGGGAAGAAGCTACTGTGACGCATGCGCGCTGGTTTGATATTTACTTCATTTGACAACGAATGCGTTCGGTATTATGTGTATAATTAACAAATTTGCATATATAATATATACATATTAATTTATCAATAATTGTCTTTTCACTGAACGGCCTAATCATGTTTTAAAGCAATAATTTTTTTCTAAAATAAACAATTTTTGCTCGAGAGGTCTTATGTAACCCCATATTGTAATTGCTTTGATATCTCACTAACAAACTATACATTAAATAATAACACTGGAGCAGAAACGAGATATAAAATCTCATCAAGTTCAAAAACTTTACGCCCTGAAATTGATGTCGAGTAAAATCTAGTGTTAAATTATATAATTTGTGGTGCATATGTTTTCTGAATGATGCCCTTTTAACTTAATTAGGACAACAATCAATACATTGTCTGTTAATGTAAAAAAGTGCAAATTTAAGTTGAAAATTAAAATAAAGCAGTTAAAACTTTTTAGAGTGCCTGCAGTGCCCTTTGAATGAAATGCTAAGAGATCAACATGAAATCAAAATGAGCCATTCTTAATTTTTTATGGAATATTGCAGTGTATTATAAATGATTTATTGGTGCATATCATCAGTTTTAATTTCATGTTTCTCATAATCTTGAATCAGAATAACTCCCCCTCCCTCTATGATGAGGGCGGGGCAACCTGTCACTCACATGAGATCCACCAATAACAAACCACAACCATGCAATAATTCCCCAAGGACAAAATCTTGTTCCAAAGACCATTTCACTGGGATATACGTCACAATATGGAAGAAAAGACCAGCGCAACATCCCTTTCATGCTGACTTTAAGCTAAGAAAAACCTTTTTAAATAATTATAAACAAACTAATCAGTAAAAGGTTTCTTTCTTTAAGGGGTTTGAGAACCCGTCACACCGAGAAAACGTGAGAGTTACTTGTTCATGACATTGAAACTTAAAGACTGGATTAAACTTTGCATAGAAGGTCAGTAAACATTTTTATCACATATTTTGAACAGGTATACAGTTGTGAGCCGTGAAACTTCCAATGTAAGTGTCTTACTGTAACTTTGACGGTTTTCGCAATTATTAAACGACAAAAAAAACGACAGGGGAAATTATTTTCTGTGGTAATGGGCATTCTGCCACAACTGCTGCCAACAGAGCTTCAGTTGAACCCGAAACATCCATTTTAATGCAGACAAAGAGGAGATGTTTGCATGAAACAGCAGTTTCAGTAAAAGAGTTCAAATCTCTTTACTCATTTTCGAGACACGTGCACACACACACACACACACATCTTGTACGCAAAGTTGTCCATCCTGTTTTCTGCACCAGAAATCAGAAGAAGCGGGATTGTTCGTATCAATTCCTCTCAAAGTTTCTTCTTCATCTTTCCTTTCTTGTAGCCTCCACGACCAAAGCCAGATCTCATCACTTCATGCAGCCGCTGTTTTCCTTTGGCGCGGAGCTTCTTCATGCCGCCGCTCTGCAGAAACTGCTGTTTGGCTTTCCTCTTGCGTTGTTTGAGGATCTGATCGCGGTTCTTCAGCTCCGTCTGCACCCGTGAGCCACTCCGCTGCAGGGCCGGCTGGGACTGAGCTCCGCCTCTTCCTCTACGACCTGAAGAACACACAAGTACTCATTGAGAGAGTGGATGCGACATATAAGCAGTGGAACAAAGTCACGGAGTGGAAAAGGCACCAAGAGGACAGGATGATTTTACACTCTTACCAGCAAAGTTCCTCCCACGGGGCGCTCCTCCAGTTTCTCCATCCGAGTCTGACGCCCTGTCGTCCATCTTGTTCTTCTTCTTCCATTCTTCATAACTGGACCAAAGTCAAGAAATCCAACTGACAAGCAATTATTAACTTCAGACCTTTACAACTTTCTTAATTCAAGTTTCTACTATTAAACCCTGTTCAGGTCAAGATTAATGTTTGGTGCAATAATTTGTAGTGATATTCAAATTTTGAAGAACGCCAGTAACCAAACGGTTGATGGGCCCCATTGTCTTCCATTGTATTTTTTTCCCCATACTATAGAAGTCAGGCCCATCAACATTCAACATTCTTCCAAATCCCAAAAAGCCAAAAAGCACTCAAGTGTTTACAAAAAGGATACAAGCTCTTTTTCTTCTTTTTGCCGTTGACCACCTGTCCACTTTCTGTCCTGATTTTCTTGTTCTTGTCCTCTTTGCCCGTGTCACAGACGAAACGTTTCCTCTTGCGATCCCTGTGGAGAACGTGTAACATCATGATAAGCAGACAGTATAGTGTAATTTTATTTAAAGTAGGGGATGCATGATATTTCGGCCACCATATGTTCATTTTTAATGTTATCGGCCTGATTAAAGCCAATAAATGATGGGATTATTTCCTTCAGCTGAGACACTTCAGATGCACACTGTTGGTTTTGAATTGCTTGAAATATGATTGAAATCACTCCAAAAAGGAAAATACGGTTAAGATCTGTCATAGAAGCTCATTGAGAATATTATAATTGTGTTTGGGGCTTTTAATGGTGAAACTTTAGTTTTTGAGAGCCTGATTAAAAAACACAAATTTACCGGCCAATATGTACGTCATCAAAATGTTCGGTGCATCCATAATTTCATGCCATGTCAGCACCTGAGGCTATTTTCAAGGCAAAAACTCAATTACAAAAATACAAATATCGAACAAACGTAATATTATACAAGATTTTTTTTAAAGTTAACGTATGATAAAAACTCTAAAATCTTTTCATGCAAAATCAAACTAAATAAGTCCGTAAGTGAACTCAACTAACTTCATGACAGAGCTTTCTATTCGCATTAAAACTGAGACAGTCCAAATGAACGCTGCTGCTCACCATTTCATCAGGCTCTTGTGCTGGTTTAAAGACTTGCTCTCGTCTCCCATCAGGTCCAGAACCGCAGAGGACGCCTGCTGCTCGAAAGAGCCGCCTTCGGTCCCGAGACTCAGCCTGCAGAAACCCACACGACACGGACACTTTTACCAGTTTCCCCATTGAACACGTGAAATAAAAACAATGCATGGGTGCAGGTGCGGCCGTACCCTCGCTCCGAATCGAAGTCTTTGGGTTTGTACGGGATATAAAACTCTTCATCTTTGCCCGATAGGCTTTTCTTTTTGCTCTTCGCTCCGTCCATTTCATCATCTTGCTTTCGTTTTTTCCTTCCAACCACCTCTGAGAACACGGTCTTGGGAGCATAAAATAAAGCGTTCAGTCGCTCGATTCAAACGTTTAGAAGCGCACGAAAGCAGTAAATGCTCCCGACCCTCACCTGAAGGTCGTCTTCGTCCTCGTTGTTCTGCGGTTCGGTCCTGGTGACGACAGGAACGGCGGGCTTGACTATCAGATCTGCGCGTGCTTTCGAAAACTTGTGGACCAAGTGGGTGTCCCGCGATCGCTTGGCTCGCATCACCTCGCTGGCGTTCGTTTTGTTGTTGGAGTTGATCTCAAAAATAGTCTGTGAGGAAACAAGAACGTGCAGCTCGTCCTATAAACATCTGAACTTTCTTCTGGCGGTCAGATTTATACAGCCAAGCACCAGGGAACAACGACACAATCCATGTGCACTGTGTTCAAAAAGTCATACACTATGTAGGGGACGGATGCTTTGTTAAGGATCATCCACATCTTCGGTCAAAGCTCATCTGAACTTGTGTTGCAAAAACTCTTCTTTTACTAATCAAGATGCAGCTTGTTAGAAAAACACCAGCACTTAAATGAAATTTGAATATCAGCTTAATCTGCAAACTTAAGACTTGTAACATCCGCTTGAGTTTTGTCATTTTTGGAGCTCGACAGTATAAACCACAAATGGCTTTCCAATACATTCAGTGCAGCTCAACTTACGCACACATAGAATCATTTATGTCATATTTCACCACAAACTCAAAAGGGAAAAAATTAAGCCTTCTTGCATTGTGATCATGCGTACTTGCAATTTAAATTAAATACCAAAACTCACAAGTATTAAACTCTGAGCATTAAGTGATCTGAACTCATTGGTTCTCTTGTCTTGAGTAATCAAGACACATCTATTTAGAAAAGCAGGTTACAATTTATATTAAGGTGTCCCTGATACAGTGTAATTATACATGTACTTACTATAGGATTTAGGTTAGTTGCGTGTAATTATGGATATTATACTATTATTACTACAGTAAGTACATGTACCAGAAACTATAATGAAGTTGTGACGAGCAGGGCGGGCGAGAGCCGTGGGGGAACGGCGCGAGGCTGGTGACGCGAGTGATAATGAGCGTCAGCTGCGCGCTACACCGGTCTCGTGTCTCTCACGGAGGAGCTCCGGAAGCATAAAGAGGAGCGACGATACTGAAGGACGAGAGAGGACCAGGCCTGGACTTTATTTTGTGTTTTATTATGTTAGTGTGGACGTCAGTTGCCGTGAGGAACTGCCGCCACTTTATTTTCATTTTGTTGTTTGTTTTTGAGTTTATTAAAGTTATGGTCGAACGTTCGCCGGTTACCGCCTCCTTCTTCCCGTACTTAAGAACTGTGTTACAAAAGTGTTACCAAAAAGTGTTATTAATTGGGGAGCTTATTTCACAAGCCATTTCACAAACTTCAGTAGAAACAAATACGCCTAGGTCAGTAATTCTTAAAGTGTGGTCCGCGGACCTCTAGTGGAAAAGATTACCTAAACTAGGCAAGCTCTTAACCTGCACCGGATCGCGGGCGGTTGACATCAGTGTGTTTTAATAGCGAAAAAATGGATCATATCATTGCATTTGTGTTTGAATAATTAGTTTTTGACTTGAAACAGTTGCATATTAAACTTAAATTTAGTTTATCCTTCCTATTTTGTTGTTTTTGGGGGGCCGTGTTAGAGTGGGATTCTGTTAGGTGGTCCTCAGTGGTCCTTGGGCTGAAAAAGTTTGACAAACACTGGCCTAGGTTAACTAATTTAAGTAATGTCCGAAAACAACTGTTCAAGAATACAATAAGCGCAAAGAAATGAACTACAAACAAAAGAACAACCAAAACTGAGATTGACTATTAGTCACAGCCGTCATTTTTAGAGCTCAGATATTCTGCCGAAGAAAGAAAGTGACGTTGGTTTTGAGTAAATAATGATTTCGTAAACTGTATAAAGGAATGACATACGGATTTTGCCTTGTAGCCCTTGATGCAGTCGACCATCAGCAGCCGGTCCAACTCCATCCGCTCCAGTCCAGCACCTGCGCGACACACGGCACACGTTCAGCGGGACATCCCGTACGCTTACAGCGGGACACGAGCCTCCACACTCACCCAGCAGAGGATGAACGGACATCGAGGACAAGTCGGTGTTCTTCGCGCGTTTGATGGACTCGGGCGAGGGGTTGGGTCGAGACTTCAGGTACTGCTTGTAGGCGTTCTCCGAGACGTGCCGAAGACTCTGGAGTTCCAGCGAGTTCTCGTGAGCCGTCTGCAGCTGCGACTCTTCATCGTCCAGAATGCTCTGAGGAACACGGCCGAACACGCCATCCGCGTCTGAAGACCATCAAGCAGTTTACGACACCCGTTTCGTCATAAGAAGCACAATGTAGAACCAAAAGAATTTACGTTTTGCCGTACCTTGAGTGTGTTCGGGGACGGCGAGCTGTACGGGTCGACCCAGGAACAGATGGAGATCATAGAGGAAGGGCACTTCATCTGAACACACCAGACTGAACGCTGTGCCGCCTCTGCCGGCGCGAGCCACGCGACCTGAAACACAGAGGTCAGGGTTAAAGGTCAACCTCAGACGGGTGGAGAGTGCCAGCATCTGCTCCGTCACACACCGACTCTGTGCAGGAAGAGTTTGGACTTCGACGGGAAGTTGTAGTTGATGACGTTGTCTAAGA